>NW_004624801.1:4520832-4562971 GCF_000247695.1 Heterocephalus glaber
GTGAAGCCATCAGGACCCGGGCTTTTCTTATTTGCTAAGTTTTTAATTATATTTTCAACTTCATTGATTGATATTTGGTTGTTTAGAATTTTTAGGTCTTCTTCATTCAACTTTAGTAATTCATACTTATCTAGAAATCTGTCCATTTCTTCTGTGTTTTCCATCTTATTGGCATATAGGTTCTGGAAGTAGGTATTGATGGTCCTCTGGATTTCTGCTGGGTCCATTGTAATTTCATCCTTTTCATTCCTAATTGCATGGATTTGGGCCTTTTCTTTGCTTTTTCTGATAAAGTTGGCTAAGGATACGTTATTATTATTATTAATTTGACACCCATTCAATGACTATATACTAAGTACGAGCACTGTGGATACAAAGATGAGTGAGAAATGATGATTGAGCCAGGATCCCAGTAGCAGGTAGATGGTACACTTGGGTAGTACAACTGAGAGTAATGTAATGAAGGGGAGATTTGCAAAAGTAAGGGAAAAGTTAAAAGACTTAACATAAACAGAAAAAAATCTAGATTTAGTAGCAGCAGAGAGCCCTTACCCAGAACCCAGTGGGGACTCAGTGAAGGGACACAGAACTGTCAACCCAGTAGGTTGGCACCTGGGGAATAGAAGCCCTCACCTGTCTTGCTTCCTGCCCTCCTACCTCCTGCTGGTGCTGCCCATTAGCTGATCCCAGCCAGAAACCAGAGTAAAATTACTTAAGCCCTCCTGTCTGGAGCAGGCACTATGCCCAATTCATTTTCCACTCTTGGCATTGAGCATGCTGACTGGCTCAAATAAGGAGCTCTGTAAAGTGTGCTGTTTGCATAGATGAATGCATGGATGAATGAATGAATGAATGTCCATCCACTTGGCAACCACAGGCAGAGAACAGTGATTGGCTGATACTGACCTTCAGAATCTGTGTAAGACAGGATGATGACCCCAGGCATAGATGCCCTACAGAAGTAGGTTACCCTGACACTAGTCATGAGACCTCTAGATCATAAGAAAGTATGAACTGTCTCAGCTCTGACTGACCAGAGCTGGGGTCCAGACATGTCCAGTCCTGTCTGATGAACTGGGAGCCTATGAAAAAGACAGGGGAGGGGAAGTAGAGAGGCAGCCAGAGGTCAGTGTCCTTCTCCCTGCTCCTGGGCTTTGGACTGTGCTGAAAGAGAGATGGCCACAGGAAGCAGGTGGCAGAGCTGTCCTCACCTGCAGAGACACAAGCAATGTAGTTTGGGGGCCTACTGCAGAGCACGACTCAGAGAAGAGAGGAAGGACACAGCATATCGCTTCACCACAGAACTGGCAAGGCTGGGCTGTCTTGGGGACCTCAAGCACAGAGGCTGGTGTGCAGGAACTATGTCCACTCAGGTGGTTTCAAGGACAGTGGGCATCAGCAAGCAACCTGGGAAGGAGCAGAACATGGCCAAGGCTTTGTGCTTAGCAGCCCTGAGACACCCCTTGGGTACTGCCAGGAGGGTTGAGTGATGTTCCAATGGAATCAGAAGTCCAATGCCAAGAATGAATGTGTGCATTCTCACTACCATCAGCCCTCAGAGGCTGGCTGAGGCTAGGAGAGAGGTAAGTTTAAGAGATCTGGGTAAAGACCTCAGTTTCCATCAAGAAACATAACAGCTAATTCTTCTGTAAGACTAAGCCCGTAAGTCATAGGCAGTACACATGTGAGTGTCTATAACCTCCATGGCTACAGGAAATGAGAGATCCGGTGCTAGTCGTGATCCCTGTTCCCTTCCCTCCTGTGCCTTCAGCTTCAGGAACAAGCAGCAGCACAACTCATTTGTTCCTTCATGGCCAAGCAGTCATTCAATGCCTGCCACTTCGGGCACCGGTAGGCTCTGGGAACCCAGAGAGAGTAATACAGACACAACTTCATCTCTCTTGAGTTTATCCCACAGGAAGTTATGAACACCCAGAGGCAGGGGCAGTTAACATCAAAAGGAGACATACCCATCAGCACACACACAATCACAAAAGCGGATGGGGCAGGCAAAACTGCTTCCCCAAGAGACTTTGGGACAGGAAATGGTCCAGATCTGGAGCCCTGGGGAGATAAGTGGAAACCTTCTCCACTTTGGTCAAGCAGAATTGAAATCGCTCATCATGGGCCACAGGTGTAAACACATCGGAGCCTCTGATTATCTTCTCAAGCCCCTCCAGGAAGGGCTCAGTGTTGAGGCTCAAAAAATAACTGGCATCAGAAGCTGATCTGGACAGGAAATGGGGGTCCTTAACCCATCTTTCCCCAGCAGCCTGACTGAGGCTGGTTCGTGCAGATCACAGCACAGCAGGCTCAAGCAGGGGTCACCTTCAGGAAGACCAGGAGCAAGGAGGGACATGGGGACAGGAGGTGAGCAACCTGCCCATTTGCTCCCCTATTTTTTCCTCAGTGCCCAGAAGCAAGGCCCACTTTAATGACTGGCCTAGATAGAGCCATAGAGGAGGTCTAGCAGGTGAGGAAGATACTAACAGTGACCCTCAAACCAAGGACATCTCTACTTCAAAGGCGTCTCTGCCAATTGCAGGCTAGAGAGTCACTGAGGCTACACCAGGTCCCAGGAGGTCACTGCAAACCACTCATCGGATAATGTCTTCCATTAGAACAGCACACTGGATGTTTTAAAGTACTTCTGCATCTGTTATCTAATTTTCTCCTCCCAGTAACCCCATGAGTCACTAGTTCAGCACAAATAATCCCCAGGATAGAATGACTTCTCAAAAACCATCACTTTCAAGCTTTTCATCTTTCCTGGAAATTTATTTTAAAGCTATTTTTCCATCTGAAATCTATTTGGAGGTCATTGGCTGCAAACTCCCCAATGAACATCTCCTCTCAGTTCTTCCCTATGGCCAAGAAATCTATGTTTTGGTGCCAGAATTCACTGGATAACTCATTTCAAGGCCAAAGGAGTGAAGTCTATTGAAAGCAGACCGATTTTACTGTATCTTTTTATGTCCCACTTGCTTATCATTGAATTGTCAAGAGACTGGGCTTTATGTAACAGGGATGCAATATAGAAAGAAATATGTTGGAAGTACAGTGGTGCTTCAGTTTATGAAATGAATTTGTTTGACAATTTTTGTTTGGTTTTTGGCTTTTTTTGGTACGGGAGATCGAACTCAGGTCCTTGCACTTGAGCAGCAGGCGGCGAAACCACTGAGCTAAATCCCCAGCCCTGTTTTACAATTTTTGGAACGAACTGTTTGTTTGTGTGGGGAAGATGGCCATGGTTGTGTTTGTCATCCAATGCAGAGTTTACAAACAGAAGCAAAATTTTGTCTAACATTTTTATTTGCAAATGGAGTTGTTCGTGAATAGAAGCATTCATGGACTGAGGTATTACTGTATATGCTTTAAGAGTATCCCTCCCTCGGCAACAATTCACCAATGCTTGTGGACTATCTACTCCAAGGCAAGCTCAATGTCAAGGGTGGGGGATAGCAAGGATGAACAGGAGAGCCCCTATCCCTCATGAGACATGCAAAATGCAGCAAGCAGAGGTTTATGCAACAAACCATAACAGTGCAACGAGAGGGACCATGTAGAAGAAACCTTGCTACTGGCCTTCAGCTCCCAGGGCCCTGTGGCTCTTTCTCACACTTGGGACTTACTCTCTGGTCAGGGACACAGAGGCTGCCATGTTTCCCTAAAAATAAAACCTAACTGGAAAATAAACCCTAGTCGGTCATTATCGTGGTGACGACCAGTGTCATGCAGAAGATTATACCTCACTGTTCTCTTGTTTGGTGGTTACTCCATAATGGCAGATAAAGCAAGGATAGGCTGATTGCAGCTGGCATTTTCGATCTCTAGGTTTCAAGGCTTATTATTTTCTGATTAGGTCTTATTTTTAGAGAAGCATGGTATTTGGGTTGGGTCCAGACAACCAGCTTGCCCAACCTGATACCCAAGTTGCTCCAATACTGCTCTGCCAACCCATGGATAAAGTGTAACATGGGCACCTACCACTGCCCCCATCCCATGACTTGACTTGTCCCCAGAGGAACCCAGCAGAGACAGAAACACTAAGATGGGAGGCACATTCTGATACTCCAATCTCTCAGAAAGCAGAAGTCAAGAGGCTCAGCCCTCAGCCCACCCAAGACTCCACCTTCCAACCCCCAAGCCCACCTCTCCGTAGCTCACCTTGCACTTCACCAAGATTCACCCCAGGCCCTGTGTCAGCAGCGAGGATCAATGCACACACATGTTACATGTAATACATCATTACATATAATACATATGCATATCATGGACACATACACAATCCAACACACTGCAAGCCTAACACACTTACCCATCAGTACAGTAACTCAAAACACCTACAGATACAACATCCACATATATAACAGATACACAATAAATCCCAGAAACACATATAGACACAAAACTCATACGCACACAATATACAAGAAATATACACAAAACACACAGGCATGCATACCATATGTACACAGACAGAAAACACAAATGGATGCAACATACACATATACAATAGTTATACACAAACACAAATACAAATATAGAGACTCAGTATACTCTCCGAGAGAGACAAACTCAGACATACATGCAAATCCTTAAGTACACACACAGTCCCACCTATCTGGAAAGGACTCTTACCTACAACTGCTATGATTCCCATTTGGCCCACCAGGTCCTTCATATGTTTTTCTGTTGTACACCAGTAAGTGCCAGCATCACCTTCCTGCAAGTTTTCCATGGCAACAGTAAAAGTCCAACAACTGTGCTCATCCTTAATGAAGTCCTGACAGTCAATTAATCTTCTTTCTCAGCTCCTTTGAGCCTGAAGAGTAATAACAGGAGTCCCTGACTGCTCAGTGGCACTAGTATTTCACACAACGCTCCAGCCCAGTGCACACTGCTTTCCAATACCTGTGACCCTCTCTTCTAGCCACTGTCCCAGCCAGGGCCGCTCCTGAAAAACAAATGTCTTTGTCTTCTCAGCCCTCCCTGGGATCCAGAAATCCCACATTCTGGTACCAATTGCT
Source organism: Heterocephalus glaber (assembly GCF_000247695.1). The sequence goes on from NW_004624801.1 coordinate 4,525,863, forward strand.
ACCCACACAGAGAATGAAGAAAGATCCCCCAGGAAGAGCAAGAGAACCACTCCAGGTTACAGCCTTCGGTATGGGAGACTTCACAGCAGCTCTCCATGGGGACGTTACCTTACCTACTACCAGTGGAGAAACTAAGGCTCTGGGAAGTTGAACAATATGTCCAAGTTCACCCAGAGTGAAAGGGGAACATTCAAACCAACTGCATGACTTTATGCCTTGATCAACAAAATGCATCATAAGGCAAAGGGAGTGCCTGAGACTATTGGATCCCTTAAGGAAAGTGTATTATGAGCTGTGTATTAATAATCATAAGAACCTCTGTTTACTGAGAGATTGCTTCCGTGTCTATTATCTCATTTCCTCTTGACAAAATCCTTATGAAGAAGGTACAAATATTAGCTCCAATTTGCAAATGAGAAAACTGAGGCTTAGAGAGAATAAGTGATTTATTCAAGAACAAAATCCAACAAGTGGCATATGTGGTGGTACACACCTGTAACCCCAGAACCCTTGGAGGCTGAAGGTGGAGGATCAAAAGTTTGAGCCCAGTCTGGGTAATTTAGCAACTTAGTGACAGCCTGCCTCAAAATAAAAAATAACAAATGGCTGATGGTGAACCCAGTGTGAAGTCCCTGAGTTCAATCCCCAGCCACAGGTAGCAAAGTCAGAGTTCAAACTCTGATCTCCTCTGCTGCCAAACCCTGTGCTTTTAACCAGTTAAGACTCTGAATCTGTTTGGCAAAGGAGGCCCATGAAGATGAAAGAACAGAGACTCCCCTATTGCCCTCCCCTAACCTTCTGCAACTGCTCTCTTTTTTGCTAATCCCAGGAAGTACCAAGAGATGAAACTCAGAGGGCAAAAGGGGGTTCCAGGTCTTCAGGGAAGTATACAGGATTATACATTATGTGGAAGTATACAGTATACTGCAGTTCCCACTTTTCTGCTTGGTAAGCCCCATAGAAGAGTATATACCAATGCTCACTCTCAAAGCAGAGAACTTCCACATACCTACACTTTTACTCACACTCCCTCACATACAACTAGTCGGAAACAAATCAACAGGAAGCCAGCTTCTAACTCAGTAGGCTCAGTGAAGCACACTGCAAAACTCTTAGGAAATAGGCAGCATTGCACAGTTCCTTCCAAGCATGGCTGCAATTTCAGCATCCCTCTCCAAGAAGTTTCTGGTTGAGCTCATGTGTGGGTGGGGCCAGGGGGGAGGGGTCTTACCAAATGAAAGGTGTAAACAAAGGCGATGTGGCCACAAGAGCAGCTCCGGGCTTCTGTGGTCAAAGGTTAGAAGGTTACGTATTCACGAGTTCATTGTTCCCCTGAATCTACGAGTAAGGTGAGACAAATGATCCATGGAACTATGTAGAGTCCAGAAATAGATTCACTTAAATGAGGTTAATAAATTATTTTTGACCAAGACACCAAAGTGATTGAATGGAAAAAAGAAAGCTTAGCCAGGTGTGGTGGTACATTCCTGTAATCCCAGCACTCTGGAAGGCTGAGGCAGGAGGACCACAAGTTTGAGCCCTGTCTGGGCAAGCCGGTAATGCAGCAAGACCCTGTCTCAAAATAAAGAACCAAGAGGGCTGGGAATGCAGCTCAGTGTTGGGTTCAATCCCCAGTACTGAAACTGAAGAGAGGGAGAGACAGCGCTTCTGTAACAAACATTGCTGAAACAAGTGAATAGCTGTGTGGAACTTTGACTTTTATCTCACTTATCCACAAAAAGTAACTCTAACTCACTGATTATCTGATTTAAAAATGATCACAGACCTAATCAGGCATGATAGCGCATGCCTCCAATCCCAGCACTTGTGAGGCTGAGGTAGGAGGATCTCTGTGAAGCCAGCCCACTATACATAGTGAGTTCAAGGCCGGTCTAAACTATGGAGAAACACTCTGTTTCAAAAAAACATAACAAAACAAAAATGGTCACAGACCTAGACATAAAAAGCTAGAACCACAGGTTTTTAGGAAACACAAACACACACACACGCACACTAATATCTCTACAGCCACTACTTTTTTTTCAGGGTTAGGGATTGAAACCAGGGTCACATGCAAACTAGGCAAGCACTCTACCACTGAGCTACATCCCTAGCCACTCCCACCCCCTCACACATACATCCCTTTTAAAATTTTGATACAGCGTCTCACTAAGTTGCCTATACTGACCTTAGACTCATGATTTTCCTGCCTCAGTTTCCCTGGTAGCTAGGATTACAAGTATGTACCACCATACCCAGCTCAAGCAATTACTTTCTTAGGACACAAAGCACTCCTCCAAAAGTTACAGATTGAATTTCATCACAATTTAAATACTGTATTCTGTCCAAGAGACATCACAGAGAAAGTGCATAGGCAAGCCAGACACTGGGGGCAAAAATATGCAATGTCTGTATCTCACAATGGACTAGAGACCTTGGACATCTAGAAAGGAACTCTTACAAATTACCAATGAAAAAAGGAGAAGGAGAACTGAGTTGTTCTAAGTAGGCCAGATTTAGGCAGACATTTCACAAGGGAGATAAATGAAAATCTAAATACCACGTGATAAGATGTCCAACATCATCAGTCATGAGAGAGATGCAATGGAAAACCACGATGAGAAAGATAATGGTGATGGTGTGGAAATGTAAATCTGCTTAATGGCACCATACTGCATTTAAAAATGATTAAACGGGAAGTTCATGTTATGTGAATTCTACCACATTAAAAACTACAGGAACTAGACACATCAATAGTTAAGAACTAGCTCAGTTAGGAAGACCATAACCCTCTGAAAACTCTTGGCCATTTGTACATCCACACCCACTTCATTCTACCTTCCTTCCTAATTAAAAACAAGTTAGTATCATCATTATATTTAATATTTTTAGAGATTTATTGCTCAAAAATATATTAACATAAATAAAACAGAATCAACAGATAAGGTATTGAGATAAGGCATTGGCAAACATTTTTGAAAATTTTAAATAAGTTTTTAAATATACCTATCAGAAAGAAAAAAAAATGTGCTGGCCTCAGCAGCATATATACTAAAATTGGAATGAGAAAGAAAAAAACAATAAAATACCATTTTTGCAGCCACTAGAATGGCTAAAATTAAAAATTCCTGCAATAGCAAGTGTGAGAAAGTAAGTGAACTAAATGGAACTCTCATATAGAATATTGCTAGTGAGGTATAAATGGTATGATCACATGAGGGAACCATCTGGGCCTTATGAAGTTAGATGCACATCTATACTGACTCAGCCTACTCCCAGTGATTCATGAAAGAGAAGTGTGAATATGCATTAAATGTCCACAAAAAGATTAGCATAGAATATTCATAGTAACCTTTTTTCTGCACTGCAGATTTGAACACAAGGCCTTCACATTGAGTTACATCCCCGACCTTTATATTATTTTATTTTGAGACAGGGTCTTACAAAGTCTCTAAATTGTCCAGGCTGGGCTTAAAATTGTGATCCTCCTGCCTTAGCTTCCCAGAGTTCTGGGATTACAGATGTGTACTGCCACATCTAGTTTCATGGTAAACTTTTTCATAATAGCTAAATACTAGAAGCAACACAAAGGTCCATCAATAGGATAATGGATTAACAAATTGTGATACAAAGATACAAGGAATACTACTCAACGATGAAAAAGAAAAGAAATGCTGATACAAACATTGAAAAGCAAGAATCTAAAAAGAAAGCAGACCCAAAAACTATGGTTATAAATCAGGAAATGATTACCTGGGTGGGTAGGATGGTAGCAAGTGACCAGAGAGGAGAACAAGAGAAGTTTCAGGGTTGAGGTGGAAATATTTAATGACTTCTTTTGCATGATGGTTGCACAAGTGCATAAAACCATCAAGACCCATCAAGCTGAATACTTAAAATCTGTACACTATAATGTTTAAATCATACATCAATTTTTAAATGTTTTAAAAATAGGAGTTCTATTAATTTTAAATCCTTCCACTGTGATCTTGGGAAAGTTATGCTGAGCCTTAGCTCAACTGGAAAAACAGTGTAGTAATCTTGCCTCAAAGGCTTGCTGTGAGGGACAATGGAGATCATTCACACACTGCTTCTCATGGAACCAACACACAACAAATGTTTGTGCTCATTTTTTTTAAAGTCTAGATTCTCTTTTTTTTGTATATCCTTTTATTGGTACATTTTAGGTGGACACCATAATGCCATTCATCATTGGAGATATGCACCTTTACATACTCTCTCGGTTCTTATTTTTCCCCCTTCCCCTGCCCTCCATTCAACCTTTCCATCCCTCCCTATTTACAAAGACTTTGTTTCCATTTTTTCATTTTCTCATATGAATTCCATTCCCTTCTTTCCTTTTAAAGTCTAGATTCTTATTTCTACCACAGTCCTAGGGTTAGAATTTCGTAGAATGATAATCTTAACAAGATCCCCAACTGGAGTACTACAAACCAAGTCAACCAGGACAGCCTTGGTATGGACACATTGGCCCAACTTATTATTTAAAATGCCCCTTCCATCCTCAAGAAAGCATGTGTGTATATTCCACCGTGGAGTTTACCAACTGGACTATGGAATGAACTCTACAGTCATTCTAGCCTTGCATAATTCTTAAGCCCCCAAAAGTCTGAGAACCACTAGCCTCCACCACAGTTTCCAAGTTCATAAGCCATTGGTGCCTGCCTCTCCTATGCTCTGTGTTCCATCTGCTTTGACATTAAACCCTTTGTTCCCACCACACCACGACAGGTTCCACAGCCTGGAGCAACACCCACTCCAAGCCCTAGCCCTGGTATCCCTCAAAAGGCCTCCTGCTCAACGTCATCTCCTCTGTGGAGCTCCCTTGACCCACCCACCCCACCCAGGTGAGTTAGGAGTGTGGCTTCTGGGCCTTGGTAGTACCCAGTCTTCAATTCCTCTACCTCCATTCTAACATTGTCAGCATTTTATACTTGAGTTTTCTATTCTGTTCCCACAGGTACACTCAGAACCCAGCACCCAGTGGGGTTCCTCACAATGGCAAGTGTTCCCAAAATGCCTAATATATGACCAAGGCCACAATCTTCCATGGACCAGCTTCCCAGTGTTGGCCAAAGCCATTTGTTCTTTGGGCCTCCATGTCCTTGTCTGTAAATTGGAGCAACTCTTATCTTGCTACTATAAAATCCAGTTCTATGAACTTTTACTCTGTAAAACCAATGACAATACCCGAAAGAGGGTGTTCACAACTCATTTCTCTCAGGCCATGATGTGAGACAGTATATTTGTGGAGTTCGGTTTCCTCTGGAATACAGTATCAGCATCATCAGGAAGTAGTCAACGTAAAGCACGTGTAACATTAAAAGAGCTGTAATGTTGACTGAGCATTTGCACAAGAGCTTTATACTGTAATCTCCTTACATCGGTCCTATGGCATTGTCTTCCTTTCACCATATTTTCTGAAACTGAACCTCAGATGCATAATAATTGAACAGCTTGAGCCAGGAATGTAGCTCAGTGGTAGAGCACTTGTCTAGCATGCACAGACCTGGATTCAACCCCCAGCTCCACAAAATTAAATAAATAAACAAACTTCAGTTTGTGACTTTTAGCACCACACCTGAGTCCTTTTTAAACCTTTATTTTGCTTTATCTTCTCCTCCAAATCCCATCCTGTCCCTTCCTTCTTTAGAAACATCCACTCTGGAATATTTATTTTACATATATTTCGAATTCATCACAATTTCATTTAGCTGCCCTTTCAACTGAACCCCAAAGTTCACAGATCCTCCCAGGAAGCCAAAGGTCATTCCTCTAATTGATATGGAATTTTCCAGCATTTCCATATCTTGTGTCTCCTCAGTCCTGTCCCTAGTTACCCTCGTCTCTGACCAGTGGCCATCTCGGACCCATCTGGAGTGATCCTCAGACTCTCAACACGAGCACCCCGGGGAATTTCCCCAGGAGAAGCCTCAGCCCATCACAGAAGAAAGAGGAGTTGAGTGTTTTGCATAGGTTATAGTGCATGGTAGGGTTACAGTTCAAATGCTGGCCCCCCAGATTCCAGAGCCCACATTCATCTCCCCACCCAGAGGCAACTGGGCCACAAGGCTGGAGATGGATGAACAAGTTTATTTTAAGAACTAAGAAAGAATCCAGGAACGTAAACATTATTCACTGCAAACATAGACTACTAAAAAAAGACTTATAAAATCATGTCCATTTTAAGATGCCTCTGGGAATGTATGTGGTATAAAAGCAGATACAAAATTCTATCCAAAAGAGAAAAAAATAGTTGTGAGTAACAGTGTGTTAGTGTCTCTCCAGAAGATGACATAGTGAACAATGAAAAACAAAGCAGGCTGCCTGTGCTTGCCACAGGAAGCCTTTGACAGAGCACATTCTGCCAACTTACTCTGTTTTTATCAGAATGAGCATTTGGCCTCACTGAACAGAACTTTCCACCTGTACATTCATTTTCTGAAATTGAGATTCTATGATACAAATTGGTTTCTCTTTCATCACGGCCATTTTCCTTAGATCAGCTGATTTCTTAGTACCCTTCCACCTCCAAGATTCCAAGAAAATGATCCCCAAATACCCTCATCTTTTGAATTGATAGTTGGTTTTGCAAGTAGAAGCAGAAGCAGGAATTGATAAATAGGGGAAATTTCTCTTGTCTGGCTTCTACCGAAAACAGACTAAATTAGGAGGTTGATAAAACGCATCCTGTTGTGTCTGGCAGGGCAGAATGTGGCAAGTAAATGTTGATTGATGGTTGTGTCTCATGAGGCTGAAAGAATCTGGCATCTCTGGATGTAAGAAGGGAAAATGAAAGCAGGCAAGTTCATAAGCAAAAATGCCCTAGAAACCATCTGTTCAGCCCAGTCAAGAACCGGGCAGATGGTGGATGCTTGAGACATACTAAGACTCCTCATGTTGCCTGTGCCTCTGTCTATTCAAACATCATTAATCCAGAGAATTAAGCATAGCTCTGAGTGCTCTGAACAAGCAAAGAGGATGCTGCCTGGGGTATGTATTGCTGCCAAGAAGGTAACAATTTAGTGGGAAAGGTAGGAAATGCGGACAAGAGGCCTCCTTGTAGGCCAGCTCCCTACTTATGGCGGTAGGAGAATCACGGAGCTCTACTACGCCTGGGAGGTGAGAGTGTTCAGGAGCATTCTGTTACAGAGGTAGAAGAATCATGAGGCTTTACTACAGCATGGACCTCAGAATGGTAAGAGACCTCACTGTAGGTGTTACTTCTTATTCTTACCGAGAATCATCACACAAGATTTTCATGTTGTACAGCAATCTGTTTCCTTTTGTAAATGTGACAATGAACTTGAGCAGCAAAGGTGTTGCAGTGTATGGTATAATTGTGACTATCTCTTTCCTTCTACCCCATGTCCAATTTGAGCGATGGAGAGACAGATTCAGAAGGGAAATAAAGTATCTTGACCAGGAAGTTAGAAGCAAAGTGAAACTGGAATTCTGGCCTCTGGGCCCCAAGTCCAGAGTGAAATACTGGGTGTGCTCACTAGGGCAGATGCCTCCCAGAGCCTTCCTGGCCTATTTCAAACCCAAGTGCTCCTCTCCACTATCTTTTGTGGGTCATACTCATGACCACCTGGATTGGTCACTAGAATAAAATCCCAAAGCAAGGTCCAGAAGGGCTTCCATAAATGAGCATGGGAGCCTGGGTCTCCCACAGCTTCCTTAGCTTCTAAAGCTTCACTGCAGACTCCACTACACCGGACGTCACTAGCTGTTTGCCATGAGCACTCCGCCTATGAGGTCTCGCTGTCGGCCCATGCCTTCCTGCCCTGGGTTCACGGCGGGCTCCAGCTTCCAGGAAGCTAATTCTGTCAAGTGCAAGTTCAGGCTGTAAATTCCACTGTAAGACTGAGGGCCTTACCAAACGCTCCAAGGAGCTGACTGCAGCGAAGAACACCCGGGAAGGAACACACCGGACAAGTTGGAAAATAAAACAGACCTTTATTAGTCTGGCCAGACGGCACTCCCAAAGCAAAATAGCTTAGAGAGGCAACTGGCTCAGAGTCTGAGGCTGTTCTTACAGGGGGTTGAGGGGGAAGTTAACATATAGAATTGAAGAAAAGGGACAAAGGTTAGTGGTTGACTGTCATGTATTGATGGTCAGCAGACATTTGCAGCTTGTTCTATAGATTGTGGTGTCCGGAACATTAGTTCCAGGCAAACAAGGAGTTGAGTAGTTTACTTTGGGACTTTAGGTCTGTTACAGATTTTATCTAGTGTCCCAAAACTAACAAGCATCTTTATCCATTGACTCACATTTAATCACAATGGGGCTGGAGAAAAGGAACAAAGGTTATGCAGTCCCACACCACTGGCTTCTGAGAAGTTTCCTATAAATCATACATTTTTTTAAACTTCACACTTCCAGTGTTTTACAATGTGGGTAGTGCATTAATATATTATTAAACCATCTAGTTAGGACTATGTTGGCCAATCAGCTAGATTTTGTTTTTCCTGCAGTATAGATGAAGAAACTGAGACTTGGGGCTTATTCCAGTGAGCGTCGGAATCAGACACAAAGCCAAACCTAGTTGAAGCCTGTTTCCTGAGAATCTGGCCTGATCAGGACTGTTTTGGTTGTCATCAACCTACCTACACCACATTTAGCAAAAGGGAACTTACATGAGAAGAATACTAGTAAAGCATGAGGCATCTCTGGAGATAAGAATGAGAAGAATTCAGCAAAGACAATCCACGGTAAAAGGAAGGATATTGCCCAAGTCTTGGGGACAATGGGAACCAGGCAACCAAACAGCCCCGCAGTCCTCTTTTCCTTATCCTCTGTGGGCTCTATTCCATCTCCCTAGAGACAGCTTCCTCCAAGAGGAGAAAAATATAACCACTAACACTCCCGTCTTAGTTACTTTTCTCATTGTTGAGACAAAATGCCTGACCCGCAAAGGGAAAAAGTTTATTTAGCTCACATTTTGTAGAGGTTTCAGTCCGTAATTGGCTGGCCCCAAGGCAGGGTGGAGTGGCAGACAGGACTTGCAAAGAAGAAAGAGTTCATGGAAGCCAGAAAGGAGCAAAAGCAACAAGGGAGCTGAACAGCGTCTTTCTGCCCCTTTCATCTTATCCAGACTTCTTAGGTCGGGTAGCACTCACATCCTTAATCCTAGTGCCCTTGAGCCTAGCGCTGCCTGATGAAATCAATCACACACTCTAGATTCGGCCACCTCTGAAAAAGCCCCACCTACAACTGCATGAGGTTTTGTGGGGACATCTAGACACAAGCCATAACATCCCCCAAGTTTTCTATCTAAGGATTGCTGTCCTTGAGAAAGCCTACCCTTCCTGAGTTTCATTTCAAAGAAAAAAGGAAATCCTGGGAAGGACTAAGGTCAGCCTGACTTTGGCCAGGACCATGCAAGATGGGGCACGTCCTCTCCAGTATAAATAATCAGGAGCTTGAGGGATATCTGACACTAAGAGTAATAGCTGATAATAAGTCGGGGATTAAAATCATGAAAGTGGCTGAATCACCCCGTAAGCACCTAGAAAGAAAAGACAGAATCCTGGAGGAAAAGAAGACAGGAATAGAAGTGAAAAGAAGACAAGGAACTCAGAAGGAAAGAGGAAATGTCTGAAAGGACAGGTGGGAACCAAGGCAGCACTAGCCATGGGAGCTGGCCAAAGTAGGGCTTGAGGGAGGAAGGAGCAATGAGGCTTTATGAGATATGCAGATCTGGCCACATGGGAGTCGCTGGTGATCTATCCACACCACGTTCCAGTGGAGAGGTAGGGGTGGGAGCCAGTGGAAGATGAGGAAATACAGCCATAGGAGGTGAGAAAGTGTTGGGGGATAAAGTGAGAGGGAGACAGTCCCCTCCACCTTAACCATGTGAGTTTATGTGTCAGACACCCTTTCACGCTCAACTCTTTTCCCATTATCCAATCAAATATCACATCAAGGGCTCATGCTATATGATATAAGAAACTGTTTCTGATAATAATAGCTGATACTTATTGTCATAAATCACAAACTCAAGTTGACACTCATACTCTTTCTTTCTACGACCTCCCCATTGACCACCAAAGTGGAGGAAATATGTAGGTATAAATTATCCAGAGGAAGATCATGGAGTCACATAGGGTAGCTCTTCTCAGACTTAGGAACTTCCTCAAAGAAAAATTATCTGTTCCTGTCTACCAAACACCTACCTCCCTTCCACCAAAACCCTCTCTAGGCTCTCTGAAGGAAATAATGCCCTATGTGAACTATGTTTTCAGGCACAACCATTAGTTTTGAATCAAACAACAATTCCAGGCAACCACAATGAGCAGTCTGCTGCTCTCTGGCCCCACCCTTGGAGTCTGGATCTCCCTTTTCTGTGCCTCACACTGCAGGAAAACTGCAGGGTGATGATGAGGTCACAAAATGACTGGGTGTGTAAGAGACATAGATGGTGATAGACTTTGGGGGACTATTCCAGGCTGGCTTTATTTAGCGTGTCCCACACCCATTAATTACCTGGCAGACCATGGTGCCACAGCTGCTAAGACAGCACAATAGGGCCAGGACACCTGACATGTAGCCTCAGGGAAATGGGAAATACATGGGGCCAAAGTCCCATCCTCAGAGCTTGTCTTAAAAATAGGTTCTCCTTGATTTAGCCACATCCACCGCCTGGTGACCTCACTTTAAATACGGCTGGGAGGTGTCTGTGTTGCTGACACTCACCTGACTATCACAAGTCCCTGTCCTTTGTCACCTTCTTCCTGTTAGAAGTCATATTTTTTCCCTACTTGAACCTGATTTCTAGAGCAGGTGGATGAAATAAGACCTTCCATCTGTTCCCACCTCTAAAATGTTAGGTGTGAAGAAATATTCTTTCTAAATTAAAAACTTTCCACTTTGAATAATTAACTTCAAGGATACTCTTTATTTCTTTTTCCCTCCCTCTCTTCTTTTCTTTTTATTCCTCTCCACCCAACCCCATCCCCACTCTCTCCTCTTTCTGTGCTACCTAGCTCTCTTCCTCAGTTCCTGTGCCTCTATGACCCAGCCCTTCCCACAGTCAAGAACATAGGGAAGCAAGAGAGGTGCTGGGGGCCCAAAATATAAGGAGGCCTCCAGAGCCTTAAGAGGGATTAACTATCTCTGGATATCTTTCTTGCTTCACCCTAGACCTGGCCCTATTCTTTCCTTCCCTGTGATTTTATCTTTATACAACTCATACAAGGGTTTTTCTCCCATCCTTCCCTATTTCTTTGCTCTTAGAACCACCTGGTGCAGTGTTTATTCTTTATACCTATAACAACTATATTGTTTAGAATATCCATTCAGCTACTCTATTAAAAGACAATTTTAACTACAGCATACACAAGATAAAAATTTATTGACCAGCAAGACCAGAAATGCAGCTCAGTGCTATAGTGCTTGCCTGGTATGCACAAAGTTCTGGGTTTGATCCTCAACATTGCAAAAAGGAGAGAAAAGAAAATTTCATTCATCTTCCCTCCAACATCCATAGGTCAGCAGTCCAAGGCCAATATGGCAGCTCCACAGGCCTCAGAGTTATTTTAGCCATGGCTCTAATATCCAGTACATGGCATCCATCTTAAGCCAAAGATGGCTGTCCTGGCTTCCACTGCCACCTCCACATTCCAGCCAGAAGAAGTGGGGAGGCAGAGGGACGACTTACTCCTTTCTTTTTAAATTCTTTCTCTGCTCACACATTCAACTGGCCAGAACTTAGTTTTTGTCATCATACCTAGCTGCAAGGGAAGCTGGGCAATGCATTTTTTTTTTTTTGACTTCCCAACCAAGTGCCCAGCTAACTTCTAATGACTACAACAAGAAGGGATAACTAGCAGTATTTTCCACATTCTTATTCTACTGAAAAGTAGTACCTCTTTTTCCTCAAAATAGTAGGGAAAGAGAAACAGCTATTCTTCTCCTATACAATTTAGATGATAGTTTATGAGTAGTAGAATTTATGCCAGAAAATCAATGAACATGATAATGGTTAAAATAAGATGATTGACACCTACATATCACTCTCTAAGTGCAAAGCATAACTCCATATAAACTGTATATAAATACCATGTATAATTAAACCACATATAAATTAAATCATAATTAATTAATTAAATGACATACAAATAAACCATATATAAATTAATTTTAATTAAACCATATATAAATACTTCATTCTTGTAACAATCTCACGAGACATACATTATTATTTTCCCTATTTTATAGATGAGGTAACAGACACAAAGAGGTGGTAGTGACATGATCAAAGTCACACAGCTGAAAGAAGGAACACTTCTCCCCTCATTTTAGGAAATCAACATTGTGCTAATACTAAAACTAGATAAAGATAATAGAAGAAAAAAGTATGAACATAAATAAAAATTTGTTTAACAAAACAAACTATTAGAAGTCAGATCTGGCAGAATGTAGAAAATGGTTTTATTATAGGGATGGCAGTGTTGGTTCAGCATTGGAAGATGCACCCCCAAAAGTCATCATTTTAACAGAGGAAAGGAAAAAGCCATGTGATCCTGTCAGTAGTTGCAGAAAAAGTACTGGACTAAATTCTACAGCTGTTCATGGTAAAAGCTATCAGGAGACTAGAAGCAGAACAGAACCTTCTCAACAGATAAGCCATGGACTCCATACTTCCAGCAAAAAAGCCTTATATGAATGGATGCAGCATATTTTCTCATAAGACCATTTTAGGTTGTTCATAGGCTGTGATGCCACAAATTAGACTGAAGAAAGAGAAGCTTATTAACATGTACGTCATGCATACACATGGGAAGTCTCATCCATGAACTCAGAGGTGGTGAGACTTGGATCTACGCAGTCTCCTAACAAAAGGAAAAGTGTGTAGAGAAGTGAAAAGGTAAAGAAGAGGACTCAGAGCTTCTAGGATTGGCAAATTGTGTGAAGGCAAATATATTGGGGAAACATGGAAAATAAAGGTTATTTTAGCAAAAGAAACAAAAAACAAAAAAAAGTCACACAGCTAGTAAAAGGATGGACCCAGATCCAAAGCTAGGTAGCCAGATCCAAATCTTGCTCTCTAGAAAGAAACAATGTAAATAAATGTTATGGTGGAAAATCTAAAAGTGTAAATAAGGTTCAAATGGTATAATTGATAATGTTAAATAGGAAGAAAAGGTCTAAAAGAATTGGGGAAGTGGGAGGGGTAGGGGAAAGGAAAGAAGGGAAAAGAAAAAATATGAGAAAAGGAAAAAATGGAAACAAAGTCTCTGTAAATAGGGAGGAATGGAGGGGGTGAAGGGAGGGCAGGGGAATGGGGAAAAAATAAGAACCAAGAGAGATTATGTAAAGATACAAGATCCCAACGATGAATGTAACTGTATTGTATGCCTAAAATGTACCAATAAACTTAATGAAAATAAGATTAAGAAAGGATAAGATGCAAAGAGAAAAAAATAAATAAATGTTATGTGTGATAATTTAGAAATAAATTGCCCAATTTCAGGAAAACACATTTCCTAGACCACAACACTGTGCTCTGGGGGCGACAGTAGTGTCATTTACACTGTCTTCTATACGCACAGATTCTTCTGAGAAGTCCAGATTTTGTTCTGAATTCGACCCAGTTCCCTGCTCCTGCACTCATCTCTTCTGGGAAACTAAAGCCCTTTCTGAATTGTGTCCTGGGACACGCTGGTTGGAAGGACAATAACAGACATCAGCCCACTAGCTCCTAAAGTTGTCTTCATGTCAGAGTCATCCTTGGAACTTCATGATAAGACAAATCCCCAAGCCTCATCTAAGGAGATCCTATATCAGAAAATCTGGGGGAAATTTGTATTTTTTTTAAACAGGGTCTCACTGTGTAGTTCAAGCTGGCCTTGAAACCTTCTATGTAGTCTAGGGTGGGCAATACTCCTGCCTCAGTCTCCCAAGTGCTAGGATTATAGACATGCAGCACGACGCCTGACTGGGAAATCTGTATTTTTGATAAGGAAACCCACCTCCAAAGTTCTGAGGGAGTTCCATCAATCTTTAGCTCCATCTAAAGACTGCACAGAAAATAATAATAGACATCTGCTCATACAAAACTGATATTTTAATCTCCTCTACAATGTCCCCACCCAGTGGACACTCGACCTCTATAAGGAGCTCACAGTACATCTGAGGTTTGATAATAGCAGTTCAAAATGTGAGCCAAGCTCCAGGAAGGATTGGTGGATTATCTCACTTAATCCACATGAAAACCCTGAGAGTTTGGTACAATTCCTACCCTTCCCAGGGAAACAGAGACTCTGAAAGTTAAGTATTTGCCTCAGGACATGAGGTGGAAAGAGGAGGTGCTAGTGCATGTGGCCTTCAATGTGCTGCCTCCAAAATGGACAGGCCCTGCCATGTCCCTAGCTTGGAAGGCATCATCCCAGCTATCCCTGGATGTTTTATGATTTCTTGGGTGTCCCTATTAAGCCAAAACAAATCACAAATTCCTATAAAATGAGAGTTGCATATTTTACATCAGTTATCAGGAGTAATAATTTAACATTGTATTATATGTTATATACATGGTACAATACAATAATAACTGTAGATCTGGGGTTCAAAACCAATGAAGAATGAAAGAATAGGCATCGAGAATGCACCTGCTACACTCTAGGCATCTCACTTCATTTAGTTCTCACAGTCCTGCGAGCCAAGTATTATTGCTCCCCAATTTTAAAATGAGAAAAGTGGTACTCAAAATTTTTAAGAAAGTGGTCCAAGTTAATCTCTTATAAGTGGCCCATGTAAACTTTAAATCACATTTGTCTAGATCAAAATCTCAAGTTCATTTCAATATGTCACACAGCGCTCCAGCAGAGAGCCCTGTACCCCCAGCACTCAGCAATATCTGACACAGGCCATGCCATGTTCTCCACTAAGCCATGGGCGCTACCCGCAGCAGGCATTGAATAAGTGCTTCTGAGATGGAGATAGGAAGAGAAACTCTTGCACACAGACAACAGGAAACATGTGTGTGAAAGCTCATGGCAGTGCTGTTCTCAACAGATAAAAACCAGGCACAGGCCACATGTACTGGGAGAGAGAATGCATGAAAAAAATGTGGTGCATACACGCAACTGAACATGATCCAGCGTCAGAACAAACAGCAGCCTGCTGAACTTCTGCAGTATAATCTTAAGTCAAAAAAGACCCCTAAAATTAAAAATGCATTTTTATGATTGTAAATAGATGTAATAAGACTAAGACAGAAAATATGGAAGTGCTGAACGCAGGAATCAGGATGATTGTTACTCCAGGAAGCAAAAGAATGGAGCAGGTGAGTTACAGTTAAATGTTACTTATTGTCAAGGTCTTTGGTTTTGCTTAAAGTTTACCAGTTCTTATCACATTGGAATAAATAAATGGGTGGGGTGGGTAGGTCATGGCTGAAGGACAAATGTGTCAGAATTCAATTACTATGACCAACCCAATTCTGTGCACACTGAGTTCCAATTTAAAGCAAATAAAGTTAATAAATGACTCTTTCTTGAGAGGAGGGACTGATTTATTCTTCTCCCAGTTTTGATGCTCAGTTGTGTGCCTTAATGAAAACAATCACAAACCATAGCCTGAAGGATCCCAGAGTACTTCCTTCCTGCCTTTTTTGGAAAATACCTGAAATTGAATCCACTAATCCCTGCAAGCTGGTGGCAGGCTGTGTAGGAGAGGCTACCCGGACAGGCTCCTGACCAACTGAGGTGTGATTTCAGCAAAGAAAAGACCTCACAAATATAATGCCTCACATGCATGTATGCACATACTTGCACTCATACACACCCACATGTTCATCTGCTGTTGACTAAGGGATAAAATATCTGTAACACAGTCAAGCTTGCAATTTAAAGAACAAATCTCTTCCTTAAAGACAATACATGCATTTGAAAGCCGGGTGTGGTGGCAGCACACCTGTAATCCTAGCACTTGAGAGGTTGAGGCAGGTGGATGAAGCAAATTTGAGGCCAGCCTGATCTACATAGTAAGTTCAAGCCCAGCCTAAACTACATAGTGAGACTGTGCCTCAAAAAAAAAGTAGTACATTATATGAAATTGTAGTAAGATATAGAAGACAGACACCTCCTTAAAAACCATAGTTTTTTTGTTTTGGGGGGTGTTTTGTTTTGTTTTGTTTTCTTAGTATCAGGGATTGAACTCAGGACCTTGTGCTTGCCAGGTATTTATTTTATTTTTAATTGACAAGTAATTGTATAAGTTTATGGAGTACAATGTACATATTATGATGCATAATATGTACATTGTAGAATGATTAAATCTGAGAGTATTTAAAATTTATTCTTTTAGAAGTGTTGAAATAGATAGTATATGATTATTAACTATAGTCACTATGATGTGCAATAGATCACCAGAACACATTGAATGCTAAAAACCTTTGCTCCCTTTTACCAACATCTTTCCCAAAAATGTATTTCTTGTGTGGAAAGAGTTACACTACACAAAAGAGAAGAAATACAGCAGAAAGAGGAGCTAAGAGAGGTACAAGTAAACTTTAATAACTTTTTCATTTTTTTCTGGCCCTTCCAAAGTATTGGGCAAAGGAATCCCCTTTTCCCTGGGGCTATGAGTTTAATAGTTCTCCAGTTGCAGTCACCAGGATCTGAAACTCAGCTGGGGACAAATGGCCACAAGGAGGAGCCAGTGGGTTGCAAACGTTCAGTAGAGGAGCCTCCTGGGTTTTAGGTTTCTCCCATGGGTTGCACTTCTGGGCTGGGTGGAAGGTAGGAGAGAGCTGTAGTACTGGTTAACCATTGTGAGGATCACAGGCTTATAGAGTCCTAGCACACGGGTTGTCTTAATGTTGAGATTTCCAGTCTTGTGGCTGTTTTCTGTGCCTGGCATTGGAAGACTGCTGCGTACTCTGTGACATTTCCATGCACGTTCCTGGGGTGAGGGTGTTGGGGTTGATGTAATGAATGTGTTGGAGTAGATCTGACAATGTCTTAAGCACTTCCTGTGTACATTTGGAGCAACAGATCCCCTTATTTCTTCTCCTCCTGACCCTGACTGAGCAATAAGAAAGGTCAGAACTCGAGTCCAAAAAGTCCTGTATATCAGAGAATGTTTCCTACTACAGAGCTAAAATCTCCAAGTGAATCTTTGTAGTCCCTTCTTGAATGATAATTCTTGGGTGATGAATCCATGTGAAAAAGGTAGCTGAAGACTGATGGAAAGTATATCAAGCAGGGGTTAAATCTGGGGACTGAATATGGCTCTGTCTGCCATCTGCATGATCTTGGTGATAACTTACTGTCCCTGAATCTTATTTTATCAGCTACAAAATGGGAAGAATAGTATCCCCACCAGAGGAATATTGGATAAGTTAAATTAGATAACACACACAAAGAAACCTGGCACATCGGTGGTTGCAATACAGATTCCTTTATTCATTATTCATCCTTGTGTCTCCAAAAAGCACCCAATAAAGGAAGGTAGGAGGAAATGTGGCAGCAGAAATCCAGTATGCTGGGAAGATGCCAAGGTAGCCTCCCAGAGACTCACTTCTTGGAGATTATTGCTCAATTGTCAAAAATATGACCCTTTTAGGGTACCGGTTCAGGAGGCAATACCAGGTGGTGACCTTTCTCAGGAAGGAAGAGTTGGTCTTTGGTGGCCATGTCCTGGGTGAAACCCTCCCTGATTTCCACTTCCCTCCTCCCTCCAGATAGAGCAAGGAGCTCACTTCTCCTCCAGACTTCACAGCACACTTGATCCATAGCAGTCATAACCCCAACTGCCATACTTAGCATTCAGTATATAACAGCAGCTGCACTAAGCATTTCCATGAACTCTTTCATTTAATTTCCTCAACAATCCTGTGAAGGAGGAAAGCGAAGGCTAGCAATGGGAATTAATAGACTAAGACACACATAACTAATGGCCAGGTTGGGGTTGAGATCAGCGTCCGCTGGGCCCGATGCTGGTTTCAGCCAGGGCACTACACTGTCTCTCTCATGACCCTGCTATTTCTGTCCCTGTTATTCACGGTCCTAGATGGCCAGCTCTTCAGTGTCTAGAACTCTGGCTCTTTTTTTCTATTTAGCCTGGTGTCTGGCACAGTGTCTGGCTAAGAATGAATGAATGGATGAAGAATAACCTTCCCCAAAGTCCCAGGTAAGATGACAGGACCATTTGTTCCTTCTAGGTCAATACGAGCCACAACCTCCATCCCATCCAAGCTAGGAGAGAGTGACACAGGTATGCAGTACTGCCCCTTCCCTACAATGTACCTTCACTCATTCCAAGAGCCCAGAGCTCAGCCACTAAACGTGTTCCAAGCCCTTTCCAAGATAAGAGATGTTGCTGGGTCTGTAGTTCTAGAAAAGCCATCTCCACCTCCCAACTTGAAAGCCTCATGGAGACTTTTGTTGTTGTTGTTCTGGGTGTTTTTCTCCAAATCCTGCCCATTCGACTCAGCAGTTCTCTTGCCTCAGATTTGTCACCGCGGTTTATAGATGATTTCCTTAGTGATCCAAAATGAAGCTGTTGCTTAATCACCACACAAAGTTCAGCTCAAAATTTCAGAGACAAAATAGTATATTGGTTATGAGTGGAAACTCTAAAGTCACATATTCCTGGGTTCAAATTCCAACTAGCACTGTAAGCTTTTTTAAACTCTCTGACCCTACATTTCTGTTTCTTTAAAACAGGGACAATTATAACTACTATATGGAATTACTGATCAGATTAAATGAGATGGTGTCATAAAGCACATAGCTTGGTATCTAACACATAGCTAATGCCTAATAAATGCTAATGCTTTAAGGTCAGGTCTAGTTCAAGCAGCTGCATAGATGCTATTATCTCCAAAATAAATCCTGATCACTCTAGTTTAAAGGTTTCCTCAGACTACCAGCAAACTCCCTGATCGCCCCCACAAAAATTTAACCTTCCACACATCCTGGCCACATACAGAGGTCCCAGCCAGCCTTTTTAATGTCTCATTCTGAAACATTAATTTGTAACCAAGAATTCTCAAGCATTTGAGAGGGAAAAAAAATCTGCAATGTGAAAAAGAAAACCAACATATGTAACAAAAATGACCCGAGATGAAACAAAGATGATGTAAGGAATAAGAGATAACTTTAGAATACTTCCAAAGATTTGAGAACGGCCAGGGGATTTAGCTCAGTTGTTCCACCACCTGCCTCGCAAGCTCAAGGACCCAAGTTCGATCCTCAGTATCAAAAAAAAAAAATTTATTCTTTGAAAGTACATTTTTGGGCCAGGGATTTAGCTCAGTGGTTCCGCCACCTGCCTAGCAAAAGATTTGAGAAGACACTAAAATATACCCATAAAACAAAAGGATAAAAGGAAACTGAGAATGGCAGTTTATCAAAAAATTAAACACAGGATTGCCATATGATTCAGCTGTTCCACATTGGGGTATTTGCACCCCAAAAAAGAAAAACAGGATCTCAAACAGATAGTTGTTTACTTGCCATATTTATAACAGGATTATTCACAATAGCTAAAAAGTGGAAGCAACCCAAGTGTCCACCAATGGATAAGTGGATAAACAAAATGTGGTCCATACCTGGAATGGAATATTGTTCAGCCTTAGAAAGAAAGATAATTCTGGAGATTGAGCCCGGGGAATTGAAGTATATCTCCCCCATCAAAAAAGTGGTACATATATATAATAAGATACTATTCAGCCATAACAAAGACTGAGGATGGGAAAGGGAAGTAAAAAGAGTTAAAATATGTTATGTACATACCAACTTCCCACAATGAATATAATCATTATTTACTGCAAACATGTATTAATAAATTTTTGAATTAATTTAAAAAACAAAGAATGAAATCCTGATATTTGCAGCAACTGGACTGTGAAGGACTGTGAAGTGAAATAAATCAAGCACAGAAAGAAATACAGTATCTTGTCACATATGTGAAACCTAAAAAGCTGATCTAAAAGAAGTAGAGAGTAAAAGCGTAGTTACCAGAGCCTAAGAAAGGTGCAGAGGAGATGGAGAGAACAGGGGTCTGGTTGGGATAAGAAGAATAAATTCTGGTGCTCTATAGAACAATAGCATAACTGTGACTGATAAGAACTAATTGTATATTTCAAAATAGTAAACAGTGAAGATAAATGTTTAAAGTGATAAATATGCTAATTATCATGATCTAATCATCACACATAGTATACGTACTGAAATATCACACAGTACCCTATAACTGTGGACACATATTATGTGTCAATTAAAAATATGCTAAAAAGAAAGGACAAGTCTGACATGTGCCACAACAGGGATAAGCCTTGAAGACATTGTACTAAGTGAAATATGCCAGTTAGAAAAAGACTTAAAGATCCCACTCATACAAGGTACCTACATTAGTCAAATGCATAGAAACTAAAAATAGAATAATGGTTGCTGGAGGGTGGGTGGAGGAAACAATGAGGAGTGTTTGCTCAACAGGTATAACGTTTCACTTTCGCAAGACAAAAGGAGCTCTAGGTATTTGTGGCTCAGCATATATACTTAACATTACTAGGCTGTTCACTTAAATGAAGATGGGGTTGGGAGTGTAATTCAGGGGGAGAGAGTATGCATAAGGCCCTATGTTCAATCCCCAGCACTATGAGAAAGAACATTGTTAAGATGGTAAATTTTATGTTATGTTTATTTTATCACAGGTTAAAATTTTTTTTTTTTTGGTACCAGGGATCGAACTCAGGACCTTGTGCTTGTGAGGCAGGCAGCAGCACCACTGAGCTAAATCCCCTGCCCAGGTTAAAATATTTAATGAAAATAAAAGTAATTATTGGAAACAAAATAAAATTGCTAAAACAATGTGTAGTGAGGATTTGAAGATGAGGCAAAGGAAAAATCCTAGTTCCTAGAACAAAAAAGAAAAAAAGAAAGAATGGGAAATAGGAGAATTTTTTAAAGGTCACAAAAGGAACAATCCAAGAAGTACAATACCTGACCAGCTGAAACTTCATAAATAATAGTAATAACAAAAAGAAAGAAAAAATTTTAATCAACAGAATGTCCCAGAGAGGAGAAAAGATAAACACCTTCAAATTGAAGGGGTCTGCTGAGTGTACAGTACAAGAGATATAAAAGGGATACAACTAAATAAATTAATGTCATGAATAAGGACAAGATCTTAACAGTATCCAGAAAAATAAATAATAAAACAAGCTTTCTCCCAAAGGCAGAAGAATTCACCTGGCAAAAGATTTTCCACCAGCAACACTTTAATTAAGAGTGCTGGGCCTCTGATTTAGCTCAGTTGTTTCGCCACCTGCTGCACAAGCTCAAGGAACCGAGTTCGATCCCCGGTAACAAAAAAAAAAAACAAACAAAAATGAGTGAAATGAGTACCAACTCCTATACACTTTCTATAAGACAGTGCAGTAGTGTTTTCCAAACTGGGAGACACAGTCTTCAACTTGGAATGCTGAATCTAGTGCAGATTGTGTAAGAGTAGAACAAGCACATTTCAGACATGCAGTAAGAAAATTCACCTCCTATGCCCCCTTTCTTAAGAGATTATGTGAGTACATTCTCAAGTATTTAACTTCTTTAAATGCTTATTCATGAGGAACAAACCAAGAAAAGTAAACCATGTTTTTGAGAAAATAAACCAAGAAAGAGGAATAAATGAGCCACAGGAAGTAATCAATCTGTAATAACAACTGAGGGAAAAGGTCAGGGGCTAGACAGCAGGCCCAGAAAGCACCCGGCTTTGGAACTGGCAGATAAAGTACAGCAGCAGAGAAGTTGATGAGACAGTGTAGATGGGACCTTGGAAAATGGACCTTGAGCATACGATGAAGGCCCAGAATTCAATTCTGAAAAACAATTCGAATCTAAGGAAAGAGAAACTTATTATCTAAATACAAAGAGGTCATATAGAAACACAAAAAAGTCAGTCCATATCAAAATGCAAAGTCACTGAGATTCAAGGAAAAAAATGGAATTCACACTAAAGAAAGTAAAAAGCTGGATGGCTCGAGGTATATAAAAAAGCAAGACCATCATAAACTTCAAAGAAAACAAATACATAAAGGCATAGTCCAGATTAAAACAATGCACAGTTTGGACCAATGGTATATTTATTTAAAAGAATAAATATTGGACTGTGGTTGTAACTCAGTGGTAGAGCACTTGCCTAGCAAATGCAAAGCCCTCAATTTGATCCCTAGCACCTGAAGAGAGAAATGGAGAGAGAGTTACTAGTAGAGGAAAATGGATGTGGGGTATACAGGAACTCTGTATACCAACTTTGCAACTCTTCTGCAAAAATAAAATAATTCTACAATAACACTTTTTAAGTACTTGTAAAAGTTGGAAAAATGAAAGAAATAACAGGCTGCTAATGCTTCATCTTACATTTTTTTAAGAAAATGGTTTTTATTTTTTAAATATGATAAAATGTTTAAGTTCATATTTTAAAGTTGGTGAAATCTCAGCTTTATATAACATTTTGTATCCAGTATTTCTGGGCAACAAAAACATCAGTATGGTCAAATATTAACTCACTTCACTTTTGTATTAATAACAAATTTATTTATATAGTAGTCCTGAATAGCCATAAGAACTTCTTGGCATTATTTTGTTTTTAAAAGAAAACATTATTTACTAAACTATATCACAACCCCCAAAGTATGCTGGAAGTGTATGAAAGTTTAGAGGGGACAAAGAGCTTTAAGTTTAATGCCACTTTTTGGTATGTCCTGAGTCACCATTCTTTCCTGTTTCTAAGATTATGATTTTTATTGTAATTGGTTTAGTTTTAAGATAGCAACATATCAACAAATTATTATTGATATTGGCTTTCCAATTTGTCCAAAATTATGCATTGTAAGTGGAATGAACAGCATTTCCAGTTGACGAATGGATCTATGAGTAATGAGGTATCTCTTAAATAAAGCTTGTGACAATTAAACCAACAAATGGTGGCAATGAGAAAACTATTGACGAAGTACAACCAGGGAATGTTCAACTCAATATATGCAGGAATCTGTATTTTAAGTAAAAGAATGAGTACCTGAAGCAGTGCAAATGATATCCAGATACCAAGAAAACAGACAATGAGCTTGGGCAAGAGTATTCTTTTAGTTTACAATGTAACTAGGGAGGGATAAAGAAGAAAAATATAAGATAGTCTCATTCCTATAGGAAGTTATTTGAATAGCCTGTACCAAAATAATAACTTCTGACCAAGAGGTTATAAAAGCCATAAATAAAATTATCATCATGGAAAGTGACAGGCTGTAACTCTGAATGCTGACATAGACAGGACATTGGTAAGAATAAATATTCTGTGGATTCAGGCTTTGGTAGATGCCTGGTTCTCCCAAAACATAAGCAAGGACTGCAATCCAAATCAAAATGATTGCAAAGAAATAAAATGACTTCTGACATTTAGATGACAGCTTGGTGAGTTTAGAGAAATTCAGTCAATAATCTATACAAGATATTAAGAAGACTGGATAATGCAAAAAGCCATAAGTAAAGGAAATAATTTGAGCAAAGAGGCAGATATGGTATTTAGTAAACCTAATACCTAAAAGTACAAAATCCCTGAAATAGGATATAATGGAAATGTTTACCAAAAATGAAAAATCAACAAATGCTAATGAAACAAAAATAGTCCATAAACTTTTGATAGCTGGCTTTTTTTCTCATTCCTAATGTGAGAATATTTAGTAATATTTTCCCAAGTACGATCAAGAACAACAGAGAAGTAGCATCCAGAGGCTGATTTGTTTGATGTAACTGGTTCTGAAAAGAGCAGTAGTCTGAAGAAAAAGATGTCATATTTTTAAATTTCAAGAACATCTGCTGAAAAATGCATGATAAAACACTGCTTCATTTTATTTTCCATTCACATACTGTAGTTTAACTTGACTTTATCTGAAAAAGTTCCATCATAGGTTCGTGGTACAAGGACACAGAAGCATAGCTGCCCATCTGAGGAGTGCCAAGTGGTGTTGCTTGGAGGAGGCCCAGATGGAATGACCAGATGAGTCTTTCCAGAGACTCTTCCTAACCAATGATCCTCCTATTTTATTTTGATTTTGCTGCCTTCAATTATGTCACTGTTGGTTCCTTGCATTTCATTATGCTATGCCAAAATGCTGTGTAAGCCATCCTCTGCTGGTGTGGGTTATCTCTGGAAGTTGGGTTGCTGGCCCTCCTCGCGGGGTTCCCGGCTGCACCTTCCTCCAGAGTCCACCAACAGAAACCACGGGCCGGAGCTCGCACCCTGCGTCGCGCACAGAACCCTCCATCTTACACCTTGATGACTCAAAAAACATGCAATCTATGGTCAATGAAGCAAGAAATGGGGGTTGAAGTCTGTTACATAAAATTGTAGCGTTGACTGTGGAAAGACAGAAATATGGTAGCATAACTACAGTAAGAAGTAACAGTAGAAGACATATGGGGTATTAACGAACAGAAGTTGTTTGTGGTTGATTAGCAAAAAACTGGCATTATAAGAATGCTTCTAGGTTTTTTCAGTGTTTTAGGGGGTGATGAGGAGTTTGTTTTGTTTTGTTGCTTTTTGCTTTTAAGAAAGAGCTAAAAAGGGGGGGCTTGATTTCGAGGAAAGAGACTGTGAGGGTAAGAGGGATATTTAAGCCTTCTCATAGCATTTTTTGTTATGTGCATCCACTGATTCAATTAAAAGTTTTAAGATGAACTTTTTAAAAAGAACTTTAACCTTTCTAGTTTACATCAAGACATGTATGGAAACAGAACCCATTATAGATACTATAATTTTGAAAGGGTTGAGAGCTTCTATATAAAATATAAAGGAGCACCCTTGAGAGTTTCATATATTAGAGTAATACTAACAGAGTAGGAAGGACATAAACCATTATTAATACAAAAATGTGGACTGTAAGCTATAAATGTAAGAAGGAAGCTGTCAACTGAACCCATATAACCCAACACTGCTGGACACTGGAGTTGTGCATGGTGGTGCATGCCTATAACTCTAGCACTTGGGAGGCTGAATTAGGAGGATCACAGCAAGTTTGAGGCCACCCCGTGCTACATAATGAGTTCAAAGCTGGCCTGAACTACTTAGTGAGACACTTTCTCAAAAAAAAAAAAAAAATAAGAAAGAAAGAGGAAACAAAGCATAGAGAATTCTATGACCCTGAAATCAAGAAGTGGAAGAAGAAACTTTGAGAACCCCCCATGAGCTAAACCTTATTGCCAGCTAATGGGACTCCAGCTGGTGGATTACAGGTGATGGTACATTTGGTGACCATGGCATGTGAAAAAGTGATGTGAATGGCAGCAGTGTCAGAAAGGATGGGATGAATTAATTGGGTATATTGTTTTTAAGGTACCCGAACTACATATGAAGCAGGCATACTATTATTTGAAGTGCATTTAGTTTGGTTTTTAAAACACACTCTAAGCTTTAATAAACAGCTTAAAAATCTTTAAGACGAGACAGGAAGGGTGGCACATGCACACCTGTAACCCCAGGATTGGGCAGCTGAGGCAGGAGGATCACTGCAAGTTCAAGGCCAGCCTGAACTATATAGCAAGGCCCCTGTCTCAAAAAAAACAAAGAAAAAAAGCTTTTGTGGAGAATTTTTACAGATATTCTGAGATGAGATAAAATGGGAATTTCACAAATTGCTCAAATAATGCAGAAGCAAGTGCACCTGGCAATAGATACAAAACAGCTACATGGTTAATATTAATCCAAATACATTAATATAGCAATGAAGGACAGAAACTTTCAGCAAAATTTTTTAAAGATCCAATTATATGCTGCCTATAGGAAACTCACTTTAAATATAAAAGACTAAAAGGATAGAGGAAGTTATCCAGTAGTTGTGAACCTATGACACACATGCTGCAGCCAGCTGTTTGTTACCATTGAAAGCTCTAAAAGGTTCACCATCACTGTTATATACTAACACTGACGAATGCCAGGGTAGCTACATTAATGTCAGACAAAGAAGACTCAGATCAAGGAAAATCATAAGAATAAAAAGGACACTACATAATGATAAAGGAACCAGTTTCCCAAGAAACATGTATGCCCTAAATACATAATGTCAAAGTAAATACATAAGGCAAAAACTGAGAACTGAAGGGAGGAAAAGACAAGTCCACAATTATAGTTAGAGAATTCCAAATCCTCTGTCAATAACTGATAGGCAAAGCAGGCAGAAAATCTATAAAGAGACAGTTTATTTGAAGATCACTATGACTCTGATAGACATTTGTAGAATATTGTTTTCAGCAACAAAATACACAAGCTTCTCAAGCAACGAACAGTGATGGACCATTCACCAAGACAGACCACAAAACACACCTGAACAAATTTAAAAGAAATACAAAGCAATGCCAAGTTAATAATATCCATTATTTGAACACAAATAGCCCTATAATGAAGAAATTGATTTACCATCCTGTCACATGTTAATGGACATATTCCCTAATGAATATCAATCTCCTTTCCTTTCATTGTTTGTTCAGTAACACACCTTCTGATCTCTTCTGCCTGGCTAATGCCTTTACATTCTCAGCCCAAACTTAAACACTGAAAACTTTAAGACAGTATAATGAAAGTGCAAACAAAGTGAATCATTTAAAAATCTATAGAAATTCCAGTGTGGTGGCGCATGCCTGTAATCCCAGAACTCAAGAGGCTGAGGCAGGAGGATCACTGCCAGTTCAGGGCCAGGCTGGGCTACATAGTGAGTTCAAGCCCAGCCAAAACTACGTAGCAAAACCCTGTATCCAAAAAATCCATAGAAAAATGTAATATTTATGGCATAAAGAATTAATGCCCATTATATAAAAGATTTTATAAATTAATAAGAATATATGAGCACATTTATTATTGAGTCTTTATTCTCCATCACTTCTTAGCCTTTTGACTAAAATCAAGTGAATCTTTATGCTCCATACAGTAGCCAGAGCCATATTTTTTTCTATTCCTATATTCTTATTTTTGTCTTTTTCTCTTTTCATTAGTATACATCTTCAGTGCATGGTAATTACCTTCATCTTGAGAATTTGGTACATACACATAACTCAATCATTTTTACTTCACAAAAAAATGAATTGAGCATAAGCTGTTCTACATACTTTAAAGGTGAGAAAAATTTAAGCAAGCTGAGAGAACATAAATGATTTGGCTAAGTCAAAAGATAACTGAAACCCAGAAGTAAAATGCGCCCTTTTAAGCCTGAGTCTGGCTCTTTCCTTCCATGTTGGTAGTAACTACAAGGGTAATGGCAACAGGCCTTGTCCCCAGTGAGGTATCCACCTGCTGAACACCAGAGTCGCTGTTGGAGGGTAACCGGAGACCACAGTTCCAGCGCCATGTTTTGGCGATGCAGTCCTGAGAAGCGACTGCCCCACAGCAGGATGTTTAGGACAGGTAGCCAGAGCACCCATCCCCTTGCCGAGAGAGCTTAATAGCTCACGGGGCCTCTGTTCTCAGTATATGGCTGGCTCCCTTGTAGGCTCTTTACTTGAACTGACTCATTAAATCATCAGAACAACACTGTGAGGTAGATACGGTATTTATTTCCTTTTGTTGAGCCCCTAAAAGAGCGGAACCAACTGACCCAAGGTTACACAACTAATCGTTTTCAGAGTCCAGGACTGAATTCTGAATCCTGTGCTCATGCTCAAGCTCAAGCTTAGAAGCGCCCTTTGTCTCCTGTATACTGGAGAGAACGGTCCGGGGACCGAAAGAGAAGCGACGCCCGCAGCGCAGGGCTCACTCAGCTCTGCAGCCGCGGGGGAGAGCCGGGTGCGTGGTGACGAGGACGCCGGCTCCGGGCGCCCAGGAACCGCGAGCGCCCGGGACCGCAGTGCCCTGGGAACGCAGCCGACTCGCGGAGCCTCCCGAGTCGGGGAGCCAAAGACGGTACGCACAGGCCACCGGCTAGGCTCCAGTCTTGCGTCCCTCCCAGCTCCCTGGAGTCAAGAGACAGGAGAGCCAGAGAAGACGAATTCTCAGAACTCTGGTCCCAGGCGCAGAGGCACAGCGCTGTTCCGGCGCTCAACCCGAACCGCCGCGGCCGCCGCGGGAGCTGTCCGGTGCTGAACACGGGTGCGGCCGGGCCCGCGGGGCTCAGACCCGCGCCTGCCGCACGGGCGGGGCCGGACCCAGCCCCTGGGAGCTGACGCAGGGCGCTGGGAGAGCAGGGAGCAGTGGGCTCCTCGCTGGGCATGGACCTGCAGAGACTGGACTCCTACCAGGGCGGAGCTGGCCCCGACTTCAACGAGCACGTCCTGCATAAGGTAAAAACCTTCCGGCCCCCATCCCAACGCTGGGAGAGGACGCCGGTTCTCTCTACTCCCTGACTTTGCTCTGGGACTTAAAGAGAAACTAGCCGGGTCTCTGACCCTGGGGAATTCTTTCCTTTTGATCCCGTTTACTGCTCAAAAAAAGATGCACTAGCGCTGGGGGAGGGGCTGCCACCGTTGGCTCAGCCCCCCCACACACACACACACACGCTGCCTTCTTTCAGTTAAATGCCCCGTGTCCCTTCCCGACTCATCGCCTCCTGCTCCTCGTCAATTTGAACTCCTTGGCACACCCAGGCAGGCAGCTAGGCTCCCCCTAACCCTTGTGGGCGACTGCGTTTGTGCTCCCAGCCGGGTCTCACAAGCTCTGGCCCCATTTGGTCTGGCAGCAGTGGTCAAAGATCAGCATTCCTGGCCAGTTGGACAGGAATGATCTGCAACGGAGACAAATTGTTGTATTCAAGCCAGACTCCCTCAAAGCTCCAAAAAGCTGTCCTCTACCTTATGAGTCACTCATAGCTCTCTGAAGGTGCTTCTTATTTCAAAGCCACAACACATCTGTTGCTCCCCTCATTCAAGTTTCTAATGCAACTCAATTTTCAGCCATGTAGGTCTCCTCCAGGAGTGATTGTTGCAGGGAAAATCGCAGCCTCTCGTGTACCATGAGAAATTATAATTTCTCCTGACTTGGCCACGCCCTCGTGCTCCAGTCTTTACATTCTCTACTTTGCTAGCTTTATGTCAGTTTATCTGTCAGTCCCCTGCAAGGCTGTACATGTCCTACACTTGAGGGTTTTAACTGAAGTATCGCTCCGAAAAATCAATCATGCAAGCTTTGAAATAACTTGATTCCCTACTTCCTCTATTATATAGTCCACATTTGAAGAAGTTAAACTCTGAGAAAATAAGCTGGTAAATGAACTGGCACTAAAACCAGGAACTGTAGTTCCAAATCTGGAATCCTTTTCTCTATATCCTTTCTAAGCTTCTCATCAAAGAGTTGTTCATGAACTGGTGCCATTGCCATTACCTGAAGGTTGTTAGAAGCTCCCCACCCTGAACCCAGACCTACTGAACCTGGATCTGCATTTCTATGAGATTCTTGGGAAATAAATATGCATAATAATGTTTTAGATGCATTATTCTGTGCCATGCTGACTATTTCTGGTACAAATGAAAGAAAATCAGCCATGGAAGAAACCAAGTCTATAGGCTTGAATTGTTTACATGACTTTTCCAGCCATATCTCTAAATCCCTAGGATAAAAAGAAGCAGAAAAATGTGTAAACAACTTTCCCATCACAGTTTAAAGTAACCTAGAATAATATCTGTGTTCTTTGAGGCCGTGAATCCAGCCTTGGAAAATGCACACACAAGCAAAGGAATATAATTTGATCAATTACAAAAGTCATCCTGGTGGCTAGATATATGGGTATCTCTAATTTTAAACTGTTATATAAAAATTAAAATCTTTATTCTGAAAGCTTCAGGATTGGGAGGTCAGATTTTTCAAATTATTGACCAGATGTGGTCTTTCCTACTTCAATTATCTACACATTAAGTATAAGATGAAGCCCAAGAAAACTTCTGATTCCTTCAGGTTTATTGGTTGAGGGGGGAGGGAGAGAGAGAGAGAGAGAGGGAGAGAGAGAGAGAGAGAGACTTGTTTCAACAAGTTCCAATACATTTGAAGACAAGTATCTACTTACTACAAAAAATGTTTGATCTCTTCAGCTTGGTAGTGAGCATTTTGAGGTGAGATGCTAGATTTAAACTTTCTGTGGTACCCAGCAGAGTGCCCCATGTGTTTAAGGAAAGTTCTTATTATATAGTGCTGACAATCCCCTCCTAGTATTATTCTATAACTGTGCATGACTCTTCATTACGAGCAACTTAGAAGTATTTTTGTAAGGGTCAGAGTATCAATATATTTGTATTTTAGGTTTGATACATAGACCCAAAGGAATTTCTATTGATTCACTAGTACATAAAGGCCATAACAGAGAAGATTCCTCTTAGTTGCTAAAAAGAAGGATTTTTTTTAAATAAACTTTTAATTGAAATGTAACCAACACACACACAAAAATACTGACTCTTATGTGTATCCTTTGATGGATTATCATACATTGAACATGTGAACACAAAGTGCAACCATTGCCAAAATGAAAACATGGAACCTTGGCAGCTTCCCAGAAACCTCTCTGTTCCCTTCTCTCATTCCTCCCCCTTCACCTTCACAGAGGAAGAAGTACCCTTTATGGCTTTGAGAGGGCAGTTAGATTCTATGCAGGATGATCCTAAAGTATTGCCAGTGAAGAAACGTAATGTGATGAAAAGAAACCTCAGGCCTGGAATCATTTAGTCCTTGATGTGACTTTGAACAGCATCTGTGAACCTTGCTTTTCTCAAGCTATAAAATAGGAAGACCAATACCTGGCTCACTGTTCTTTGAGCAAGAATGTTAGATAATATAATGTTTTCTGGTACCGAGGATCAAACTCAGGACCTTATGCTTGCGAGGCAGGCATGGCACCACTAAGCTAAATCCCCGGCCCTAGATAATATAATGTTAACCACACATATAATATCTGGGAAACAGGAAGCATTTAATAAATGATGATTGTTATTAGGCACACATCTTGGGCTCTAAAGCAACCTCAGCAGGTGTTACATTTGGTCTCGCTTAAAATGATGAAACTTTGTGAAAAGAGCAGCGGTTTCACACACAGAAATTTCAATAGCACACACATTTCACAGGCAAAATTCTATAGAAATTAGGTCTCCAACCCACTTATACAAAAGACCTGACTTCTGTGTAAACATCCCAACCCTGACTTCCAAGTTGACTGTCTCCTTTCTCAGGGAGGTAAGGTATGGGACACAATGAAACCTGCCATTAAAATCCGCTTGCATGAGGAGCACATGTCAAATATCATTGGCATGGGATGGCACTTGTACTTAGCTCATCCCAAGAGTTGGAGCCCGACCCAGAGGAGCCTGAATAACTCTTAGGAGGTTCCTGGAGTGTGAGTTGGATCCTGAAAGCTATAGAAAGACATTCAGTTCATCCATCACATGCTTGGAGCTTTTAAATAGAGTGGCTGTCGTTCTCACAAGTCTGAATATTTGATGCAACTAAATAATTTAAAACATGTGAGCAATTGTGCTGCTCTTTACCTCAGAGAACTTTCTGTCCTGCCTTGCTACCAGTAGAGTCTCAGGAGCCACCCAGGACAGTGATGCCACTGGAGCTCAGGAACAGCCCACATTTGGGTCCTTTCTGTGGCAGATCTGTCCTTGAGCTCTGGGGAAATTAACACAAAGAGCAAGATTTTGCCCCGGATGTAGTTAGTCGGGAAAAGGGACTTCAGTTCAAATGCTTCCTTCCTAAGCATTCTGATGAATACCCACGGGTCAAGCTTGTTCCAAGAGGAACGGAGTCAGTTTTCTCTGCAGCATCTCAGACAGACTAGGGGTCAGAAAGACATGAGTTCTCCATCCATTGATCCAGGGCTTGGACCTTGTTGAATAAAAGAGAATTATAGCAAATAAAGGCAAAGGTTCTCTGTCTTCCAAAGGATTTTCATTTCTTCTGAGTCTGCTGCAATACTTCCTATAGGTGAAGGGCAGAAGCGAGTGGGGAATCTTTCCCACACTCTCTCCTTCTCTCTTGTGCTTGTCCCTCACTTCCATCTTCTACTGTTCACCTTGTGATCACTACATCTCTCCATATCCCACCTGCCTCACCTATTCATTCAGCAAACATCAATTGAGCATTTCCAAATCATAAGCAATTATGTTGGGCATTATAGAGAACAGACAGAACATTGTTCCCTCCCCTAGCAAGCTTGTGGCCTATAAGGCACACACAAATTGCTATAATACTGTGCTGATAGTCTCTGAAATGCCCTAAGAAAGGCACAGGCAGATGCAGAGGGATGACTCAAAAAGAAGAGGTCACTCATGGCCTCAGTTTGAAATGTTCTCTCACACTTATGGCCTTTGATGGAAGTTTGAATCTAAGAGAGACAAAACTCCACACACCAGCCAGCCTCCCTCCCCCATGGCACTGTCCCCCACTGATCCTAGAAAAGGGTCTGGATACAATACCTTTGTTCTTCCCTGCCAAAGAACATTCATGAGGTAAGGACAAATAAACTAGTAAAAGACCATACCCACTATGCTGTTTTCCTCTACCATTCTGTGTCCCCCAGGGGCTTTTTCCCCCAAGTACACAATATTAATGGACTACAGTGTTGTAGTCCAAAAATCCAAACCCACAGCCAAATGTGTCCCCCCGTAAGGGAAGAGTTTTTACACTCGAAGCTACTGTTATGGCCAGATTATTTCTGTCCTCAGCTCAGAAACGAACTAGAAAGCCAAATAAAGCTAGCTTCTCCCTGTGTAATGTTTCCATTTGCTTGTTTCCTTCTCTCAGTTGCTCTGAAGGCCATGGATAAATAAATGAAGTGCATATGACATCACTGTCAGGATGGGGCCATCTGGGATTTCTTGGACTAAGTGGCCAGCCCTGCCCAGTTCCCAGCTACTTGGGGAGTGGAACTGGCTGGTTCTCTGGGGTAACTTGAGCAGGAAATGATGGTGACTCAGGCTAGCATTGCAGATATTTTCCAAAATCCTCAGGCTTTCCTTTCCTGAGCACTCTGCCCTTTAATTTGGACTCCCTAGGGTATTTTGTGAGAAAATGTCTGAGACTCACTAAATTGGAAGCGAATGTTTTTCCTTATAAGCTATTCTGGGGAGAGGCTTGGACCTCCTGCATTGTTGGGGCAGGAAACTCAGCTCTGCTGGAATAAACAGCCAGATGCGAGATCTGGGCTGGGGATTGCTGAAATGGACACTTGAAGTAGCTCTAACCCTATCCCAACACACTCCCTGCTTCCTTCCTCGCCCTTCTCAGGCAAGAAAAACAATTCCTACAGATGCAAGTGAAAATAGAGATCACAGCTCTTTTGCTAACTTGCAGAACATAGGGGTTATAGTCCCCCACTGAGACCAGTTCTGGAGCATTCTCCCACAGAGGAAATTTCCTGAGCCAAGTGAGAGAACTGTGAGCCAGCAGCAAACAGCAGATCTGGAAACCTCAATCCCCAAGTGATCGCACTAATCAGAGCCTGCTCACACCTCAGCCTGCTTCTGAAGATAGTGAGGTACTACGGGGTGCAGTCAAAATAACATAACTGTTCTGAGAAAAGAGGGGCTAAGAATTCCCCTAGCCAATAGCCATTCCTATTTCCCTGACCTTGATACCAAAGGCTGCTCCCTCCTTTCTTATTTGTGTGCCTGATTGTTAGCAGACAATTTTTAGCCATCACAGGAGGAAGTTATTTAATAATCGGGGCTTCTGCAAATGCTGCTGGCATGCTTTTAGGTGTCTTGAACCTGGTTGTGTTTGAGCTCATATTTCCTCTTTCTTCCTAGTCCTCTGCCCCTGATCATCATGCACAAATATGCATATGCACACACCTACACACACACACACACACACACACACACACACACGCACACATCTCATAAGCTGTAGGCAGGGCCACTGATCAAGTATTCACATTCTCTCCTCATCTTTTGTTGTGGGCCTTTTAAGAGCAAAGAAGCCACAAACCTTTTCCATCCTCTTCTTTCTCCCTTCTCTGTTTGAATTTTACATCCCCATCACTCCCTAGCAACTCTGTTTATCAAAAAGCAGATCTGTCATGATCAGAGCAATACTCCCAGGGGCCAATCAAGAACTGGTAGCCCTTATCTCTTCTAGCCTGTCCCCAAGCTCACACTGAAAGACCATGTGACCCTTGCAAGGGCATAAAACCTGCTAGAACACCCTCAACCCTGATGAGACATAGCCCCTCAGGAATGTCTCAAACCCCTCCTGTCTCAAACATTAGAACCCAGATTCTTCCTCCTTCTTTGGGGCCTTTTCTCTGATTTTGTTAACTTATGAACTTGCTAGTACTAAAATCACACCTACATATGGTTGATTTTGACAGCATTTTCTAGCTTACCAAAAAAGCCTTTCATACATGCTATGACACTTTATGCTTACCACATGCTTTTTCCAGTAGCTGTTATTATTAATTCCATATATAGATGGGAAATGGAGACCAGATGGAAAAAAATAGTTACCAAAGGCCTCAAGCTGATATTATGGAAATCCAAATAATTACAGCAAATCCTATATGGCACTTACATGCTGGGAGCTGCTCTAACTACTTTCAGCTATTAAATTGTTTAATCCTACAACAATCCTATTTTAATTGTATTTTGCAGAGGAGCAAAATGATGCACAAGGACATTTTTTAAAAATTATCTAAGGTCAAATCCAACCAAGATGGAGAAGCAGAGGGATAGAGTCAGGAGAGGGCAAGGGCTTCATGAAGAAAGTCACAAATCATCATTACTTTAGGGCATGCCCAACAGTGTGGCCTTCGGTTCTGTAGAGTCAGTTTTGCTCACTGACCCAAGAGTGGCTCCATCTCTCTGGGCAGGTTTGTGTTAATCAAACTCACAAGACTCCTGTACTGCCCTAGATGCCAAGCCACATTATAATCAAGAGATTGTTTGCTGAGCATGAAATCTGGGGGAAGGAGACTTGCAGGAGACTGATGGGAGACTTCAGCGTGTGCTGCCATCAGGTTGATCTGCTTTAGTAGTTGGCTACCCTCTAAGGACAGCCTCAAGCGACAGTCCCTTTGGCCTTTTTGACCCCTGAGTGCTCCCCACCCGGTCTCTACCTTTAAATGTGACTTGGATTGGATGGGCCTTCCATTCTTTCTGCGTCTATATTTTCTGTGATCCTTTAAGGAGCCACTTCCCTTTGAGCTTAAGAATGTCCTGGATTTGACCTGGTTGTTCAGAGAGAAGAAGGGGGAGGAAGGGGTGCTTCCTCTTCAGAAACTGCCTTCAGTCACACTGGAGTTATTGTCTCACATTTCGGTCTTCATCTCATTCAGAGCCTATGTCAAGTTCTTGGGGATTCAGGTTTCAGGGGCAAGAAGCACGAAAGAGAAAAAATGGTAATTGAACCCATTTTGTGCTACCCCACCACTAACCACACTCAATGTGCCCCCTTTTGAAATCTGATGCTTCTGGCTGAGAATAAATTCAGCAAACATTTACAGCACCAAGACCCAGCTCCTACCCTCAAGAAGCTGAGTCTAGCAGGCTGGCAGATCAGAGGAATGGCTCAGAGAGCAATGACTCCGATCACATCTGACTTCAGCCCATGTGACACACGGTGCCCATGAAGACTCCCTAAAGGTCAAGGACCTCTGTGTCACATGGTGGGAAGGTGACTCTTGGGGCCACCTCCAATGCTCACAGCTCTCTGGAGCTGCTGTTTTGGGTCCCAGCTGAGTCAACCAATGTGAGGGCCCATAAAACCCACAGGTCCATAAGGGGGCCCCAACTGTGAAGGTCAGAATGACTCTGGGTTCCCAGTCAAGGATCCCTTGATGCCCACATGCAAGAAAGGAGTTTCTCAGTCATTTCCAAGAAGTGCCTGGAGCAAGGATCCATGACCCAAGCTTGGCAGAGTCCACCATGTAGAAACAAAGCTGGTGCCTCTCTCTCTGTAGCCTCCAAAGATCTTAGCTGAAAAGCATCCACCCAAACTCAGAAACACCAGAGCCTTGACCCCTTAGTTCACAAAGAGAACTTTTCTTTCTTTCTTTCTTTCTTTCTTTCTTTCTTTCTTTCTTTCTTTCTCTCTCTCTCTTTCTTTCTTTCTTTCTTTTTCTTTCTTTCTTTCTTTCTTTCTCTTTCTTTCTTTCTTTCATACTGAACATTGAACCCAAGGCCTTCACACTGAACTACATCTCCAGCACTTTTTTAAAAATAGGGTCTCACTAAATTGCTTAAGTTAGGCCAGGCTAGAACTTGCAGTCTCAAATTAGGTTAGAACTTGAAACCCCCCTGCTTCAGCCTCCCTAAGTGCTGAGATTACAGACATGTGCTACCACACCTGGTGAAGAGACCTTTCAGAAAAACGAAGGCAGAGGCCAAGTGAACTCTGCGGTCATACCCTAACCCTCACTCCTCCACACCCTGAGCCAGGTCCCCAGCAGACAGCATTGGACAGCACCAGGAGCACACAAGAAAGCCATAGAGCAGAGTCCCGATCACCCCCTGCTCTGTCCGTCCCCGGGCCTGTCCACTGGCTTTGTTGACCACCACCTGCCCCATTCACCAACTGTCCTCACCACCACCTGCTCTGTCCATTCCTTGCCCTGACCACTCCCTGTCTAGTCCACCACCTGGCCTGACAACTATTTTCCCTGACTCCTCCCTGCTCGGCTCCCTGATTTTCTTAGAGGAGCCAACTTGGTAGCAAAAAGAGAGGACTACACTAGTGATGTCACTAGAGCCTCTGCCATTGTCCTGCCTCTGCCACTAACCAACTCCATGCTCTTGGTTGTTCCAAATGGCCCTTTATCTTTTGTGGAGCACTTTGCACATAAACTGTCTCATTTGATTTCCATGCACTGTGCATACACAGCCATGCAGTGTTATCGACTATAAAAGAGGGCTCTCCCTGGGACTCTGGACTACGCCTCTCTAAGCTACTTTGCTTTGGGAGTGCCGTCTGGCCAGACTAAGGTCTGTTTCACTTTCAAAAAAAAAAAAAAAAGAGGGCTCTTGTGGTCATAACGCTTTTAGTTGCCAGTGATGGAATCCAACTCAGACTAAATAAAAAGAAGGAAGGGCCAGGGATTTAGCTCAGTGGTTCGGCGGCCTGCCTCAAAAGCACAAGGTCCCAAGTTTGATCCTTGGTACTAAAAAAAAAAAAAAGA
>NW_004624801.1:4563071-4635187 GCF_000247695.1 Heterocephalus glaber
TGGTACTAAAAAAAAAAAAAGAAGAAGAAGAAGGGAGGGAGAAAAGAAGGAAGGGAGAGGAAAGAAAGAAAGAAAGAAAGAAAGAAAGAAAGAAAGAAAGAAAGAAAGAAAGAAAGAAAGAAAGAAAGAAAGAAAAAATATTGTCTCATATACTTGAAAAACTTGGAGGTGCTGCTGATATCCAGTGTAGTTGGATCCATGGGCTCAAACAGTGACATTAGTCTCATCCTCTCCATCCCTCAACATTCTTCCCTCCAGCTGGTTTGATTCACAAGGAGGTAGATTCTCATGGGTCACATGGGTCACATTATTACCAGTAGCTCCAGGATCACAACCTCATAGCATCTAGTTTCAACTAAAATCCTAGAACTAATACTCACTGGAAATTGAAATGGTCCTGTGCCCCTCCCTGAACCAATCACTGCAGAGACTGAAATCATCACAGGTCCATCCCTGAACCAATTACTGTGGCTGGTGAATAGACTAAGATGAATGGTTTATGCTTGAGACACAGGCCACCCTCAAAGGTGGAACCAGTCACACCCCAGCCCTGTGGCTCAAGAGTAGAAGATGGATTCAAAAGGAAAATGGGGGGCCAGGGATTTACCTCAGCAGCACTGCACCTGCCTTGCAAGCACAAGGTCCTGAGTTCAATTCCCAGTACTAAACCAAAAAAAGGAAAATGGGGCTGGTGGTAGCTGTAGGCTAGTCATGCAAAAGCAAAGGTGCTCCATGATAATCCATCATCTCAGTGTTTTTAAATCTTTAATGAGCAGTGACTGAAGAAGAAATGAATTAAAATTGTCACTGTTCAACCTAAACTGGGCTATTTGTGCCCCACATGTGCTATGAAGAATTGGACTTAGCTTATTAATTATGAGACTTAGCTTATTAATTATTAGACTTAGAAAATACATTGATGTCACCCTATAAGGCAGTCGGCTCACTGGAGCTGTGGAGTCTGATCTCACCCTACAGCTACAAACAGAAGTGGCCCTAAAGGAAGCAGATGATCCAGCTGTTGGGGAAGAAGTTAATTTGGGGCAGACAATGAGAACACAGGTACTGGAGCTTGGGCTGCAATGACAGGAAGCCCTTCTTCCTGTTTTTGGGACCACATCAGCTAGTACAGAGAAGCGTAGATTTTTCCAGTCGAGAGTTAGAGCCTGAGCAGCCCAAGGCTACAAGAAGCAGCTGAGAATTGAGGCAAAAAGCTGTCTTCAGAGGTGTGGAAGCTGAGCAGACACACAGCACCTGCACTCAGAAGGGCCCATGCTTGACTTAATGCTCTGCATCACTAACATGAAAGTCTTAGTAATTTTTTTTTTTTTGCAAGGAGCACATCTTCTTACTTTGCACTTGATTCCATGAATGACATAGCCATCCTACTGTCAGATAAAAGCTACAAAGGCATCTGAGCCTGGCTCTGTGTGTTCCTTGGAGCAGATCTCCCCCTGTTGACCTCACACCACACCCAGTGTCAGATGTGCCATGAGTCATCTGCTTTGGGGAGGATGGCACAAGGGTGACCAGCTCTCTTCCCAAAGAACTACCTGGGTCAACAGTGGTGTTTGCAGGCCAGGAACAGCTGGCACCATTTTTAAGAGGCACAGGCAGCAGGAAGGGTGGCACAGAAGGAAGATCACAAAACGTAGACAGGAGGGCCCCCAGCCTTGGGCAGGTCCTTGGGGTGAATGGCTGTAATACAGGGCTAAGGCAGAAGTAAACCAGTCCAGCACTGAACTGGACAAGCAATAAGCTTTTCATGGTGGCTATTAATGAATAAAGGGAGCTACAATTGTTCAGATATATTTAATTACAACATTTGGAAGATACAAAAGAAAGAAAAAAGTTACCCATGATGCCACTGCTTCATAATACATAGATCCATAAAAGCATTTGTCACACACATTTTCTTCTTTCTTAGTATTCCATTATACATAAATGTGAAAGTTCATTGTTCATTCTGGAATTTTGAAACTTAAAGGGCAAAGAGAATAGAATAGCTGCAAAAAAAAATGCTCATGTATGTACCATGCATATTTACTAAGTGCTACATTTTGTCTTTTTTTAAAAAGGAGGCTGAGGCAGGAGGATCACAAGTTCAAGGCCAGCTAGGGCTACATAGTGAATTGAAGGCCAGCCTGGACTATGTAGTGAGACCATGTCTCAAAAACACTTTTCTTTAATTTTTAAAAGGAGCCTTCCCTGGGCCTGTGTGAGGGAACTCCTGAGAGACTCTCAGAAGTGGACTTCAGGTGGATAACTGGGACCCACGTTGAGAGCAACCAGTGGGGCAGAAGGTTGTTTTGAAATCCTATTCCTGTGGAGTCTGTGGCACTTTCACTCCCCTCTTATCCATGGTTTCAATTTATCTGTGGTCAACTTCGGTCTGAAAATATTACTATAGTACAATGAAGATATAAGACATTTTGAGAGACAGAAGCTGCATTCACCTGACTGTTATTAAAGTATAATAATTGTTCTTTATTATTAGCTATTATTGTTGTAATTAAGTTTTATCAGAAGTATGCATGTATATATGGGAAAAACCATAGTATACATAGGGTTTGGTATTATCCACGGTTTCAGGCATCTGCTGGGAGTCTGGGAACATACCCACCATGGATAAAGGAGAATTCCTGAGGCCCATTTTGCAGAAGAGCAAGGCTTGGGAGACCTTTGGTGATCGTCCAAGATCACTCAGGAGGTAACAAAGACAGAATCCCAACCTAAGGCTCTGACTCAACCCCATATCCTCCCCATTATCACACTGGCACAACCCTCCCTAGACTCCCAGGGTTCTCAGGGGACTAGACGCTCCCTGAACCCCTTACTCTTACAGACCTCCCAAAATTCTAGTGAAGTCCTAGTGGCAATTTCAGCCTAGCCCAGGACCTCCACACCAACGGGGGACATTCATTCACAAAGCAGGCTCAGGACACTGCTTCCAGAGCTGCTCAATAGGTCTGAGTGCAATGAGTCACCAGTGACCGGGTCTCAGGGTGGAGGAGCCAAGCAACAGGATCCTCTGGGGATTCATCTCCATCAAAGCCAGCTGCAGGACAGATCCTAAGCCCAGGAAACCAGGCCAAGGTTTACTGACACCAGTGCCATTGCTGGGTGGGGTCTCCCCCTACTTTACCCCAAATCTCTCTCATCTGCTCTCATGCCTTCCTGTATCTTAGGATGAAACACTTCACCTACCTCTCTGCTGCTTCTTCTTTCGCTCATTGCAGCTAGACAACAGAGTATTTCCACACAGGGACAGAAAGTCTCTGGGGTTCATTTTTCTGCTTTTGTGGCTTATTATTTTGCAAAGATTGTGCGCAGTTTCAAAGTGCATGTACCATCTGAACTTTGCAATTTCTTTTAGAGGCCAGGGGACACTGGGCTCAGAAAAGGGGCTGTGACCTATTGCTTCTTTGTCTCAGAAACCCTTAGCACTTTGACAGAGTACAGCATTCCTCACAGAAATGCCAGCAAGGGAAAGATTTTAAGATAACACACAAGCACAGTCCTTGGCTTATGGTTTTATTGGGAACAACAAATAATATTAAAATAAGAAGAGGTACGGAGACTTGTCAGTTCAGTGCAGAAAGACACATAATCCAGATACAGCTGATGACTTTGCCAATTCACATGAAGGCAAGGAGAGTGGACCAGGGGCTGTCATGGACCCTTCAGCTACCATGTGCAGGTATATTTTTCCATGCAGAAAAAACAAGGGCAAATAATAAGCTGTGTGTCATCAAAGGTCTTGGCAATGTTCCATTTCTTCAGTAGAGTGGCGGGTACATGGGTATTTTATTGTCCTGAATAACATACAGACACACACACACACACACACACACACACATACTATATATATGCATAATTTATATATAATGTATATATATATTATACATATAATGTGCATCACATATTTTATAATTAGAGTTTTCAATTAAAAGTTAGTAAATGACAGAAATGGAGATAACTGGGTTTGAGGCACAGAAGACGGGGGGTGCTAGGGGGTGGATGGGGTGTCTGAGGGATAAGGAGCCTTCAGAATCTCTGAAGGGGCTCATCTGGATTCTAGGATCTGCAGTGGACAGGAAAGAAGGCTTCACTCTGCTTTGTTCATAGGTTTTTCTACTCCACAAGGTCCCAAACTTCTCTTCTTTATTTCTGACCTTGAGAACAGTCTTCCTGTTCCATGAGCAAAACAAATGAGCCGTCATCCTTTCTTTTTTTTCTTCTTTTTCTTGTCCTTTTTCTTCTCTTTTGGTGGTACTGAGGATTAAACCAAGGCTCTGAACTAAGCTACATCTCTGGCCCTTTTTTCATTATTTTTTTATTTTGAGACAGAGACTTTCTAAGTTGCCCAAGTAAGATGTGGACTTGCAGTCCTCCTGCCTCAGCCTACTGGAGTGCTGGGATTACAGAATGTGCCTCCCACACCCAGCTAGCAATCACCCTTTCCTAATACAAGAGCTGAAAACCTTCAGCTCAGGGCCACATAAGGATGTGGTCAGGGTGAACTATCCACTTAGGGACTTGCGCTGGCCATGGCGAATCTCACTGAGCAAAGGGGCCCTTTTCGCTCCTGGCTAATGCCTATGGGCCCGAGTGACGTCCTAGGCCCTCAGGGGGGTCTGTAGCAGCTGAGGCTCAGGAGACAGAAGCCAGGTCTAGAGATCAGCACAAGCCAGATCAGTGACTGCTGATTCTTATGCACATGCGAGGACCAGAGCAGTTGATATGTAGAGAACTACAGACACACAACAGAAATAGAGGTCCTCTCTCGGGGACACTGTTATTCTGAGACTCAGGGTGCTCAGGTGTCCTTTCTCTTATGAAGTCATGGTGATAACAGTGGCTCAGTGGAAACTTTCTTAGCCAATTCCCCACTTATCCAACCTGCACCTTCAGTCTGCTGGTGGAAGATTTCGGTTTTGTGTGTGTGGTTCATCACACATCTCCTCAGGGAGATTCTTTCCCGAGAGACCACTTACATCTATGCCCATCCATTAAGGTGTGCAGATAGCAAGAGTCTCCTGCTTAGGCCCAAGTTTGCTTATGCCACTAATACACATTAATTACTATGATATAATTGAATTCCACCCATAAACTAAT
The DNA here is from genome assembly GCF_000247695.1 of Heterocephalus glaber. The sequence continues at coordinate 4,568,190 of NW_004624801.1, forward strand.
GAAGAATGGTACCAAAAAGAATATTAATCAATGGAATAAGAATGTAAACAAAAAAGGGACTGAAATTTCTACAAAACTTAACTCCTTTGAAAAGATTCTACTTTAAAACCTATCATTTTTTTAAATGCTATCAAATTAGGAATGGGTGAGAGAACTATAAAATACTGGGAGGAAAAATATAAAAACAAAGAAAGCTTTTGCAACAGATTGCTTCATAAGTGGCTTGAACATCTTGCTTCATTTCAGAGAAACTGAAACTCCAAGTGGACAATACAATTCAGGTGGTTCAGGTAAGAAAAAAGAGAGACCTCCCCATCTTTCATTATCCCCAGAAGAAAAGGCATTAGATCAACATCAAAATACTAGCAGACTAGGGTCGGGGATTTAGCTCAATGGTGCCGCCAACTGCCTTGCAAGCACAGGGTCCTGAGTTCAATCCCTAGTACCTCAAAAAAAAAAAAAATACTAGCAGATTACTACAATGTAGATATTTTGAGTCAAAATAAAACATTTGAAGGAAAGATATACAGTATCTCTTTTATGATTCTCTAGTTGTCAATGATCTGACCCATTTATAATTAACCGACCCGATTACATTGGATAAGAGAGTACCTACTGGAGCCAGGCACGGTGATGCACCACCTGTAATCCCAGCACTCTGGGAGGCTGAGGTAGAAAGGTCACAAATTTGAGCCCAGCCTGGGAAATGTAGCAATTTAGTGCTCAAAATTAAAAAATAAAAAGGGCTGGGAATGTAGTTCAGGGCAGTCTCCTGTACCAGGTTAAATCCTCAGTATCACTAAAAAAAGAAAAAGAAGAGAGAAAGGGGGAGGGAGAGAAGAAGGAAGGAAGGAAGGAAGGAAGGAAGGAAGGAAGGCAGGAAGGCAGGCAGGCAAGCACCTACTTGGTAAAATAAAAGGCCAACCATTCCATCTGTCTCTTCCAATCTAAAAAATTATTGATACATGAAATTAACTGATTCTAGTAGTCTGGCCCTTCCCAGCCAAAATGTCCCTTAATTTTTAAGGCTAAGTCTCAAGCAAAGATAATCTTTAGCCACACTTCAATCCAACATTTACCTTAATCATATATTTTGGAAGATATCGATCCAGTACTTACCGGGAGTATTTTTGTACTCTTTCAACTGACACACAAATAAAATCCGTCTTCTGGAAGCCAATGATATGCTCATAGTTCTCCAAAGGCAACAGTCCAAATCCTCCAATTTTTATCAAGAGGAATCTTTAAATATTAATAATTCAGAAACCAAAGGAGGGAAACCCCAGCAACTTTAGATGGTCGATAAATAATAAGACACTCCATCAGAACTGAGAATGTCAATATACTGGAGCTTGTTTTAACAGCATGTGCCTTCCTGGAAACAGTACAGCAAGATAGTAAATGCCACCCTCATTCAGACCAGAGGAACCATGTCTGGATTCTCTGTCTTGCAATGCAGATGCTGGCCAATCACCCAAAATCTGCATTAGAAAATCTTTATGGAGCAGCAAGATATGGCTGAGACAATACTCAGGTACTGATCTGTGAGCATTGTGAAACCGTTTCCCTTCTGTCTTCTTTCCTAGGTCTGCCTCCCTTTCCCCACCCTGACTACTTCTCCAGCATTCTCCAAACTCTAGTTCAAGCTTAAACAAATCAGGCTGGATTAGAGGCTAACTCCTGCTGTTACAACCCAGCACATAAAGAACCCAGCCAGACATTTCCAACAGGACACAGTCAGAAATCTGCTCTGTCTGCTAGGGAATTGACTGCACTGCTTCATAAACGTCAAGAATTGGTCAACCAAAAAAAAAAAAAAAAGAATTGGGCAACTCTAACTCTGAGGACTTAAAAAGGCAGGAAGGGGACTTTCCAAACAGCCACCAATCCAGATGGCTGGGATTTGGGATTACAACATATCCAGCAATATATCTGTTTTGTAGAGACACCTTTCAAAGCTTGTTTAAGGCAATTAAAAGTTAGCAGAGCAGGATCAGTCTTTCTAAGCTGATTTACTCCTCCTCTGCTCAACCAGGCTGCCAGAAACTTCCATTTTCAGCCTGTGTCTACTGTCTAGATTCTTCCAGCCAAGTTAAACTGGGATAAATTCTTATTTGCATCATGGCAGTAATGCTCTGTGATCATGTATCACCAGAAAGACAAGCCTGTACCTATATACTCTGTTTGGTACAGGCTACTTAGACTCAGAAATAAAGCCACTTTATGCACAATCATTAAAACAGCACAGTGAGGCTATATGTTATGACTTTTACACTTATACTTCATCTCACTCTAATTTTGCTCTCCCTTGAGCTTTTCCATTTATAGATCTCTCTGTAGTCAATCTCGCTCTGTACATCTTCAAACAGACTGGTCAAAAACAGTCTCCCTCTGACCTGACCAGCTTAAATGAACAGCTCAAAAACAGTCAAGAGGCCCAGGGATTTAGCTCAGCAGCACTGCGCCTGCCTTGCAAGCACAAGGTCCTGAGTTCGATCTCCAGTACCAAAAAAATGTTGAGATTTTAGGGGTCTGCAAGTCCCCCCAAGAAGAAAAGGCTCTTAAGGGAGGCAGGCTGGACAGGTGGTGCACACCTGTAATTCTAGAGCTCTGAGGGGAGCTGAGCCAGGACGATCCCAAGTTCAAGCCCAGCCTGGGCAACATAGTGACTTAGTAAGACTCCTTCCCAAACTTAAAAACACAAAAAAGAGCTGAAGATGTAGCTCAGTGCAAAATCCCTGGGGGAGTGGGGGTGAAAGGGAATCATCTTTGGAGCAATGGATACCGGAACCACCCACCAAGGATATCTGTCCCAGGTCCCTTTGGGCTGTCCAGAGTTATGAGCGGCCAGGCAAACCCCAGGACAGCCTGATAATGTCCCACTAGACATTCTATGGCCCCTTGCTGGCTCATTTGCTGTGGCCCTCAGACCTAGCTTGTCCTTCTTTCCCATGAAAGCCAGGGTGCCTTTCTCTGACACTTTATCCTCAGCCTCCACCAAAATTGACCCACGTAAAGTCCTTTGTCTCCAGCAACATGGATCTTACTGCCCTTCCCCCACCCACCCACCACCCACCCAGGTTTTCAGGAGAGGAGAGAGATCTCTCTACTGCGCGCTTTAGGAAAGTGAATCCCAAAACTCCTTAAATTGCCTGGCCAGGACTCCCTTCCTGGAATGATGGATGCTGCTGTCCCTGCTCCTCGGAGCTTGCCCTGTGTTCCCAAGTCTGAACCATCTGTGTTATTTATTCATTGAGTCAACAAACATGTGGGAATCTCCCACATGGTAGACTCTACTAGGCAAGGGGGATACAGGAAGAAGTGAGATAGTCGTCCCCTTTGGGAGAATGCCACCTAGTGGGAACAGAGAAACAACAAACCCACACACCAATAAAATTAGTAATTTCACAGCAGATCACGTACTACTAAGGAAATAAAGTAGGGCAATGAGACAGACAGGTGGGGAGCATGGGTTGTGGTCAGGGATGTCCCCACTCAGAGGTGACATTTGAGTTGCAATGTGATGAGGAAAATGACCTAACTACTCACAGAAGTGGTAGAAAGAGGCAGAGCTGGAATGAAATCCAGCCCAGTCACTTTGCAACTATGTGACCTTGGGCAGAACATGCCAGAGAGAAGGAACAGCAAGTACCAATGTCCTGAGAAGGGAGTGAGCCTGATCTTGTATATTAGTCAGCTTTCCATCACTGTGACAAAATACCTGTGATAATCAGGTGTTTTTGTTTTTTGGGTTTTGTACCCAGGATCAAGCTCAAGACCTTGTGCTTGCGAGGCAGGTGCCATGCCGCTGAGCTAAATCAGTTTATAAGAAGAAAGGTTTATTTTTGGTTTGGGTTTTAGAAGTTTCCATCCACAGTTGCTTAGAGCCATTGCTTTGGGGCTGCAGTGGGGAGCACGTGGTAGAGTAAAGCTGCTCACCCCCTGGTGACCAGAAAGCAGAAAGAAAAAGAGGGCCAAGTCCCACTATCCCTTCAAGGCCACGCCCTCAGGGACCTCACTTCCTTCCACTGGGCTCTACCTACAACAGTCTTCACTTCCTCCCAAGAGCACCACAGGCTGGGGGACAGCCTTTAGCATATGGCCTTGGAGACACAGTTCAGATTCAAACCATAGCATCTTGTTAGATGGACACAGGAAAGGCTGGTGTGGCTGGACCACAGTGAGGGAGAGGGAGAGTGGATGGAGATGACCCCAAGGGGCAGGCAGCAGCGTGTGGATTCCCTAGAGCCCTGAAGGCTGAGGAAGAAACCACTGGAAGTTCATAAGCAGCAGGTGATCAGCTCTGTGCTTTGTAATATCACTCTGGCTGCTGGATTCAGAGGCTGAGGGTGAAAGAGGGAGAACAGTCAGGATGGGGTGGTTGCTTGGACTACATTGGTAACCATGGAAACAAAGAGATGCCATGGGATTCAGGATGTATGCTGGAGAGGAGACTGCAAGGACCCTAGAATAAAAGATAGTAAGTCCAGCTTCTAAATACTCACTGTCCCAGCATGAGTAGCTAGTGTGAGCATATACACATTATCTTGCTTATTCAAACAGGACAGGTAGTGGCCCAGACTCCAGATTCTGGATCCAAATGAGGTTCCACTTACCTTCTCACTGCCCATTAAACTTGGTACACATCGCTGAGTCTCTCCGGACCTCAGCTCTTCATCTGTAAAATGGACCAATAATAGAAGCACCCTTGTAAAATGAAACAGGTTATTCTACATGAACCATTTAGAGAAGAACACCTGCCACCTAGCTTCTCATTGCTGCTGCAACAAATTACCACAAATTTAGTGACTTAATTAAAAACAATACAAATTTATTTTCCTGTAGTTCCAGAGGCCAGGATTACAAAGTTAGTTCCACTGAATTCAACCCAAGGCGCTGGCAAGGGTGGTTTTTTTGGAGGCTCCAGGGGACAACCTTTCCCTTGCCTGCCCCAGCCTCTGGAGGCTGCAGGGTTCCTTTGCTCCTGGCCACATTGCTCCAGCCTCCACCTCTGGCATCACATTGGCTTCTCCCCCTTTGACTTTCTTGCCTCCTTAGAAGGAGCCTGATGATTATATTTTAGGCCCCCTGGATAATCCAGAATAATCTCCACGTCTCAAAATCCTTAACTTAATCACATGTCCTCTTTGTCTTTTGCCATGTATGGTACATTTGCCGGTTCTGGGGGTAGGATGCAGACATCTTTGGGGGCTATTCTCCAGCTCACTGCACATGGTAAGCAATAAATAAAGGGTAATTATTATTATCATCATCGTTATCATTATTATTCACATGCGGTCCCAGACCATATCTCCAGGCTCCTCCCAAACTAGATGAGGAGTGAGGGGAATGTGGAAAGAGCCCTAATTCCTCGAAGTCCTCCAAAACTGGTCTCCAAGCACAGGCCAGAGTTGGGGGCCATGGTGGCTGATCAAACAGAGCTTCAGTCACTGGTTGGTCCTGGTGAGGGACAAGGGCAGAAAACAGATAAGCAGCAACATGATCCATGGCCTTGTGCAAGGTCCAAGAGGGAGTTCAAACACAGGCTAAGGCCTCCTGATGCTGGTATACTCTGTAGACTCCTCATAGGCCCTGCTGGGAGTGTGGTCAGTGTTGCTGTAGGTTGGTTCCTGATCCAAGATGTCCAAACACAGAGATGCATAAGAAATTTCTTCTCTTGGAAAGGGAGCCTGCAACAGACATGGTCGTAAGGTCAGAGAGCTTGGCAGGAGCCTGTGACTATGGGTCAGGATGAAAAATAACCCAGAAGAGAAAGGTGGGGAGCTCAAGGGTTGTGAAGTCCATTCCTGAGTACTCCAGCTTCCCTCTGCTCTGCCAAGCACCCCAACCATCTGCAGCCACAACACATAGAGCCCACCTCTGCCCTGGGGCAGCTGCCTCCTATAAAATCAGGCACCACTCATCCAGCCTGGCTCTCTCCTGCCCAGCACAAGGACCACATCAGACGATCCCTGAGTCCCCAGCATTGAGACCTGGAGTCCAGACCCTTCTGAAAGCCTAAGGGCTCCTCAGGCTAGTACTGTAGTTACTGAGGCTCTGCCCAATGCCCACCCTCCTCAGTGGTACCCACATGAGCATGAGAAAACCCATCCTCCAAAGGGATCCAGAGACACATCTGCCCTCCCCAGCCCCACAGCAGCCCCCACAAAGGACACACCATGATGACACATTCCACTTCCCCCTGGTTGGCCTGGGCAGAGGAGGACTTGGTGGAAGGCTTTTGCCAGGAGGTTCCAGGCTGATGCATAGACAGGTTTGCATAGCAGAGGTCACCTTCCACGGGCTGCAGGTGAGAACACAGGCTAGAGTCACCTGATCTGTGGGCACAGGTTCCTCTTCCATGGAAAGACAAGAGCCTCTCTGCTTTCTTATGACTCCCTCCAGCTCCCTGCATGCTTCCCACTTCTCAGCCCCCCATGTCCCCCAGGCATCCACCCTCTGGCTGTCTCCAGGCCCCTCAGCCTCCCAGGCCTGCAGGGGCCATGAGTACATGACTACTTTGGCCCATGGATCATGTGAAACATGTAGACGCCTGAGCTCCTGGGAAATAGAAAACAAGGACGGGGAGAAGGAGCTGACTGGTCTCTCTGCTCCAAGCTCAGGGACTCTTACCTGCTCTGAGGACAGTGCAGCAGCTAAAAGACAAAAACAACCCAGAATTAGAAAGCCCATCCCTGAGATTCACAGAGGTCCCCACGCACAGAAAAGAGAAATATGGGGGGGCGCAAAAGGAGGAACAAGGCTCCAGTCTCAGTGACAAGGACCTGGTTCTAATTCTCTATCACTCCGTGATATTGGTCACATCACCTCTCTGAGCTTCCATTGCTCCACCTAAAAAGCAGACGACCCAACCACAGAGCCGTAATCAAGTGGTCAGGTGACCCTGCCAGCCTTTGGCTCCTGGAGTTCAGTTTTCTTCTGCAAAGTCCTGGGCATGGCCTGTAAATGGTCACAGAAGTTCTGCCCACTGTACTTTGCTCCACCTGATACATCCTTCATGACTGGTCTCAGAGTCATGCCTGCTGTCTACTCCCTCCCTGTATGGCACTTGCTTTGGTCTTTCCTGTCCCATTTATCCCACTGAATTCCAGCTGTCTTCAGACAGGATGGTAGGTAGGTCCAATCCCTCCTGGTATCCATGTGCGTGTACAGGCTTGGCAGGTGGGTGTTCAACCAGAGGCAGGTCTGCTCCACACTGCCCCCAAATGGAACCTGCAAGCTGGCTCAGCATAGCGTGGACTGGTTTTCAGGGGGCTGCTGGCTCCTGCATTTCTTTCTGCCTTCACTCTCCCCTACCAACACGCTCCCTGCTCCAGAGAAAAAATAAATAAACAAGGGAGTCTCTCCCATCAGTTTTCAGTTTCATACATCTGGACCCCAAGGCACACTGAAAGCACTTAGATGTACAAGGGTCATGGAGTGCACACTTGGGAGGAAAAGTGATAAATGTGAGTTAGGCTCACATCCTCCCCGACTGGAGCCCCACCCCCACCCCCGGGCCATGGCAGTGGGAAGGCTTGTTCAAAGCTCAGGCCCCAGGCACTGTGAGAAGGAAACGGGGTGAAGCTCTCTGAGAAAGTGGAAGTAAAGCCAGACAGGAAAACGTTTGGTTGAGGCCATACCTCGTGATCTCTGAGCAAAGACCTCTTCCCTGAAAAAGCAAGGTCGTGCAGAGCAAGGAGCTTGGCTTGGGCAAGGCTTGTGGGCAGCAGAGAAGCAGAAGAAAGAGTCATACTGACTTTTCCGGTCAGACCTAGGGGACTGTGTCATGTGCGCACAAACGTGTGTCACATGTGAAAATGCGCATGCCTGTATTACACAAGTTCACAATTGTGCATGTACTCTGGGGGTTGCTGTGTTCTCAGTGTGTGGCTCTTTCTCCCTTCCCCCCATTTCAACTCAGTACCTCTTTGACAGCCACACAGATCCAAAATGGGCTGCCATTGCCACCTCTGCCCCTGAGAGCCAAACCAGGAAACAAAAGAAAGTGGGTCAGAGAGATGAGAAGGGCAGGAGGCATGTGCAGGGCAGGCAGCTGACACCACAACTCGGACCTCACTGGGCTCATCTACAAGCTCCAGGCCACTCCTAACCCCTCAGGCTGCCAGATATTGGTGGCCTTTGGGACAGTGACCCTTCCAGGCTATGGGTAACGCCTTGGTCCACCCAGCTCCTGAAGGATGATGCCATCCATCAGCCCCACACACTCTGACCCAGCTAGGCCCGGCCCCACAGGGCCAGGCCCTCTCACCTTTCATCATCCTCCAGGCCAGGAGTGAGGCCGCCACCAAGACAAGCAGCAACACTGCAAAGATGAGCGGGAGGAGGACCCTGAGGTCTATGATGCTGTACCTACAAACAGAGGGTTGGGCATGATGGTTCACGCCTGTAATCCCGCCACTCTAGAAGGCTAAGGCAGGAGGGTCGTAAGTTCAAGTGCAGCCTGAGCAACTTAAAAAGACCCTGTGTCAAACCAAAAAGAAAAAAAAAAAGTGAAAGGAGGAAAAGGGCTTGGGATGTAGCTCAATACAAAGGCCTTGGGTCTAATGCCCTAGAAAGAGAGAGAGAGAGAGGAGACAGAACCCTGTGTACCCAGGCTCACCTTCCACCCCAAGCCCTATCCCAGCCACCCAGTAGCAGGAGAGAGGAACACACCTCATGGACTGCAAGACTGTGGTTTACAGCCAGGAACTCTCACCCTCAGTTTTTTGGTTTGGTTTGGTTTGGTTTGGTTTGGTTTGGTTTGGTTTGGTTTGATACTGGGGATCGAACTCGCCCTCACCCTCGATTTTTTAATAAAACTTTTAAAAGAAAGTTTTTTAAAAGAAACCATCTTTAAAAGATGGTTTTTAATAAAAAGAGGGTTCCACAAGGTAGTTCCAGTGCAGCTAGAAGCCTGACAGAAATCTTGTGGCAGTAGCTCCTGACAGGCCTCCCTCCTCCTGTACAAAGGGTGATTGAAACCCATAGTGAATGTTTAAATCTTTTAAAGCATATTAATTACAGTAAGAATGATGGTGTAAGTGTGTTCGAAGCAAGGGCAAGTATTTTGAGGGAAAATTATGGCACTGTGTCTTTTACTGTAATGATTTTTATTTAAACATTCACCATATATTTTTATCATGTCTCGATACTTGTGTTGAATACAGTCCCCAAAATTTGTGTCCACTCAGAGCCTGTGAATGTGACCTATTTAGAAATAAGGTCTTTGAGGTGTAATTAAGCTAAGACAAAGTCACACTGGACAAGGGTGATTCCTAATCCAATGACTGTTATCCTCACAGAGAGATTTAACTTTTTTTTGGTTTATTTTTGGTACTGGGGATTGAACTTGGGTCCTTGGACTTGCACAGCAGGCGGCGAAACCACTGAGCTAAATCCCCGGCCCATCCTCACAGAGAGAAATGTGGGCATGGGCCAGGGATGTAGCTCCGTGGTGCTGCGCCACACCTGCCTGGAAAGCACAAGGTCCTGCATTTGATCCCCTGGACAGGGGCGGGGGGGCAGGGGACACAGGGAGCAGTCAGGTCACAGCAGAGAAAGAGACTGGAGTGGTGCAACTGGCAGCCACCAGAAGCTAAAAGACAGGCTTGGGACAGATTCTCCCTTCAATACTTCAGACTGTGAGTCTTTAAAGACCTTGTTAAGGTTCAATGAGGTCCTTGAGGGTAGGCCCTAACCTGGTGTGACTGGTCACAGACGCCCAAAGGGGCAGACCCTGTGAGGACCCAGGAGGAAGATGGCTACTGTGGTGGTTAAACTCAAGTGAGTCAACTTGATTGGCCTGGGAGCCACCTAGGGGATTAGTACAAGGAAAGCACACTTCTGGGTGTGTCTGCGTGGGTTGTGGAGGTTGAACTATGTATCTGGTCCCTCACCCCTTCCTCTTTCGCACTGTTCCCTTGATCCCTTTCCCATCCACCATGTAAAAAGCATCTTCACTTCATCATGATGGTTCAGCCTTGGCACCAGCTGACTACGCACTGAATCCCCTGAAACCATAAGTTAAATCAAACCTCCCCTCCTTTAAGTTTTGGGTGTCGGGTATTGTGTCTCAGTGACAGGAAAACTGACTAATACAGCCATTTACAAGGAAAGGAGGGAGACCTCGGGAGACACTGACACTTTGAGCTTGGATTCCTGGCACCCAGAATTTTGGGGAAAATACATTTCTGTTTTTAAGCCCCCAGCCTGTTGTGCTTTATTTTGGCAGCCCTAGTAAATGAATGAAAGAACTCTTACTCATCACTGAAGTGGTAGAAGTATGAAGGATAAAATTCTCAATTAATTATATCAACTAATGGTTACATTGATTATCTTGAGATTGTAATTGCCTTGAGGGCAAATGCCTTGATTATCTTGGTCATCCTTATGCCCCGTTGTGTTCCTTAAAATAGGAATAGGTGTGAGTGGATGCTAAGTAACTATTTCTTGAGTAAGCAAATGAATTATCCATCTTGTGCTAATCAAAGGCCTTAATAAAGCTTAGATTAATAAAATGATGAAACTACTTAGCTGTTATTTATTTTTTTAAAAACAGGGGGCAAATGGGAGAGGGGGAAGAGAAAGAGTCCCTGGTGGTGAAAAGATTAAGGATCTGCCATGGGGATTTTGTGGCAAGGTCCCAGCAATAAAAGACCTTGCCAGTTCTAAAAGCAAAGTCAAGGGGGTCAAGGAAAGTGAAAGAAGGAAATGAAAGAAGCTTCTTGGCTTCTAGAAAGCCTTTTGACTGCAGATGCCATGGAAGGGTGCTAAGGAGCATGAACCAAGCTCTGGAGTTCAAATACTTCCATCCAAACTCCAGAGCACCCCCCACCAAAGAAGTGACCAAGACTCAGTTTCTTCTTCTGTAAAATGGGAACATTAGGCTGGATGTGGTGGTGCATACCTACAATCCCAACATTCTGCGAGGATAATGAAAGAGAATTACACATTGGAGCCCAGCCTGGGCATCTTAGTGACTTAGTGACATAATGAGACCCTGTCTCAAAAAGCAAAAATTGTTGTAAAGGGCTGAGGATGTAGCTCAGTGGAGAGCCCCTGTATTTGTTCCCTACTACTACCAAAGAAAAGGAACATTCATGTCTACCCATTTCTCTTCATGGGTGGTCTTGGGCCAGGTCAAAGAAAATAATGACAAGAAAGCCCTTCATAAGCTCTAGAGACCTGAACTACCAGTGTCACTGGGCTTGCCATCACAGTACTTAGGGGAAATGGGACTTCCCCCAAGCCCTTGTTGGCGACACAGAAGTTGAACCAAGAGCCATCCAGTAGCCCTACCTCTCTGTACTTCTTCACACACACACCACCCACTGTCCTCACAGACCACCTACGCCCCCACCTCAAATTGTACATCTAGATCCCCAGAGCCCAGCACACTCCTGCCATGTAAAACTCAGTAAAAGTGGGACACATTCATACATACATACATACATACATTAATTAATTAATGAAAACTAGACTTTTCTGTGCTCCAGAATGCAGAATCTATGGGAGCTGAGACCAAGTGAGAAGGTCCCCAAGATCCTCACCCTCACAAAAGAGCCTCCAGGCCCAGTGCCAAGCTCTAGTTGAGGACTGAGTTTTCAAAGATGTTCCCATTGGAAGGGTTTGGGCCAATTGAGCCAGAGAGGACAGCAGCATGGGATCTGGCTTACCTGTCACTGGAATGATAGGAATTGGTTGGAGTCAGGAGGCTTCTGGTCTCTTCTGTGGTGGCTGGCGCTGTAAATGTGTTCATGGTGGAGACAGAGGTGGTGGGGGCTGTGGTCGGGACTGTGGTGGGCACTGTAGTTGGTGCTTGGCATACAGATCAGATTATATGCTACTCTCCTGCCAGCCCTCCCATAGCCCAGGACCTGAGTCTGAGCCTGGAGGAGCATGGGCCACCCCAGCCAGACGTGCTTGGAATAGGGCTGTGTACAGGGGTTGTACCCTGTATCATTCATATCCCCAGAGCTTCTAGGAGAGTCCAGAGCCTCCAGGGCAGGTGGGTGAGCACAAGTCCAAAGACAGGGAATAGGCCTTGGGAGGGCAATAGAGGGCCCAGGAAGAGTCTTGGGATAAGGATAACTGGAGTTCAGCTAGACGTTAAGCAAACCCATTGCTGATGGTCATGCCTCAGCCAATACCTCTCACCTGGCTCCTTTACCCAGCAAGAACAAGAGCAGAGTGGGAACTTTCATGGTGACTAACATATATCCCACACCAGACTTCTAAGGTCAGTCAGACTTTTAAAAGAGCTATGTCTACAGGACAGTGATGCTCCCTTGACTCTTAGTACCCCTGACCCTCAGAAGGCCCAGCTGATGCAGCCACATGAGATGGCTCTGCTGAGGCTGCGCTTAGTGGCTCCAATGCTCTGGGGGTTCTGGAGTAAACCACCCCAGATTGACCAAAACAGTGACGCCAACTGTCTCCTTGTGCTGTGGAACCCATAGTGCACAGATCCCATTTCATTGAATGGCTTTGAGGTCTTTGTCAAAGAGCAAATTTGAATTATTTACGGATTTGGCTTTCTGTTCTGTTGATTAATTTATCCTTCCCTGAACAAAAATGATAGCTTTCAGGAAGGCCTTTACTTCAAGCTAGATATGAAGCTCCAATAACAGAGACACCTCCCTCCCTGGGGGTACAGTATTTTCAAGACCAGTGCAAGTTCTCATTGTGCCAATGAGAACAGGAGCAGAGACTCCCAGACTGGCAAGGGCCCTGACAATGGTGATACTGGCTTCACACCCCCAGGGATGCTAGAGCTGGTGTTGCCTGTTTGAGAGGCAGCAGAAACAGACCCTGAGAGAGAAAATCCTCCAAACCAAGGCACTGGGACCTCGAGCTAACCCTTCCAGGAATGTCTGCATCCTAGAAGGACTTGGAAAGAGAATGAAATTAAGCTCAAAGGTACAATGGCTCCAAGAGGGGTTTCAGGCACCAGGAATGCAGCTGTTTCACTGTGAAGGTTTTCCAGCCCTCAGAAATAAGACCACAGCGCCAGACAACACAGGGTAAGAACAGCAGTTGTGAAAGCTGAGCTCCCCAAAGAGCAGGTTATCCTCAGGCACTGAAGTCCCAAGAAAGAAGTGGCAGGGATTGGGATCTCTGGGAACCATGGAAGAGGATCTCTTTAGCCCAAGGACTGAAATAGGGGACCACCATGTTGTCCTCTATGGGCAATAGACCCAGGACTGAGCTGTGCAGTGAGGAAAACATGCCTGGGAAGGCTTAATCCTGAGTTGGAAAAGACCTTGGGACCCGGGAGTATTCAAGAGAAGCTCTTCCCTTCCCAATCCCAAGTGCCCATTCGAGGTTCTATGAGACCTCAGGACTCAACCCCGTTCTGTGACCAGTCACTCTGAGTGACAATTAATTCACTTATGTGGGACCCCGGGGACACAACCACACATATACACTTTTACCTGGGTCAATGGTCACTTTAACTTGGACCCCAAGGTCAGATCCAGTTCTTTCAATCCCACACCAGTAACCGTCAGCATCATCTCCCCTGAGATCCTCCATGGTTACACTGAACATGAGATTTTTCTGGTAGTCCCTGATGGACAAACGCTCCTCCTTCACCTCCTTCTCTGATCCATTGGTTTTAATCAGGATCCTGCAGCTACTCCAGACAGCTCCTCGACACCACCACTTCGTGTAGGTCTTCCACATGGAGGTATAACGACATTGCACAGTCAGTGAGCCCCGCTCCAGGCCACTCACTGTCTCTGGCCCAGTGATATCCTTCCAGGCAGCAGAGAAGCCTGGAAAACACAAATTCATGACCTGTCACCTCCCACCCCAAGAGCAGGGACACAGCATCCTGCACTGAGAAGAGCTTCTAAATCCAAGTGTGTCCTGAATTAAATAAAGGTCAAGGAAGAAAGAGTATACCTTCCCCAAGACAGACCTGTTGTCCTTCAGCATTCCACCAGGCCCAAAGGCCCAACAAAAATCATACAAAGCACAACTACAGCTCTTAAAAGGAACAAAAGTATTAACACAGCAATAATAGCTTTCTGTCATTCGCCCTTCTCTACCTCACTATGGTCAATAAATCCAAATATTTTGAGGAGTGCCCTTTTGTAGACATGTTTGTGCTTTGCTGGCTAGGAGGGGAGGAAATAACAGAAGAGCCATGTTCACAGTACAGTGATGTTCCTTCCCTTGACTCTTAGTACCCCTGACCCACATGAGATGGCCGTGCTGAGGCTGTGCTTGATGGTTCTAATGCTCTGGGGATTCTGGAGTAAACCACCCCAAACTGACCAAAACAGTGATGCCAACTGCCTCTGTGTGCGGTGGAACTCATTTTCTCCACTAAATTGCTTTGGTGTCTTTGTCAAATAGCAAATTAGTAAAATATTCATGGATTCCTTTCTGTTCCGTTGATTGATTTAGCCTTAGCCTTCTTCATGGTAACCCTACACTGCTCTGATTACTATAACTTCACTGTAAGGCAAGTACTGTAGACTATGAAGCAGCTTTTTCTTTTCTTTTCTTTTCTTTTTTTTTTTTGGTACCAGGGATCAAACTCAGGTCCTTCTGCTTGTGAGGCAGGCGGCGGAACCACTGAGCTAAATCCCTGGCCCTAGAAAATTTTTATTAGCACATGTTCGTGGTACATAATGATTACATTCATCGTGGGGAATTGGTGCCTGTACATAACAAACTCATCTTAATTCCTTTTACTTCCTCTTCTCTTCCTCTCATCTCCATCTATCTCTTGGTACCTTTTCCATTTGCAAAAAAATCTAGCTCTCTGTTTCCTATTATCTATCTACTTGCTCTTTAAATTTTTTTACACTTTGGGTTTCTCATATAAGAGAAACCATGTAATATTTAAGCTTGCGTCTGATTTATAGTAGTTCACTTAATAGTATGTTTTCAAGGTGTCTCCATTTTTCTACGAATGACTCAAATTTATCCTGCTTTAGAGCAGAGTAGTACTTCATTGTGTATAAATATATAAATTGTGTATAAATACCATATTTAGGAAGGATTTATTGAGAGAAAGACAGCTCCTAAGAGAGACAGAAGGGGTGACATAGGGGGAATAGATGTTATTCCCACCATGCTAGATGTCAGATATGCCACGTTTGTCTAAGGAACAACAGAGGTTAAGAGTAGGAAAATTTATTGGGGAACAAGAATAGAAAGTAAGAATTGGGAATAAGAATAGCTCCTGGGAGACAGGAGGGGTCTCAAATGGGTTCCAACTTTTCTTAAGATATACATTTGTCTTGTTTGTTCTTTTATTTTCTCACCTTTGAAAGATGTAAGATACAGGAAAATGTTTATTTGCAAGCATGATTTTTTTAAATGGCCAGAGACAGGTGCACACCTGTAATCCCAGCACTTTGAGAGGCTGAGGTAGGAAGATAGAAAGTTTGAGGGCAACCTGTCCAACTCAGTGACTTAGCGAGAGCATATTACAAAACTTAAAAATTTAAAAGGGCTGGAGATGTCGTTCATGCAAAGGCCCTGGGTTCAAGACCCGGTACTGCACTCCAAACAAAGCTGTCCAGTGATGCTAGGCCATAGTACCAAAGAGACTTTGGGAAGTGGTATGGGTCCGGAAGACCTGCAGGGAAGAGGATCCGTGTCAGGCCCACCCTCAGTCTCAGTGCAGCCCACGGTCCTCATGTAAGAAACAGGCTCTGTGATTTCAGATCTTTTCATTTCTTTGGACTCACCAGAAATCTAGATTTTGGGTGAAACCTCTCCTTTTGTAAACATGAGGGGAAAAAAAACCACGCACAATCAAATGTAGGTCACACAAACCCATCCAAGAGCTGAGTCTCACTCTCGGTACTCAGCTCTGTGCTCATGTGTGAAGTTCTTTTCTATCATTTTTTGTCAATGTGTGATGCTAGAGAAATGCCAGTATCTCAAGATGAATCTGGTAGATTTTCTTTTTTAAAAAAGTTTTCCCATACAGGGTGTAAAACACAGGACTTCACACATGCTAAGCAAGCACTCTACTGCTGAGCTACGACTCCAGCCAATTTCCATACATTTTAGGCTCTCGAAACACAACATAAATAGAGCAAAGGAATTTTGCTTCTTTAGACTCTTAAAACACTATCTACAAAACTATCTGGCAATAGGGTCTTTATTGGGGTAAATTCTTTGGTATTTTTTTCCTGAGATTATCAGTCTAGTCAGGTTTTTTACTTGCTCTTGAATCAATTGCATTGACTTATGTTTTTTCCCCAGAAAAAGTGATCTGTTTCATAGAGTATATATTGGCATAGGGCATAATAATTATAAAGTATCCCTTTGAATTACATTTTTCACATATTGTAATTATTCATTTTAATTACATGTACTATTTTATTTTTAGTGATTACCTGTGCCAGAAGATTTAACTCATAATTGTTTCTTCTCCTTTCTCCCACATCAGAATTTAATTGGTAAATGTTGCTATTTTATTTTCTAAATTATTAATTTCTCATATCTGTAATTTTCTTCCTCTTATTTCCTTTGGATTACTACTTTTTATCTTTTTGCTATGCCAATTTACTATGTTAAAAACTATGAGGGGCCGGGGATTTAGCTCAGTGGTTTCGCCACCTGCTGTGCAAGAGCAAGGACCTGAGTTCGATCCCAGGTACCAAAAAAAAAAAAACTATGATTATTTTCTTCTTTTCTAAAATTAATTAAAGCATTGTAAAGCAAAGGGTTTACTTTTTCCCACTTATAAAATTGATACAAAGCCAGGTGCAGTGGCACACATTTGTACTCGCAGCTACTCGAGAGGTTGAGGTGGAAGACCTCAAGTCTGAGAGCAGCCTGGGCCACTCAGCCACACCCTGGATCAAAATTTTTAAAATAATTAAGGGCTGAGGATGTAGCACAGTGGCAGACTCCTCCAACCCCATTATCAAAAATGAAACAAAAACAAAAAACTGACATAATTCACATGCCATAAATTTCATTTTCTAAAGTACACATCTCAGTGGGTTTCAGAACATTCACAAAGTTGTACAATCATCATCCGCTACCTAATTGTAGAACATTTTTTACTTACCCGGAAAAAAAACTCATAGTCATTAGTAATTTCCCTTAACCACCACCTCCCTGCACCCTACAGCGCTAATTTACTTTCTGTCACTATGGATTTGCCTACCCTAGAGATTTCATTTGAATGGAATCATACAGCATATGGCCTTTTGCATCTGCCTTCTTTCCTTTGGATCATGTTTTCAAGATTCATCCAAGTTGTAGCATGTGTCAGTGGCTTAAACTACTCTAGAGCTCAGTAATAGTCCACTGAATGAATATACCACATTTGATTTACCCAGTCATCAGTTTTGCTTTGACATTTAGTTGTTTCCACTTTTTAGAGATTATGAACATTCTTGTTATGAGCATTTATGTTCTTAGTCCAAGTTTTTACATGGTCATATAACAATTTTCACTTCTCTTGAGTGTGTACCTAGGAGTGGAATTCCTGCATCATGTGGTAATTCCATTTTAACATTTTGACAAATCACCAAATTGTTTTCCAAAGTGGCTTCACCATTGTACACAGACAAGAAATTTATGTCTTCTTCAATTAACATTAAGAGTCTTAATTGTTCCATTCTATGAAAGTAGAAAGAGAAAGATGGAAAGGACAACATTGTAACCACCATTGTATTCTCTCTTATTGTATACATGTATTCATTCAATACTCACTGTCCAATTAGTACTGATTCTGGCTATATTCACAAAAACCTCTGCCTTCTGGAAGCTGATATTCTTCCAGGTGAAGGTGGGGACAGACAATGAAGAAAAATAATAAAAGGAAACTGCAGTTTTAACAAGAGTCATCCACGAAGGGGGTAGTGAGAAGGAAAGGCAGCAAAGGTGAAAAGGACTGGAGCCTGGGCTACGTGGAGCATAAAACAGGAAGTACAGAGCCCTGTGGCAGGAGCTTCCCTGGCATGTTCAAAGAACATCTAAGGGGCCAGTGTGGAGCTGGGGATTTAGCTCAGTGGTTCCGCCGCTTGCCTCGCAAGCGCAAGGTCCTGAGTTCGATCCCCAGTACCAAAGGAAAAAGCAAAAGATAAGGGGCCAGTGTGGCCAAGTGGGTTGAGCCAAAGAGACAGGGTGAGGCGAGGAAGATGATGACTAGGAAAACCAGTCTGTGAGCGCCTCATAAGGACTTTGGATTTTAACCCTGAGGCCATTGGAGGGTGATGGAGAAAGAAACTGATGCCCCTCAAGTTTGGCCTGAGCACTGAGAAAGATGGGCTTCCCAAATGCAAAGGTGGGGAAGGCTGGGGAAGAAAGGGATGCAGGGGGAGATGTGATAAGATCTCATTTGAAATTTCAGCATCTGAGCAGAGATGTTGAGGAGACAGTTAGCTCTAAGATTCTGGAGTCCTGGGAGTCATCCAGGCCAGAAATGTATGACTGGAAGTTATCTGCCAATGAGTATTGCAACACAAGAGCAGATTAGATCAACAAAGGAGTGACTCTAGACCAAGGGGAAGATCAGGGCCTGAGCCCTGGAGCCCAGCAATATTTACAAGTCCAGAAAATCCCTTTCAGCTGGGCAGTCTCACTCTGGGAGACTGAGGCAGGAAGATTACAAGTTCAAACCCACCCTGGGCAACTTAGGGATTTAGCAAGACTCTGATTCATAAAACAATTTTTTTTTAATCCTGAGGATGTGGCTCAGTGCAAAGGTTTTGGGTTCAATCCCCAGTACTCCCCCCGCCGCCCCGCCCCCCAAAAACCTTATTTTTAATCAGAGTGATATCCACATCTCAGTGCTTCTTTCCTCCTCATCCCTGCCTCCTCCTAGCCATTTCAGGTCATCAACTATTTCTATTATTTCCTTTTGCCCCAGATACCTGGAGTCACCTCTCCCCGGTCTGGTAAATTCTCTTTCTTCCTTCAAATCTCTTCCTCCCTCTGTTCTTCCCAGAAGCCTTCCCAGCTCATAAGGTGGCCACAAAGGTAGCAGTGCAGCCCAGGACCGGGCACCCTGCACTCCTCCTGAGCAACCATGGCTTCTTTACTTTTCAGTCAGTCCGTTTTAAACACGATCACCCCTGAGGAGGCAGGAATTATGCCTCAGGCTGGCTTCCTGCGGAAGATATCCATATTTCTGCCTTATCACTGAAACACTATAGGGAGAGTAGGAGAAGCACAGTTTGTACATCCAGGACACCTTCTTGCTGTGGCATGCGGCTCTGCAGCTACTTCCTCGGGCTAAGCCTTACCCATGAGTCCAGACCTGGACTCACTCACCTGAGAAGCAGAAGAGGAGGGGAAAGAACTGCAGCAGGTACATTTTCTGTCTATGCCGGTTCTCCAAGGTGGATGCTGTCAGCAAGGACACACTACACGCGCCACTCCTTCATCTCCAGCCCTCTGTTCTTGCTCACTCTCCCTACCACTTCCTCCTTCAGCCACTTCCCACTAGTAAATAACTGAAAGAGGAAGGAGGTAGAATGGGTGAAATTTCGAGGCAGCAATGCAAGAAGCCAAAGTGATCATGAAAACGCTTTTGAGAAATATCATCCTGTCCACAGCCACAAAGCTCCTCTAAAAATAGAACTCAGAAGCTCCTTCTCTGTCTTGTGGACATTTGTAGATATGAAGCCACTAGGACTGGCCAGCGCCTACCCAATCCCCTTGGACCCCTGAGAGTCACAGAAAACCAAGGCTGATGGCCAGAATCCCCTAAAGCTGAGCCTTTGGGTGTGGCCAGACTCTCAGGGGCCCAGAAAACCAGGAGTTCAGCAGGACTGAGCCAAAAGCTAGAGGAGAGATTCCAGACCAGAGGTTGGAACGAGGGTATGAGGAAGCTGAGGGGCTGTCAAACCCCAGACTTGAGTGAGAGGGCCCCAAAGAGTCAGGAGATGCAAAAGGACCTACAGGCCCAGTGGGAACACACTGCCTAGGAGCACACTGGCACCTCTGATTGCTGTGCCCTGGCCCAGCAGCTGAGATCCTATGGCTTTTGACTCGGCCTAGATGCTCCAGAGCTCATGACTGTGACCCCTCACTTCCACACCCATCTTACAATAACTATTTATGGAAGGAAGGAAGGAAGGCCCAGTTTTGCCTATCCTGCTCCCTTCCTTCTGACACCATGTTCCCTCCCGATCTCTCCTTCCACATCAGGATCCCAGCAAGCCCTTGAGGCAAGACACAGAGGTCATGGAAAACTTTCTCATAGTTTGCACCTATAGCCACTTTTAGTGTGTGTTACACACAACCTGTGACATCTTCACAAGCGAGTCTCAAGGACAGACACAGCTCTTCACACCCTAATTAGGAATGAGTAAGTATATAGACAGTTGTTTGCATTGAAAAACACAGCAGCTGATAGGAGTGGCTTTTCCAGGATGTGGCCTGGAAGTTTACCTGGAGTTGGCCTCTCACTTTACACATCTCTAGATCATAAAGTAAGGTCAACAAGCCAGGGGTTGGGCTCAGCAGTCCTGGGCACTGTACAGATACAGTGAGAGATATCAGCTTCGGCAACAGGGGAGCCATTGGTCCCCAGGCCAATGACCAGGAATTCAGCTGGCTGAGGCAGCCTTAAAAATGAAGGGGGGGGGGGCACAGGGATTTAGCTCAGTGGTTCTACCGCCTGCCCCGCAAGTGCAAGGTCCTGAGTTCGATCTCTGGTACCAAAAAAACAAAAAATCAAGGGGGCAGATGTGCCAAAAGTCCTGGAATTATTTTTCTTTCTTGAGCATAGACAACAAGGTGTGAACAGAACTGTCTTCCAGGAGCTCTGCTAGTGGCCAGATCCTTGATCTTGGTACCTGGTAGACTGGCCTATCCAAGGAGAATCCCCCCCCCCCCGCCAAATCAAGAACAGAGACTTATCCAAGTGGCCTAAAACAAGGGCCTCTGGGGAATACAAGGGTCAGGCTTTTGGGGAATGGGTGCTGAGTTCTCAAAGATCCACTGAGGCCCAAGTCCTGGCTAGGCAATTAATGCAATTAACTTCTGCATGACTCTGTTACCTCCTGGATCTCATACCCCCATCTATGAAAGACAGGATTGGACAAATCATCCAAGATTCTCCCTGTCCTAAAGCACCTTTGTGTGTGTCCGTGCACAAGTCCTTGTGTGTGTGCATGCATGTATGCATATATGTGTGTGCTCATATTTGTGGAGGGAGCTGTGTGTAGATGTGTATGTATTACACATGTATACTACTGATATGTGTGTTGTGTGTGCATATGTCTATTCAAGTACTGTAATGTGCGTGTGTGTGTATGTGTGTGTGTGTGTGTGTGTGTATTTTAATGGATGCTTTGGGTTCTCCTGGTTACAAGGGCGGAAACTTCCTCAAGCTGCAGATGATCATTTCAGAAGCCAAAGTGTTCACAGGTAGAAGAGCTCCTGGTGGAAAGGCTAGTTTTGGTAGGTCTCTCCCACTCTAACAGAAATTCCACAAGAAGTTTGCCACATGGGCCATTTGAGAATTACAAAAACCAGAGAGAGACAGGTTCCGCCACACTTCCCTGCAGAGATGCTTGCTGGGGATCAAGACCCTGACCCCTCACACACTGTGGGTCCCTCGCTCCCCACTCAGCCTCTAGGGCTTTGCTATGGAGCTGATGGAGCTGAATGGGCTCCTTTCAAGGCCTCATCCAAATTTTGTGTTAATAATTTAGGGCTCTTTGCGGTCCCTGCCCTGGATGCACACTCTCACTTCAGAGTCTTTCTCTCCGAAGAGATAGCATCTAGCTCCCCTTGAAGCTGAGCTCGACTCATGGCCTATTTTGCTCACTAGGAAGCAGAGGTGAGGATGCGTCAGGCCCCAGCCCCAGCCAGTGGAGGCTCCCACATTGTTTCCTGCTGTCTTCCACCTCTGCTTCTGCCAGGAGAACAGCCAGGCAGCCTGCTGAATGGACATCAGGGACACAGGAACAGAGCCAAGCTGTCCCCACCACCAACTAAAGGACCCAAACATGTGAGGGAACTCTGCTAAGGCCAGAGCAGCCACCTGGACTAAGTTACTGGCTCATACTTGTGTGCCACTGCCTTCTGGGCAGTTTGCTGCAGCAGTGCTGTGGCTGTAGAAAACTAAGACCCCATGGAAACTAGAGCTGCCCTTCCAGTCTACAGCTTTAGCTGTGCCCAGCTTCTGCACACTCCAAGCCCTCCTCCTGTCTCTTTCCTGCAAAACACTGTACTACGGCCCCTCCTAGCTTGGTGAAGGAGAAGAGGAAGAAAGGGAGGGAAGAAGGGAGAAAGAAGGAAGGAAGGAAGGGAGAAGTGGAAGGAGGAAGGGAGAGAGGGAAGAAAGGAGAGGCAGAGGGAGGGAGGGAGGGATTCAATTGCCTTTTATCTCACCATTTTGAGATGATCATTTTTAACATCCAGGTTTATATTTCACCCATCTTTTATCTCTTCCTGTAAAAATGTATGGTTAGTTCCAGAAATCAGATATGTTGTATAAGCTTATATCACTCAGTGCTCAACAGATTTCCATTGCACACAACATTGTCAACTTTGGAGAAACATTGCCTATAAAATAAATATCACTAAGAAAGAAACAAACAGCTTGTGTTTGGTTCTAGAGTTTTGGAGAGCCACTGCACACTTCTATCTGGTGGTTCTACATCCAGGGACTGCAATCCTATACTCCTCTTGGTCAGTTAGATTCGCAAACTACCCAACTTTATAGGGGTCTTAGTTACTTTTCTTGTTGATGAGACAAAATACCCGACACCCAAAGTTAAAAGAGGAAAAGTTTATTTGGCTCACAGTTTGTAGAGGTTTTAGTCCATAACCCACTGGCTCCAAGGCAGGGTGGATGGCAAACAGGCATCACAGAGGAGAAACAACACGGCACACACAAAGTAGCAAAAGCAACAAGTCTTTCTGCTCCTTTTATCTTTTTTTTTTGGTACCAGGGATCGAACTTGGGTCCTTGCATCTGCGCAGCAGGTAGCGAAACCACTGAGCTAAATCCCCGGCCCCTGCTCCTTTTATCTTATTGAGACTACTTAGGCCAGGAAGCACTCACACCCCACCCTTAATCCTAGCACCCTTCAGCCTAGCACTACACCATGAATCAATTCCAATCACACTCTCTAGACCCAAAATAGCCCCATCCATGACCGCATGAGGCTTTAGGGGTACACCTAAACAGAAGACATTACAATAGGCAGAGAAGCTTTTGTATGGAAAGGGCTGTTTGGTTGGGGTCTCTCCCACTCTTGGAATAGCAGTCCATGAGAACTGTGTTGACAATAAGTAGAACCACACCTGGCACATAGCAGGTGCTCAATAAATACTGAGAGAGAATGAATACACAAAGGCACTAAATTTACTACATTGTCATTCTGCTCCCAGTCTTGTACATTTGCTGAGTTACTCTACTACACCTAAGAATCAGTCACACATCATAACTATCATCATCAACCACTCCCAAATTTCTTAGTTCCCCCTTGGGCACAGTTGCACGTCATCTTTTCTACCCACTTGTGCTGTGTTCTGTATTTTACATGCTTACCACATTGAATCCTCATTACAAATCTAGAGGAAAGGTGATGTTATTCCCATTTGTGAGCTTAAAAAAACCTGCCACAGGACAAGTAAGTTATCTAAGGTCACCTAGTGAATGGCAGAGACAGGATTCAAACCCAGGTCTGGCCCATGTAAGCATATCCTGCTGCCTTCTGGTGGACAGAGGGTTAGGGAGGAAATAGAAAGAAGGAGAAAGAGAAGGGGGCACTTTGATCCTATTTGGTGCTGACAGTGAAGGAATGTGGCATCAAGAAGTTAATAAGATAGAAAGCTGGCCATGGTGGCACATGTCTGTAATCCCACCACTCTGGGATTGCAAATTCAAGCCCAGCCTGGACAACTTAGTGACTTAGCAAGACCCTGTTTCAAAAGGAGGGGAAGGTAGCTTCGTGTAAAGGTCCTGGGTTCAATCCTTGGTACTGCAAAAAATAATAATACATAAGTTAATGAGATAGAGAATCCTGGAACCAGTGATCATCAGGGTGTCCACACCCACACTGTTTACAAAACAAGTTCCCCCCAATTAAAGTACTGGGAACTGATTTAACAAGACCAGTAACTAGTAACACCAATCTTGAACATTTTCCAAATCTAATGCCCCTATCCTGCAGGGTATGGAATGGGGAACTGGGTCTCAGACAAATTCTTGTCCAGAAACTAAGGCAGAGGCAAAGCTTATTTCTTAGGAAAACATAGGTCTCCAAAAGTGGGTGCTATGGTCTGAATTTTGTGTCCCCCTAAAGCTCATATGCTGAAACGTAACATCCAATGGTAAAAGGTGGGGCCTTTGGGAGAACATAGTCATGGGAGTGGAGCCCTTCTGCAAAAGAGCATGGACTTCCAGCTTCCAAGATGGCGGCGCAAAATCAGTTTCTTTCTGTTGCCGATAACCCATCCAGTCTATGGTCTTTTATTATAGCAGCCTGAAGGGATAAGACAGTGAGTTAAGGCTGCAAGGATGAGAAAGTAAAAGTGCTCTTGGTTTTCAGGACAGAGGATCTGTCATTTTTGCCACAGCTCCTCTCCTACCTAAGGTGTATAATACTTGCCAACATTGGCAAAGTGGAGTAACTGCGATTCAGGCTCCATCTGCCTAGAAAGCCTGATCTTTTTGTAAAGCATCAATTAATGGGCTAGCTTTATTTGGAAAAATAAAACAAGCATTTGTTCAGCAGGAGTTAGGTTCACATTGGCATTCCTCTTTGCTTCTTCTGGTGTTGTCCTGGCACAACATGCTTCCCCAGGCATTTTTCCAATTACAAAAGTAATACATGTTGAGAGGGCCGGGGATTTAGCTCAGTGGCACTGCGCCTGCCTCTCAAGCACAAGGTCCTGAGTTTGATCCCCCGCCCCGGTACCAAAAAAAAAACAAAAAAAAGAGCAATACAAGCAAGTGACTTTTTAAAAAATAGAAACAGATAAAATAAAAATCTCTGTATTAACCACCTATCACTCCAGAGCATCAAGTTAACTCTTACTGGTCTCTAAGACCACTATGAAAAACGTTTGTACAGACTACATCATATTTACCCAAACAAGGTACTAGCACATCATCCTGCTCCAACCTCCATCACTGAATGACATGTTTCTCCCAAATGTTACAGACACAGCTACCCTGTCCTTTTGTAATTTCCACAGTACGGCACGGTATGCATATTCTAGAGTTTTTTCCTCTAATCCCTACTTGGATTATTTGCTTTTATGAGTGTTACAGTGAATAGTCTTTCTTTTTTTTTTTTTTTTGGTACTGGGGATCAAACTCAGGACCTTGCACTTGCAAGGCAGGTGGTGCCACCACTGAGCTAAATCCCCAGCCCTACAGCAAATATCTGAGTGGACTTTTGCTAGGAAAGGCAAAGGAATTTTCATTACTGACTCTGATAGATATTGTTAATTGCTCTCCAGAAAAGCTGCACATTCCCACTAATGGGATACACATGAGTACCTGCTCCCCAAAACTATGCCAATATTGACCATCATCAAACTCCCATCAAAACCACCATATTCTACATTGTGTTCCCCTAAAATTCATATGCTGAAACGTAATGGCCAATGTGATGGTATTAAGAGGTTTGGGCCTTTGGGGGTGACTAGGTCATAAGGGTGGAGCCCTGGAGAATGAGGCAAGTGCTCTTGTAGAAGCACCGCCTTGGCCCTTCTACCACTTAAGGATATAGCGAGAAGGAGGGCTCTCTGCAGAAGAGCTTGGATTTCCAGCCATCCTCCAAAACCATGAATTTCCTGTTTGTATCTGTATCTGCAAGGGTTCTCCAATGAAATACAAATAGTAGGAAATTAGATAGATAGACAGATAGATAGATAGATAGATAGATAGATGATAGCCTGGCGGACTGGCGGACAGATAATGAGGGAAGAGACTGATTTGTTGCCAAGGAATTGGCTTACACTACGGTCAAGTCGGGCCAAGTCCAAACTCTAGAAGGAAAGCCAGGCGGCTAGAAACTCTCCAATGGGAGCAGATGCCGCAGTCTTGAGGCAGAACTTCTTCTTCCTCTGGAAAACTTCAGTTTCATTCTTAAAGTCTTTTCAGGTAACCAGGTAAGGACCATCCAGATTATTGAAGACTTAAGATCTTCTTTGTAGATGTTTACCACATCGACAAAATACCTCCACAGCAGCATCAATATTAGTGTTGGATTGCACAGCTAGGTCCAGAGCCCAGCCAGGTTGACAATCAGAGATACACACATAGAAAATATACCTATTCATCTTTTGTTCATTTTCTGTTGAGGTTTTCTTCTTGTGAGAGATATTAACACTTTGTTACATTGTTACATGTCTTCCAACTGTTTTTTCTATGTCATTTCTCATTTAATTTTGTTTCTAATATCATCTGTCCACTACAAGATTTTTTTGGTGGGGGGAGGTACTGGGAATCAAACTCAGGACCTTGCACTTGTGAGGCAGGCAGCAGAACCACTGAGCTAAATCCCTGGTCCCAAGATTTTTATTTCTATCCAGCAGATCTACTTATGTTTTTCTTGATGATATCTGAATTTCCTGCCTGGTTAAGAATGTCACTCTGAATCACTTTAGGGGCCATGGGAATCACCCGTTCATCAAGGTTTTCCAAATGCTAGAAAGCAATGCACTTAGCACTAGCCTGGCTCCTAAGAAAAGCCTTCCACTGAAGGACAATGTACCGTGAGGCCCCTGCTTTTATCAATGGTTGATAGAACAGCTGTAGGAAAAGCTTTGCATCTGCTCCAAAAAGGCAATTGCCCATTTTGTTACTTGAGGTCCCTTATACAGGAGTCCATGTAATTGATTCCTCTTAGGATGGCATGTCAGGAGAACACCGTCAAAAGAATGCAGGCATTCTTTGTGGTACAAGTGTCACAGACACCATCTAATTCCCCATTTTGTTTTGGCTGCCAGGAAACCTAGACTCAAACATAATGCTCAAACACCGTAGATAAGCAACCTCGCTGTGGGTGGGAGACGTACCTGACCCCACACCACATGCCCCTCTTTCTTTTCCACACTTTCTGACACCCTCTCTTTGGCTTTGTCTTGTAAAAGTGGGTTTTAGTTTGAATGACCTCAAATCCCCTTTGACAGTGGAAGAGCACAAACACAGACATAAGCAAAAGAACTTAAGCAGAGCAAACAGGGACACTTTTACAAATCACAAGTCTTCATGATGCTGACCCAGAGATGCTGACATGGTCAGAACCATGATTAACTTTTAATTAATCAATTAAATGTTCTTAAATGAGCTGGAAGAGAGAAAGCACAGTGAAAAATCTGAAGACAAAACAGGAGGTCTTGGATTTAGGGGGGAAATAATTTAGCGGTGCTTATAATTTGACCAGCTCTGAATTCTCCATGATGGCCCAGACCAAAAAAAGAAAGAAAGAAAAAAAAAAAAAACCTGCTGGGATCAATGCCAATAGATTCCTAACACTGCCAGAAAAACCAATAATGAAAGCATCATCCTGCCCCGCCCTCTGTAGGATCTAAAGTGCTGAAGCGAACCTTGTCCACACCCCTGGGCCCCTAGACCAGTCCCACTGAGCCAGCAAAGTTCCCCAGATGGGACTATTTCCTATGATGAGCACAGAAAGGGATGGGAATTCTTCACCCTGAAAGGGAAAAGCATAAAGGGAAAGAATCTGCTATACCCTTTAGGAAGTGAATGAGGTAAGTATGCATGATTTATTCCTCACCTTCTGAAATATTCTCTCTAGGAAGTACTTCTTACAGCCTAAAGAAGTTAGATTTGAGGACTGAGGATTTAGCTCAGTGGTGCCACCACCTGCCTATCGAGTGTAAGGTCCCGAGTTCGAACTCCGGTACCAAAAAAAAAAAAGTTAGATTTGAGATGTAAATGAATAAAGCCACTGTTCATAAGATACAGTGGTTCTCTGTAGCCCAGGAGGAAATGAAAGCAAACAATTTGGTTCAGGTGGTAGGGATGGTACAGTTGGAGAATGGCCAAAGTCAACATCATGGACAAGCTTATGTTCAACCTGTTCTAATACCAACTCTTTACAATGCCACACTCAGAGCCCAACAGCGGCTGGGGCCCATGGGCTTGACCCAAAGAGGCCCTGACAGTCTTTATGCTTTTACGTCTTGACGAATCCAACTAACGTTTGCACCTCCTCAGCCTTTCCAGTGACCTCCAATGCTTGTCTTTGGAAAGTGGCCACTGCCCACCTGGAAACCAAGCCATTTACTTGCTCACCCCTTCACAAAGGGCAGACAGGTGCAGCCCCTGAATGCACAGATATCTTCTCTCTGTTGCTCAGGATTTTCTTTTCATTATGTCACCTGAGTTTCCGGGCTAATTCTCACCCCTCACTGCTCCCAGTACAGACATCCCAGAGTCGCCCTTTCTCCTCTTCCCCGAAAGCCATTTCTCTTTGAAATGTTGTCCTCTCCAAGCTGTGTTCCAGGCTCAAGCACACACCAGACATCTTGGTTTTGTTTGATTCCGTAGACCGGCTGTTTTGGCCAGCACATACACGAGATCCATGGACATCCTGTTCATTCTGGTCTTCCAAGGAGAAGATGTCAAAAGTGAAGCGAATGGATGCAGATTTTATTAAAGAAATTACCTATGAGAGGGATGAAGTAAGAGCAGCGAGGCCAAGGGACCCAGACCACAGTGCAAGTCAGATACCACCTGGGAGGATCCTCAGCCAGGAGAGGAGCCCCATGTCCCCCAGGACAGCTCTGCCTCAGTGTCCCTGCCACACTCTGCCTCTGCTTGGGAATTCCCCACGGGAAGCACGGCCCCTCTGCAGACACAGCAATGGTGGATTTTGGCACATGGCAGGGACCGCGGGTCAGCTGGGGTTAGGAGTCTGAAGGGCCCATTCTCGGTGTCACTCAGATGCTCACTAACTTTGGTTAGAAGATTTTCTCTATGGCTCTGCGGCTTTTCGGTGACTTCAGTAGAAAGTCAAGAGTTGGGGCTGGCATCTCTGACTGGGCATCTGTGCATGCGTGTGGGTCCATGTGGGCCTTTGAGCCTGTGTGTGTGTTTAGAAAGAACTGGCTCTTACAGCCACAACTGCATTTCGAGGGCCAAGCCAGCCACAGTCCTCACTCCCCTTCCTGTTGCTCCCTTCCAGACCATCCTGGTGGGTGACAGTGGCGTGGGGAAGACATCTCTGCTGGTTCAATTCGACCAGGGCAAGTTCATTCCGGGCTCCTTCTCAGCCACTGTGGGCATTGGATTCACAGTAAGCACTCACTGGCACTTTGGGGCTCCCGCGTGTCTCTACCTGGGCACCAGCAGAATAGGTGGGCTCTGCAGTGGGGCCATTCAAGGAAGCCGGATGAAAAGACTATTTTCTGAGGTGCAGGCAGGTGCTAGCAACCGGTGGGGGGGCGGGCAGCACCCTGGGTGGTGTGGAGGGAGGGGAGTGCATTCCACTTCAAGCCCAAAGATTACTGGAATTCAAGGGAACCCAAAGGAAGCTGCAGGCACAATGAAGGGGGGAGTGCACAGAAGGCTGTGCCTGGGGGAATATAGGAGTGCACCCTAATCACCCTAATCGAAGCTGCCGCTATCCTATGCCCAGGTAGAGGCAGGGCTAAAATCTAGACTTATTCTTTTTGGTACCAGCGATGGAATTCAGTCCTTGCACTTGTGTGGCAAGCATCAAAACCACTGAGCTAAATCCCCGGCCCCCAAAATCCAGACTTTAATCTTTGGCCTGCCAACTCCTGAGGACACAAGTGACAGTGCTGAGTTTGCTTCTAGTTTTGTCATTTCTGTGTCTCTCCAGATTCTTCTTGGCCAGGTGGCTGACCAGAGCAATCTATCAAGACACCCCTTTGCTTTCCGCTTCTAGCTATGGTTACCCCATGGGAGTTCCAGAAGGAGATGGGGGAAGGGGGTTGGCTCCTCTCTCACGATGCTGGGTCCATGGAATCCTAGTATCTCAGAAAAACAAAAGAGAGAGAGAGAAGAGCAGACATTATTTCTTGGACAGCGTGGGTATTTGTGAGCGAATCTGTGGGACAAATCAGAGCATGGGGCCTTCGAGGTCACCCTTGGGGATGGGACACAGCATGCCACACTGATGGGAAGAAAGAGGGAAAAGCAGAAAATAGACTTGTCCCTTGAGTCACAGTGAGGGAGACAAGGGTCCAGGCTGCACTGGGCCTCGTGTAGACTGTTAGTAAGTGTGAGCCAGGGCCTGGAATCTGTCCTGAAACTGCTGCATCCCAGCACCCTGGAGACTGGGACACGCTGAGGCCTGGCAGGACAGGGCGGAGGTTAGTTCCAGGAGGCCCAAGCCGCCAAGGAATCCCTGAGGCCTTGGACCGGGCTGCGGGGAAGTGAACAGGATGTCCTGGTGCCAGGGGCCTCCCAGCCCAGGCCTCAACCAGTCTGCCCTCACAGTCCCACCCCGTCTCCTGTCCCTTTGCCTATCTGGGAGGCCAGAGACACGGGTGTGTCTGTGAACTCCACAGACTGCAGGGGTGAGAGCTCTGAATTCTGCCACTAGTTTGGAAAGAAAACTGAGCCAAAGCTCCTATGAGAAAGAGGAGAGTGTGTGATCGGATCGAGGGTCCGAAGCAGCCTGAGCCAGGACAGGGACACCCCGGTGTCCTTGGGATGGCCTTCCTGACTCTTCTTCCAGTCTCCTGACAATTGGCGGCTTATGCTGAGTGAGGCCTGAGCCTGACAACACCGGATCAAGAGCATGACCAGGGCCACAAACAGGTGTAAGCCTGCCCACAGCTGTGAAACAAATCCATGGGGACCCCACACACTGGCTGTGGCAGGCTGTGTAACAGTGTGTGTCAGGAACCCCATGGAGGACACACAGCAGGCCCAGCCACAGCCCTCACCCGCATACAGAAAGCTCCAGCTCTGGCTACAACAGTGTCTGTACCCCTAGGCTCCTTTCCTGTCCCTCTGCCCAGTGCTAGGGACCCTCCTTTCCTTTTAGCCCATCCTGCCATTCAGAACACCCGGTCCTCACAGCAGTGAGTCTCCCATGTCCTGCTGAGCAACAAGGCTGGATGACATTGGGATCCCTTCAAATATCCATAGTCTAGGGCTCCCACACAACCAGGCTACAAGACTCTTGCTTATCAATCTGTCATTCACAGGCAGGGATTTGGTTTGGTCTGGTTTGGTCTGTTTTGGTTTGATTTGGACAGGGTCTCGCCAATGCTGGCCTCAAACTCGAAGTCCTCCTGCCTTGGTCTTCCAAGTAGCTAGACTTTCAGGGTTGCACTACCACACCCAGCTCACACAGAGATTTTGTTTTTATTCTTTTATTGGTACATTTTAGGTATACAATGCATTTACATTTATCATTGGGTGCTTGTACCTGTACGTGATGTATCTTAGTTCTTATTTTTTTCCCCATTACCTGTGCACACTTCACCCCCTCCACCCTTCCCTATTTACATAGATTTTGTTTCCATTTTTTTTTCTTTTCTCATAATTTTTCCTTTCCCTTCTTCCCTTTCCCCTCCCACCACTCCTACACCTTTGGACCTTTTCCTATTTCAAATTATGAATTATTCATTTTAATGCTTATTCACACTTTCAGTTTCTCACACTAGAGAAACTATTCAGTATATACACACGTGTGTCCTATTTATTTCACTTAAGAGTATGGCCTCAATATGCATCCATTTAGCTATAAATGTCTCTAGTTTCTCATTCTTTATGTCTGAGTAGTACTCCATTTTATTAAAAAAAAAAAAAAAACACATCTTCTTTATCCAGTTTCCAGTTGACGGGCACTTGGGCTGCTTCCAAGTTTTAGCTATTACAAATTGTGCTGCTATGAACATGGGTGCACATATATCACTGTGGTATGATTCTTTTAATTCTTTGGGGAAGATCCCCAGCAGAGGAATAGCTGAGTCAAATGGGACCTCTAGCCCTAGTTCCTTGAGGTATCTCCATACTGATTTCCACAGTGGTTTCACCAGTCTGCACTCCCACCCACAATGGAGAAGGGTTCCTTTCTCCCCACACCCCTGCCAGAATTTGTTATTTGTTGATTTCATGATAGCAGCCATTCTTTCTGGGGTGAGGTGGAATCTCAGTGTTGTTTTCATCTGCTGTCTCTCAAATGACCAGTGATGTTGAACATTTTTTCAAATATTTATTTGCTGCTTTTACTTCTTTGTCTGAGAAATATCTGTTCATTTCAGATGCCCATTTTTGAATTGGGTCTTTGAATTTGGAGGGTCTGCCTTTTTTCAGTTCTTTATATATTCTAGATAGTAGACCTTTGTCTCAGGTACAGCTGCTAAAATATTTTTCCCACATTGTAGGTTGTCTCTTAGCCCTCACACAGAGATTTTAAATACAGCACAGAGCTGGCAATTTGCAAGTGCCTTGGGTCTGTGCCTAGCTGTATCTAGACCTCTGGTGTAACAATAACCAAAGCAGCTCCCACCAGCCCAGCTCAGGGGGCCAAGTGCAGCCTGAGCAGGAGGGCAGGGGCACAGAGGGAGTGGAGTGACTCCCCAGGGCATACCTTACCCAGAAACTTCCAGACCTTTCATCTTCTGGAAGAAAGCCCTGCACAGGTTTTCTGTAGATGCCTATGAAATCCAGGTCTTCACCCAGTCCTCCATCACCAACTCTGTCGCACTGGCTACAGACTCCTGCTGATGGATTTACTGGGGTCCTGTCAGTGGGGTTCAAACATTAGCCTTCCACCCAGCCCCTGTCCTGCCCTAGGTCAGGTCCTCCTTTT
The DNA here is from genome assembly GCF_000247695.1 of Heterocephalus glaber. Next base: position 4,600,913 of record NW_004624801.1, read on the forward strand.
TACTTCTTCCCCCAACATTCCTCAAAGTCTCCTGTTGGTAAAATTCATCTCCAAAACCCTTGCTCTGCCAGGCATGGTGGCACACTCTTATAACCCCAGCACTCAGGAGACTGAGGTAGGAGAATCACAAGTTTCAGGCAATTTAGCAAGACTCTGACTCAAAAGAAAAGGTCACAGTCTGCTCATCCCCCACCTGAAACCTTCAGTGGCTCATTACTGCCTTCCAAAAAGCCTCTATTTTTCATGTGCTGGTCAAGGTGCTACACAGTTTAGGCTGGTAATTTTCAAACACTTGTTAAGTGTACATAAATGTCTCCAAGGCAGGTGGGTCTGGTAGTCCACACCTGTAATCCCAGCACTCTGGGAGGCTGAGGCAGGAGGGTAACAAATTTGAGCCCAGGTGGGGCAATTTAGCAATTTAGTAATACTCCATTTCAAAATTTTAAAATGAGATAAAAAGACTGGAGATAAAACTCAGTCCTGTGTCATGGATTCAATCCTCAATAACAAAAAAGAAAAGAAAAAGGAAAAAGAAAGGAAAGGAAAGACCTCCAGGGAGGCGTGTCTGAAATGTAGCCTCCACGCTCACCTACAGACAAGTTGCCTGAGCAGGGCCAGGCTGGGGACCAAGCACCCAGGCTCCCAGGCAGGTGGTCCATGCACCACGGTTTACAGAGCCTGAGTCCAGGCCTCTCCCTGCTCCCAGGCCCTGGCCTGGTCTCCGTCCACACCCTGACCTCCGCACTCGCTGACTGCACCGATCCCCAGCGCTGGGGTTTCCCTCCTTCACCTGCATGTCAGGGAGGCCTCGCTGGTGGCCTTCTCGTCCCAGCATGAGGGGCCATGTGCCGCTCAGTGCCCACTCTGCCGGGAGGGCTATGTGACTGTGTGGGGTGTGGCCTGTGGCACAGGAGGGCAGGGGTGTGTTTGGGGGGTAGCAAGGGGTATGCATGCAATGCAGGTCTGGGGGTGATGAGAGGGGGAGTAATACAAGGTGTTTTATTTGGCAGGAGACTCACATGGGGGTACGGTGGGGTGTGGGGTTCATCTGTGCAGTGATATGATGTGTTTCTGTGATGGCAAGTATGTCGGGTGTGTGTGGGGTTGTGTATACAGTCAGTGTCGAGTCCTCACCCTCGCCCTGGGCCCCACAGTGCCCCCTCCCCTCCCTATATGCCCCTCAAATGGTCCCCCCAGTGCGTTGGGAAAAGAGCAACTGAATGGCTGGCCCAGGCCACAAGGCCCTGAACCCCACTAGGGACAATCTATCCTTCCTCAACAGGAGCTGCAGGGCCCTAGGATGAACTGTAAACTCTACATTCAAACATGCATTAGCCAGGTTCTGTGGTGCATGCCTTTAATCCCAGCACTCAAGGGAGGCTGAGGCAGGAGGGTTGCAAGTTCAAACCCAGCATGGTCAACTTAGCGACACAGCAAGAACTTCTCTCTAAATAAATAAATACGGTCTGGGGATGTAACTCAGCACAAATGCCCTGGGTTCAATCCCCAGTACCGCGCATCCACCAAAAACAAGATCTATTAATTCATCTGGCACCTTCTCCGTGGCAAGTTGAGAGCCCCGCGCGAATAAGGCCGGCGCTGCCTTCAGGAGCCGCGACCCCCACCCCTAATCGGGAGGATGTGCTCCAAAACCCACGTGCTAAGTATTTCCCTTGGGCGCAGCCCAACAACGCAGGGGAAAGTGAGACACGATCCATACTAAAGTAAAGGTCAAAGTCCTCGCCACAATCCTGCTGCGCAAACGTGCAACTAGGTGAATATCGGTCAGTAAACAAAACTATATTTAGATGAGCTCGGGCTGGGGTGCATTAGCAAAAGTGAAACTGCCTCGGTGCTATCCGCAGAATGCACGCCTCACTGGCATCGCCGCCCACGGCGTCCCGCGAGGTCCCCAGCCTCGCCGCCCGCAGCTAACTGTGGCCCGCAGCTTAGCCGGAGCTCGGGCGCCACCTGCCGGCCGCGCTGAACAGCGGCAGCGGGAACCCGGCGCGCCTCCAAGGCCCGACCTTTTACTGCAGCTGGCGGGGTCTCCCGGGCCGCTGCGTAAACCCGCGGGCCCTAACTGCACGGTTGGCGACCTCGGGGTACGGTTCCTGGGCTGGATTTGGCCGGTGCCCTAAGAGCATGAAGTCCGGCCCAGTGTTGCTCAGACGGCCTGGCCGCGCCTCGGATGCAGACCCCGCGCTCCCGTGCGCCCCGGCCGGACAGAAGCTGCGGCCCGAGCCGTCGGGGCGGTAGCGGGATGAAGGGAGGAGCCAATCGGGGTCCTGCGGGTGGGTGGCGGGGAGGAAGGAGTGGGTGGAGCCTGGGCGGGGCGGCTCGCGCTCTCCGTCGCTCGCCCGCCGGCCCCGCTCACCTCTAGTCCTGAGCGATGACCTGCACGCCCGCCGCCGCTGCCGCCGGAGATGGCGAGGCCTCCCTGCACTCCCCGCCCTGCAGTCCGAGCTACGATCTCACGGGCAAGGTGGGTGGGCGCTGCGCCCAGCGCTGGGGTCTCCTTGCCGGTTCTGACGGGCACCCCTCCCTGCACCCTCTCCGGCCCACGCCCCTCTCTGGCTGCATCCAGATGGGACTCAGCCGATCCCCAGGCAGCCTGGTCCCCCAGAGGAGGGAGGAAGGATCAAGATAGAGCCCGGGCCCCAGCTCAGCCTCCAGGGATATGGGCTGGCTGGGCGGCCACAGGGAAAGGACGATCGACTAACTTCCCCCCCGCAGACCCCAGCCCATTTTCTTCTGCCACGCTTTGGCCAACAAAGGCCTCGGGAACTCCATGGCTTTTGGTAAAGGTGAAGCTCATTGCCCTCCTGGGCACAGGCTAGGAAAAGCCAGGAGATGGGGGACCCTTGGAGACCCAGAAAGGATGCCGCCTGTCTGCGGGACAGCTCCTGGTTAGCACCCTTCTTTAGCTAGGCTATCTTCTTCAGTCAAGGCCTTAAGCTTGAAGCTCTTTAGGTCCCCAGTCGGTGGCTTCCAAGTCCTACCCCCTTTCCTGCCAGGGCTCCAGGCACTGCCACCCCTCCCCCGCAGCAGTAGGACAAGCCCCTCTTTCCAGGAGGCGGTTGCTAGCTTGCAGGCCCAGGAATGTTTAGGGTTTGGGGGGGTTTTTTTTGGTACGGGGTATCAAACTCAGGACCTTGTACTTGCGAGGCAGGAGGCGGCACCACTGAGCTAAATCCCCGGCCCCCCAGGAATGTTTAGAACCTGAGGAAGATCTCAGCAGTTAGTCACCAGGTGCCCCACCTGGGAAAGCTGTAAGGCTGCTCTCTAGGGCACGTTTGCTCTGCAAGGTGCCCTGTGTGGAAGCAGGTGGGGACAGCACGGTCACTAGGTTGCCTCCCCCACGATGTGTCCTTGGAGTGAGTGAGCAAGTACAAGAATGCTGAAAGAAGCCAGGCGCAGTGGCACACACCTGTAATCCCAGCGCTCAGGAGGCTGATACAGGAGGACCGCTGGGAGTTGGAGGCAGCCTGCGCTACATAGTGCGTTCATGGCCAGCCTGAACTACATAGTGAGACCCTGTCTCAAAAGAAAAGGAATGCTGAAAGAGATGCTAAAAGCAGGCCCAGAGCTCACACTCTGCCGCTGCCAGGTGAGGGAGAAATGAGGGGGCTGGATCTTGAGTGGCCTTGAAGGACACCTGCCTCTTTCTTTCCCCTGGCTCCTCTCCCACACCAAGTCTCACTCTCACTGGGAGCACTGGGCCTCCACCCCAGAGTGCTGGGGAAGCTACTGTACCAGCCACCCGCCCAGGGCCATTGAGATAGGCATCCTGTGTGGGTTTGTGGCAGGAAATGGGCCCCTGATCTCTCAGAGGAGGGGGAGCTGCTGATGGCCAGCCCCCAGGCTGATGCGGACCTCCTGACCTCCTTGCCCTACAAGCCAGCTGAGCTGTTTGCCTAGGAGGTGTCGAGGCCGAGCAGCTGTTTGTGTTTGGTGGACAAGCCCGGCTGGGTGATTGGCTGCATCATTTGCCCGAGGCAGCTGTGATGTGTAAAGTACACGGGCAGTGACCCTGCCTCCCTCCCTCCCTGGCTCCAGAGGGCCCCATCCCCCATCCCTCCATCTGTCCCCTGGCCAGGCAGCATCTGTAAGGTGTCGTAGGCTCCCCCCACCCCCACCCACTGCCTTGCCCAGGTCTGTCCCAGGGGACAGAGTCTGGGAGGAGCCTGGCCTGGTGGGAGCTCCTTTGAGAGATGGGGCTCACAGGCCGGCGGTACCTACCCGACCACTCTTCTGAGTCCAAGGGGTCTGTGCCACATTGCCCTAGCCACTGACAGATTCTAGAATGGCCCCCAGGAAATGGTCCCTCTTCCCTTCTATCTACTGTGGAGACCATGCCGCAGAAAGGCTAGGATATCTTCCTACAGTCACACAGGCAGCCATTTATAAGCCAGGACTACAGCCTTCCACGCTTCTGCTCGGCCCCCATCTCTCCACAAAGTTAGCCAATCCCAATACACTGCACCCCGGGGCAGGGAAGCTTCTGGATCCATGGTCAGATTCAGAGCCTCAAAACTCATTCAAACCTACTCCCTGCTCGGCCCACTGAACAGTCTAACTGGGCACTGGGAACACCCAGAACTGAGTCTGGACTCCCCCCAGCCTGAGGAGTGCCTGAGTGAAGGGCGCTTCCCCCATCCCTACCTTTTCTCTGGAGAAGCAGCACCAGGCTGGCAGATGGCGAAGGGGAGGTCATTGCCCACCCCCAGACCCCTTCCCTGGAGCCGCTGCCCTCCTTACCTGCAGCAACCCAGCCATGTCAATTTGTGACATTTGTCCCATGAGTGTGTGTGGAAGGTTTCTGCCAAAAGAACTTCAGTCTCCCCATCACAGTACAAATTTCAACCTTCCCTCCTCCATGCAACCCTTCTATAAACAAAATCCCTCTTTAGATACTTCCAAGTAAATGCTGTGACTCAAAACGAAACCCAAACAACAGTAATTTTAGCATATGCCTGTGCCAGCGCCAGTGCCCTGCCCCCGTGGGGTCCTGATAGGCTCCCTTGGGTGGGCATCCTGGCCAAGGCATTGTTTCCCCTTCCCAGCCCTGTAGCCCCGCCCACACGTGTACACCTGAGTGGTAAACACACAGAAGGGAGGGAATCCCTGCAGCATGCTGTGACACATAAATGTGGCTAGTCACATGTGGCCATAGTCATTCAAATATGAGGCTCTCTGGGGCCCCTGAGGACATTTAGAGGTCTCAACTTGGGCTTCCAGGATATTGGACAGGGCCAGGAGGGTCAGGTGAGCCAGGAATCATGGAGAGACAGGGAGAGGACAGCAGCAGGCTCCCCAGAGGCAGGTGCCACAAGGTGCTGTGGGCATCCTTTGCTGTCTGGCCTCTCCTCTCCTCTGATCCTCTTTCCAGATTGTCTCTCCCTGGAATCCCAGAACCCCCTGCATCCCCCAGTCTCCATTAACTGCCTCTGCCCCATCTCCTAGGTGATGCTTCTGGGAGACTCGGGTGTCGGCAAAACCTGTTTCCTGATTCAATTCAAAGACGGGGCCTTCCTGTCCGGGACCTTCATAGCCACGGTCGGCATAGACTTCAGGGTGAGGTGGCTATAGGTTCCTCCTCCAAGCAGTGAGCTGGGCCAGCCCGTGGCAGCTCAGGCTCAGGGGAATTGTCCTCTCCTGGCTCCTGAAAACTCCTCCGTCTCACTGACTGGAGGGCACCAGGGCAGCTGCCCCTGGGGAGCATGAAGATGGCCAGGCTGGAGGAGTCTGGGCAGGGCTGGCACCTTTTCCACCTACAGGACAAGAAAAACAAGACTAGGTCTTCCTGTCCTCTGCTGCTGGGGGTGGGGGGTTGCCCCAGAGCAGAGCAGGTCTGTCCCACTGTGTGAGCTGAGTTTCTTAGCCCCAAAGGACCCTTGCTCATGGCCCTGTGAGCCATGCCCACTGGCTGGGCTTCCAAGATCAGTCAGTCTCCTGGAGTTGCCACGAACCAGGCTTCATCACTGGGCTGGCCAGGTGGGGACACAGCAGCTGGCCAAGGCCATCCCTCTGCCTTGAGGACTCCCTCTTTACCAAGTGGCCTCTGAGCTGCTAAGCACCACCCACCAGAGGGTCTGGGCTAGGGACCGTCTGACCCTGGCAGGTGGTCCACACAGAAGTTTGGAGCCTCCTCCAAGTGGGCAGATGCTGAAGCTGCACTGAGAGGTCTGTGGGTAGCTGGAGGGAAGGTGGCCATGCAGGTCTAGCCCCTAAGAGCCCTAGAATGCTGGAGGGCCGTGTGCTCTTGCTCTCTTTCTCCATGACCCCTCCCCTCCTTCCCTCCCCTCTTCCCTCAGCAGTGGGGATTGAACCAGAGCCTTTGCACTCAACTATATCCCCACCCCTTTTTTTCTTCTGAGATGAAGTCTTGCTAAATTGCCCAGGCTGGGCTCAAACTTTCAATCCTCCTGCCTCAGCCTCCCAGAGTGCTGGGATCACAGATTACATGCTGCTACCATGCCCAGTTCAGGCATTTCATCTCTAAGGGCTTGGTGACAGTCATGGAGCTGAGGTCTCGGGGAGGAAGACTGAAGTAGGGACAGGGGCACCACTCTGTGCTGCCAGGTGAGCCCTGCACAGTGCCAGACAGGTTCTCAGGCTCCCTTGCCCTACCGTGTTGTGAGAAGGGAGATGGAGCCCCCGGAAAAGAGGACTCTGCAGTGCAGGTGTCTGGGGACAGGGCTCCCACTGCCCCGATGCAGTGATCTGGCTGAAGACCACGCTGGGGCTCTCCACACCGCCTCTAGTCCTAGAAAGGGACCAGGACAGGATGTTGGCAGAGCTTCTCCTGCCCTGCCCACCCTCTGCCCTTTTCTCTTTCAGAACAAGGTGGTGACGGTGGATGGTGCAAGGGTGAAGTTACAGGTGAGCCTGGAGGCTGGGGAGGGGAAGGAGGATGCTGGAGTCTGCCTGCTCCTCACCCTGAACCAAGAACCATGGGAGGCCTGCAGTCCTGCCCTCAGCCTGGGGTCATTTCCTGTGGGGCCCACAAGAGGAAACAGCTTTTGTTTCTTTGATGTCTGCAGCAAAAGCAGTTCCCAGGCACCCTCTCTTCTATCAGAGGTAGCTCAAAATTTCTTCAGAGGAGTGTAGCCTTCCTCCCTTCATCTCTTCCCCATCTCCTGGGCATCAGTTAACGTAGGAGGCTGGTCACCCTACCCCAGGCTGGGGAAGAGGAGACACCACTGAGTGGGTTTGAGAAGCCATTAACTACTACCGTCCAGGACGTCACCAGACCTAAGATGCCCAGCAGAACCTACAGAAGGAAACAGACCCCTCCCCACACATGTCACCCCTCAGTGTGTCCCTCTTGCCAGCAGTCCCTAGGCCCTGCCTCCTTCTGACCTTTTCTCCATCCCTTCCTAGATCTGGGACACCGCAGGGCAGGAGCGCTTCCGCAGTGTCACCCACGCCTACTACCGAGATGCCCAGGGTAAGGCTCTGTGCCCTCCGGCCCCTCCTCCAGCCCCTCTGTAGCACCCATGCTGCTGCTCTGAGCCCCTCTGTGTCTCTCTCCCCCTCCAGCCTTGCTCCTGCTGTATGACATCACCAACAAATCTTCCTTCGACAACATCAGGGTAGGTCCCCCTTCCCCAGATGCCCTCCCGCCCATAAACAGCTAAGGCAGGGCCTGTGCCAGCTGGTTGCTTCCTGCCCTGGAAATGGGGCAGACCACAGTATTCTGCCACCTGCTAAGGAGCACCTAGCTGTCACCAGGCATCTGATAGTCATATGGCCATGGAATCCAAGCAGGCTATTGTGCCCCCATGCTGCCTGCATAGCTGCCACCATGATTCATGAGTGTGTTTTCATGTCAGAGAGTTCAGAGTAGCCCCAGCACTAACCTGGACAATTAACCATAGAGACCTGGGGTGGGGGGGCATCCAGGAAAGTCTACGTGTACATCCAGCCTTAGTTGCAGCTCTAGCAGACAGTGTCTGTGTCCTCACAACCAAACCATTAGAGCATAGAGACACTAATTCATTAAATATAAAGACTAAGCTGATCTTACGCCTGTAATCCCAGCTAGGCAGGCTGAGGCAGAAAGATACAAGTTCCAGCCCAGATGGGGCAACTTAGCAAGACTCTACCTCAAAATCAAATTGCAAAAAGAGCTGGGGATATAGCTCCATAGTAGAGCACTTGGCCTGGGTTCAACTCTTAGCCGTACAATACATAAAGAAATGTAAGCGCTGACTCTGTACACAACATTGTTTTAGGTTTTGGAGGCCCCTTGATGCCCAGGACAGTCATACTGCCTCCTCCAACCCCATGCTCAAGGCAGATATCACCAATCAGATTACAGTATCTTTGGTCACTGAGCCCTGTGTGGGCTTAGAACCCTCCATAGGTCACACCAGGAGGATGGCCTGGCCTCTGCCTGGCTCAGCTCCGTCTCTCCTTCAGGCCTGGCTCACCGAGATTCATGAATACGCCCAGAGGGACGTGGTGATCGTGCTGCTAGGCAACAAGGTGCGTGGCTGTGTGGCAGGGTCCGCCCCCCCTGCCCCTCCTCTCCCATTGCCTAGGCATCAGGCTCAGCCAAGAATAGTTAGACGTCCTTTCATAGAGGACCCCCTGGTCTCCACTTCGGGAGTCAGACACATGCTCTCCCAGAGCCCTCTTAAAGCTTTGGAAATAGCCCCGCCCAGAGAAACCCCAAGCTGCTGCCTGGGAGGGTTCCCCCAGTGCCGGCCCACCTTAGATCATAGGGAGTGGGGTCAGGGGCTAGTACTGTCACCACCCCCGTCCCTACAGGTAGGTCACCACACCTTGGCCAACAAGAGTTACCTACCTAAAACAGGGAGACATCCTGGCCCCTAGCCAATCACACCTGCCAGCAGTCCCTCAGGCCACCAGCAGAGGGCAGGCAGTACATGCTCCCGGGGCAAAAGACCGCCAGCTGGGGTCAAGGGTCCCCTCCCCAGAGTGACCCACATGGGCTTGACAGGCGGATGTGAGCAGCGAGAGGGTGATCCGTTCGGAGGACGGAGAGACTCTGGCCAGGGTAAGTGACTCCCAGTAGGGCGGGATAAGGGGCGGGGCAGCCAGAGGCTGGCCCTGAGGACGCTCTCTCTCGGGCAGGAATACGGCGTTCCCTTCATGGAGACCAGCGCCAAGACCGGCATGAACGTGGAGTTAGCCTTCCTGGCCATTGCCAAGTGAGCGCTGAGCAGGGAAGGGGACCGAGCAGGGCAGGGAACCCAGTGGGTCCAAGCTCCTGGTCCAGCCCCTAGGCCCACATGCATTCTGCATTCTTAGCTTCTTGTTTGTCCCCAGCCCTGGCAATGGGGGTGGGAATGCTCAGCGCAGCACACCCTACCCAGCCCTCTGCGCCTCCTCTTCTAGGGAGCTGAAACATCGGGCAGGGCGGCAGGCTAATGAGCCCAGCTTCCAGATCCGAGATTATGTGGAGTCCCAGAAGAAACGGCCCAGCTGTTGCTCCTTTGTGTGACTTCCAAGGGGCTGAGAAGCAGTCCCAGAGGCCCTCAGGACATAGCTGTCTTCCCTACACTGGTTTATTCTGGGCGGCTGAGCCAATGGGGAGAGAGTTGGGAGGTCCAGTACACAGCCCTTTCCCCCAGGCAGCTGTATTTTAGGTCCCACCCTCTTTCCTGTAGCTTCCTGTATCCTGGGGGAGGGTAAAATACTTGCACTTTATCTTAATGAAACATAATACCAAAAAGAAAAAGAAAAAGGCAACAGGATGCCCAGAAAACTGAGATAGAGACCTGGTAGTCCTTTTGCCTTCTGGAATTTAGGACTAGGACCTGAGAGGCTTGGCCTCCCTCCTAGCAACAAGGCTGGCATTGCCCCAGCTTGGTGTCAGGGGACTCTGTGGCCCCTGAGAGAGCTGCTAGTGACTCCATCGCCATCCTCCCTTCACCTGGAAAGGCTAAACAGCCCTGGCTTTCATGTCTTCCAGCTCCCCAGGGAACACTCTTCCCCAGTAAGTTGCACTGGGATCTAGACCAAAAGGGCCTGCTTCCTGGGACGGACAGCAGGGGTAGTAGAGACTAGGGTCTGTCCTCCGGCTACCTCTGGCCTTCCTGAGCCCTTCCTGGAGGTGCAACCCCTCCCCTCCAGCACACAAGCTCCCTGGGGCACCTGGAAACATTGGCTCCTAGACCTCAGATCCGAGGAACCCCTCCCTGAATCCCTGTCTTCTCTGCCTCTCTTCGCGTGTCCCTAGACACCTGAGGTCAGAGCTAGGAAAAAATTTCTCTTCCTTTCCAATACTTTGGAGGGTGAGCAACCGCACGGCTACTTCAAGGAGCAGAGGTGCTTAGCTCCCCTGTGTTAAGAGCCAGATAAAGAGAAACTCCTGGATCCTGGAGCAAGTGGGAGGCAGAACTGAGCAAACCTGCCCCCAAGTCTATCTCCCTAAACCCAAGCTCTTCCTCCAATCTGACTACCTTGCCCTTTGCTTTAACTTCTCAGACACCAGGGCCAAAACTACTTTATTTCCACTCCTGCTGAGACAGGAGTTAGGGAGTGGAGTCATCCATTTCTGGGTGAACCAATGCAAAGGATTGTAAGAACAAGTGGGCAAGCCTAGGGTGAGGAGAGGGGCCAGAAAGAGTCTGTGTAGGCCAAGGGTCACATTTTTCTCAAAGCCCTCATCTCAGTCCTTGAAAGTGAACCCAAGACGTGCAGGTCATGACCTTGAGGCACCTCCAGCCCTGCAGCCCAGGGGCTGAGAAAGGATAGGAAAGGACTCAAGGCACCTATGAGGCTACTGCATTTGCTTTAAAGGCAGGAATCTTGGTCTCTGAGCTCTCACTTGGGCAGATAAGGAAGATAACAAAACTCTCCCTAGGATCTCCCAGGTGGAGCAGGGAGAGGCCTGATCTTGCAGGTCTCCTCTGGGACCAGGGCAGGTTGCAAAAGATAGGGGCACATAGGCAGCTCTGGGCTTCTACCATTTGTGTTTTTCAAAATTAAATTGCAGTATTTTGGAAAGTACACCCTGTCCACTGTTTGTTTGAAGTGGGCATGGGAGGAGGGATCATGTTAAAGGGGTTGTTACTGCATGTTGGGGCAACTGTCCTTGACTGCCAGAACCCTTGGATCTTCATTCTTCAGTGTCTTCAAAGGGTCACCTCGCCCTTAAGTGACCGCCCCCCTCTGAGATATCTGGCAAGAGAGCTACAATGCTTATCTTACCTTCCTAGTCATTTTTCTTTCCCTGTTGAAAAAATCCAGGGCTCCTTTCCTGGGGGAGTGTACCCTGAGATTGATTACCTGACTTTCTGCTTCGCCTCACCGCACCTCCCTAACCAAACGCTGACGCCAGTGCCCTAGGTGTCCAGTCCAGCGTGGGCTTTGAGAACCCTCAGGCTCTCTACTGAGCCCACTCGCCTTCCCAGCAGGGATCAGAGCCCGCGCCCAATACTCAGGTACTGGGACAGCACAAAGTGACTCCACAAACGGAAACATTGTTATTCAAACAACTGCGTTGTGTCCAAGGAGGACCTCGGTGCAGTTCTTAAGACTGCCGGCCCTCGAGGCCCCCAGTGCGGGGGCGGTTTCCCTGGTAACAGTCGCTACAGTCAAACGGAGCTGTACACCAGGCTTTGGCTAAAGGCTTTAAGACGTGAGGGTCCTATGCCTCCTATCAACCCTGGTCACAGCTGGTAAACCGGACTGCGGTCTGTGAACCCTGCTCAATACCTGGAACTCGCTCTGGGCCCCGCCCCGCCTGGCTCAACTCCGGCACTTGGTAACAAACACTTCCACTTCCTGAGCCCTCTTTCTCGCCGCGGGACCGCGAGCCGAGCACAGGCTCCGCCCTCGAGTCTTTCCATTGGCTCTCGCTGTTCACCCGGCCCGAACGTCCCCGCCCGTGGTCTCTGATTGGTCCATGATGGTCCACACCCTCGGCGCGGTCCCGCCCCCGGGATTAGAGGCCGGAGGGCTTCTGGGCAGCTCAGTCGCCGCGCGGGGCGGGATTTAGTTCGTGTTCCTCCGTACGGCCTCCGCGGTTCGCAGTCGGCGTTCCCGGGACACCTGCGCCCTCTGCAGGCGTGGGGATTCCTGCTGCGTTCCTTCTCGCCCTCCGGTTCGTTGGGCGGGGAGAAAAGCTGGGCTGTCGCGTCCCGGACCCTCGACGGGACCTCGCTTCGCGCCTCTGAGCCGTCGCAGGGCGAGATGAGCGCGGACGCGGCGGCCGGGGCCCCTCTGCCCCGGCTCTGCTGCCTGGAGAAGGGTCCGAACGGCTACGGCTTCCACTTGCACGGGGAGAAGGGCAAGGTGGGCCAGTTCATCCGGCTGGTGGAGCCCGGCTCTCCGGCCGAGAAGGCGGGGCTGCTGGCCGGGGACCGGCTGGTGGGGGTGAACGGCGAGAACGTGGAGAAGGAGACCCACCAGCAGGTGGTGAGCCGCATCCGCGCTTCGCCCAACGCCGTGCGCCTGCTGGTGGTCGACCCCGAAACCGACGAGCAGCTGAAGAAGCTCGGCGTCCAGGTCGGGGAGGAGCTGCTGCGCGCCCAGGAAGAGCCGGGACAGGCCGAGCCGCCGGCCGCCGACGAGTCGCAGACGGACGGAAATGAAAATGAGCCGCGCGAGGCCGAGAAGAGCCACTCGGAGCGGGTAAGTGTGGGCCGGGGCCCGGGCTGGGGGATCGCAGAGAGACCCCGGCGCCCTGCACGTCCAGCCCCTTCTGAAACTCGAGCCCCGCGGGAGAGGGAGTCTGCTTTCGCCTGCCGACCCAGCGCCCCGGCGGTTCCTGGACAGGCTTGGGGCTGCGTCCCGGGACCCCATCCCCCTGCCCGGCCTGGCCCGGGAGCCTGAGCAACTTTGCAGCGAGCGGGTCCCGACACGAGAAAGCTGGAAGAATAACGACCCATTTTCTGTGCCGACCTCCCCCCCCCCCGCGCGCCCCCGGTGGGGATGGGTCCCTGGGAGGCTGGCCCGCATCTCCCTCAGCCTCTTGGTGTGTGTATCATTAACTTCACCGGGGCTGGACTTTAGCCTCGTGAGATCCAGTGTGACTTCTAAAAAGAGAGGAAGCCCCAGCGTCTCTGAGCGAGGTGTGGGGGTGGGGTGCTGGGAGGAGAGGCAGAGGCGTCTTGGGGGTGGTGGCCCTGCCACCCAGGAGGATTTATGATTCTCAGGAATGTGAGGAGTAAGCACTCGCTTGTATCAGGGAGGAGGAGGAACGCTGGGGAGGGAGTGGGCACATGGCCAGGCAGCGGCCAGCAGAGCCCACCAAGGGCAGGTGGCCTTGCCCTGGTGTTGTCATTGCGTACTCCAGTGCCTGGACACCCAGCAGGCTGGGTGCTTTTGCCCGTGTTTGGAACGGCTGCAGGAGGGGCAGCTGGCAAAACAGGAGCTGTTGTGCTGAGCCTCCTGTCCCCAGAGAGCAAGGCGGGGAGGGTTGGGATGCAGGCTGTGGGACCGAGGCCTCTTAATGGTGCACCATTTCTCTACCTGATGGCAGCTTGTGGCAGGCTGTCTGGGGCCAGGAGGATCGTCCCTGGATAGAGAAAGGGCAGGGTGGAGCATGAAGGTAGAAAGAAGGTGGATACTGAGAGGACCAACTGGTTTGGCGGACGTGAGGTCACCAGGAGCCTTGTCCAGCCAGAACCAGGTGCTGGGAATGCCACAGTCACTCTGCTCCCACTTCCACTGCCAACTTGGCATTGGCAAGGGGTAGGAGAGAAGTTCCAGGACCCCTGGCAGGGAGTTGACACTGCGGGGTTGCAACCTACGACCTCTGTTCCCAGGCATTAACCCAGTTTGAACTTTGAGCTGAGTCCATCGATTTGTCATTCTCTTTTTTCCTCTGTTGGACCTTGGCACCCACACAATATCCCCATCATCACCACCAAGTTACAGTCGTGTTCAGCTCCTCCCTTTGCCCTTTTGGTTCAGCTGCTGGGCGCCAGAGGGCCCTGGGGAGGTGAATGTAGAGCACACACGCTTCACCATGCCATCCAAAAAGGCAGTGGGCTTTGGTCTTCTGCTCTAGGTGACCCCAGAGTCAGGCTCCCCCAGATGGTGGGGTGACACCTGCATTTCTGTGTGTTCATTAGGCCAGGACACAGGAACACCATCACCGTGCAAGTCAGACATTCTCTGAGATTTGATCCTCCCATCCACCCATTGGGAGCATTGGACAATGAGATGCTTGGCTTCTCGAGAATTTTAGAAGTATTGGAAGTACTGGTGCCCCTACTCAATGCTAAATTGGGCACATTTATGCTAGGCATTTGGATCCCAGCTCTGTGCAACCAACTCCTTCAGCTTTATTCATAGCCAGCCAGCAATGCTAAGCCCCTCTGGTAGAAAACTGCCATATTCTCATAGCGTGAGCTTGCAGGTGACCCGCCCCGATCTGCAAAAAATGTCCGTAAACATGACGTTGGGTTTTTTTTTTTCTCTTTCTAAAATGCATTCCAGGGCTGGGCATGATGACACACGACTGTAATCCCAGCACTTAGGAGGCTGAGGCAGGAGGATCACCATGAGTTCAAGGCCAGCCTGGACTACATAGGGAGACCCTGTCTCACATAAATAAATAAATAAACACATTCCTTTCCCGCCTAAGGTATCTAATTGAGATTCACTAATTAGTTTCACCCAGAATTTGTAGAGTGGGTCAGTTCTAGTACCTTCATCAGTACTCGTAAGTGAAGAAGGTATGAGTGGAAAGGTGCCGGACAGAGATTGCTTGGCTGGGTGGCATCTTGTTTAGGGGACCAGCCCAAGTCAGGAATGACACAAAGAGAAAGTGAGAGGTACCTGGAGCACTGGCCATCCCTCTGGCCTGTGTAGGCCCAAGGAGGTGGAGGTGGGCTTCCAGCCCTCCCCAGCTGCTTTCCCCACCACCTGCGGACTGGGAGAAGCAAAAACACCTGCCCTGCTGCTCCCCTGCTTAAAGCCCTCCTCCCATCCCCCATCAGTATAGGAGGAGTCCCAAACCCTTGAGCTTGGGACCAAAGTGAGGGCTGGGCAGGTCTGAACCAGCTGAGCTGCACTGGCCGGGCTGCCTTGGCCAAGTTATTTCATTTCCCTGTGCTTCCCTTTCCTCTTGTGTAAGTTGAGGCTGATGGCAGTGACCTCACAGGGTTGTCAGGATCATAGACGCAGTGCTCAGAAGTGCCCAATAGTCACTGTTTAATATCACCTGCTGTTCCATGCCCTTCCCCATCTGGCCGCCCTTGCTGACCACCTAAACCACACCAAAGGTCCAAATTCCCTTCTGGCCTCTGAGCCATCACACCTGGCAATCTTCTGTCCTCTTCTGTACCAGGCCTATGCTCCTCAACTACTAAGCTCCATGGAACATTTCCTTGATCCCAGGGGCAGAGGTAGCTTTTCCATTCCTCCTGCTCTTTGTCCTTCTGTCGCTGGTAGTATTTCAGTCATCTGTTCATGACCACCTCCTCCACTATGTGGTAAACCCCAGGGCAACTGAGGTTTATTTGTGTGGATAGCCCCAGTGCTGTGCCAGGCCCAAGGTAGGGATGTTCTCAATAAATATATTTTAATGAATGAATGAACACATAACAGCTGTAAGGGACCTTTGTCCTGGTTCATCTCAGTCCAGCACACCTGGGCTTGTTTGTGCTTCCAGCACACCCAGGATTGGAATGCCAGATAGAACCTACCCACTTACTCTTTCTTGCCTGCTAACAGCTTCCATTTCAAAACTAGGAAGCCAGGTCTAGGCTTTCGGGCTGGCCAGATCCGTGTTTGAATACCAGCTCTGCTGATTACTGCCTCTGGGACCCTGGGAGTTCATTATTCCCTACAGGCCTCCGCTTCCACATCTGTAAAATGGGAACACCAACACCTACCCAGCTCATGGTTGCTGAGAAGATTGCCTGAGATGATAGGCAGGAATGTGAAAGTTCTCAGCTTGAGGAGGGTTCCCCAGCCTTGACACTAAACTTGATCCCAGAGGCAGGCTGACTGCAGGCACACCAGGTAGGGAGGTGGGTGGGCACAATTAGTTGACAGGCTGCCTCCGTCTTTTCCAAACAACCAGGTTGGAGCTCTAGTAGACAGAGCAGGGTTTGAGCTGCTCGGTGCTTGGATTTGAGGCTTGGGGGGGGCGGGGGTTACCGAGGATCAAACTCTGGACCTTGCACTTAAGAGACAGGCGCAGTTCCACTGAGCTAAATCCCCAGCCCTATCTATGAGTGCTTGGATTTGAAATGGGCAGGCTTCCATGGCAGTTGTGTGTTGTTCATTCTCCTAAGTCACAAGTCCACTGATAAAGCAGCAGAACCCTTGGTTCTTACCTTCAGGCTCTTGTTAAGTCAGATCAGTCATTCGGGAAATTATTCTCTTGGAGACAGAAAGTGGCTTCCTTCTCTGGAACCCCAGGAAGATAAGGGTCCTTCCCCAAACTTCCCATCCCAGGCGTCCATGGGAAAGAGGGGAATTCCCACTTAGGGATTAGAGGGACAGGGAACGAAGCCCAAGGTCTGTCAGTGCTTTGCAGTCTCTTTACCCA
Source organism: Heterocephalus glaber (assembly GCF_000247695.1). The sequence goes on from NW_004624801.1 coordinate 4,617,399, forward strand.
CAGAAACCAAACCGGAGCTCTAGACCCCGTAACAGGTGTTCCTGTGCTCTGCCTTTCTGAGGTAGAGTGCCCACCTGGGAAGGACGCTCAGCACGCCTGCTGCTGGCCAGCCTGTGCCATGAGGACAGAGATGTGCCTTTCCTTGATTTCCCCCACAGCAACCCTGCAAATTAGGTATCATTTTCTCCATTTTGTAAGTTGATAGTGTTTCATACGGGACAGGTGTTAATTTGAGTCTGGTGATGTGCTAAGTACTAAATAAGCAGGCCTTATGTCATCAAATGCACATGACTCCCACCCCAAGCAGGTATTAGTCCCATTCTCTACCTGTGGAGACCGAGGCTAAGTCAGGTTAGGTGACCAGCACCAGGAATCTCAGCTAGGAAACCCTCCGGCAAAGCCAGATATCTTGGGTTTTAGTCCTGATTCCAGTGTGTGCACATCCTTCAGCTGCACAGGTTGTGCCTGGCCTTCCAGCAGAATCTCTCTGCCCGCTGTACTTTATTTTTTGAGACGGTCTCGCTATGTAGTTTGCTATGAGATGAGTTCTCACTGGCCTTGAACTCACTGTGTACTCAAATTTGAGGTGACCTCCTGCCTCAGCCTCCCAAGTGCTGGGATCACAGGTGTGCGCCCCATACTCGGCTCTCTATCCGTTACATTCTGAAGCACACCAGGACCATGACAAGAGCATACATTCAGGCTACTCAGGGCACAGAGTAGTAGCTCAGAGCTCTTGCCTAGCATGCACAGGCCCCCTGGGTTCAACCCCCAGCACGGGGGAAAATAAACATGGAATTCAGGCTGCCTGAACCAGTTTCCTATAGGGATCCAGGTCGCTGGACCCTTACTGGGGCCAGAGATTCTAGTATATGTGCTGCTAAAGTAAGTACAAGAGGCCAGGGATTCTAGATGCTCTGACCCCAGCAGTACCTCAGCCCTGATGAGAAGGCTTTGCCACACGGGCAGGCTCATGTTCCCATCCTTTCTCATGGGCTGTGCCTAGAGCTTGGGAACCAAGTCTCTGGCCCTTGCTGGCTGGTTCTTGGGGTCACCTGTGCACCAAGAGCCCCCCGGAGGCCTTGACTGCCACCTGAGCCTTCCACTGGGGTAGGACAACGCTCCGTGTCCCCAGATGCCTAGGCAATGTTTAGGTTGCTGTGTCCTGGAAAAGGACAAGTGCTGTCTCTCTCCTGAGATCAGGTCACCTTAGAGCAGCACAGTAACAAGCAAAAAACATTTGCCGGGTTCAAGTCCCACTCACCGCTCAGCGACTGAGGCTAGAGCTCTAACTTAGTCACAAAGGCTCAGCCTACTCTGCTTGTTGTCAGATCATAGGGACCCAATGCCCAGAGCAGAGTTTGGGGCTGACTCTGACAGCAGAGTGGTTAAAGTTGACACTGGTAGATGTATGCTGTCCATTGTGGCTGCCACTGGACACGTAAGGCTCTCCGTCGCCCATTCTGAGAGCTTAGTACTGATTGAGTCTCACTCACCCAAAATGCTTGGGACCAGGTGTTTTGGATATCGGTTTTGTTGGGGGGGTTCTTGGTTTTGTTTGGTGCTACTAAGGACTGAACCTAGAGCCTTCGTACTAAGCTACATCCCCCCTTTTTAAAATTTTATCTCTCAGAGTTACCCAGGTTGGGCCCAAACTTCTGATCCTCCTTCCTCAGCCTCCCAGAGTGCTGGGATTACAGACATGTACCACCACACCCTTCTTTCTTTTCAGCCTTTTTTTTTTTTTTTTTTTTTTTTGGTACCTAGGATCGAACTGGGATCCTTGTGCTTGTGAGGCAGGCACTGAAACCACTGAGCTAAATCCCCAGCCCCCCCCCCCTTTTTTTTAAGCCTTCTTTTTTTTCACCCTTCTTTCTTTTTTGTATTTTGGAACATTTCCATAAATATATAAATATATATATATATCTCAAGGATGGGATGCAAGTTTAAACACAGAATTCATGTATGATTTCTATACACCTTATCCATATAGCCTGGAAGCAGTTTCATACAATATCTTTTTTTGTTGTTGCTCATATTTTTTTTAATGTATCACAATGAGCAGGAAACATACTTGATGAAATATTTCAAAGGAGTATATTCACTTACCATCTACAATCAACTATGACAAAGTTTTTGTGGCAGATTTCTTTTTTCAGTTTGAAAGTTCCATGTGGTTCTGTTTGTTACTCTCCATGTATTTTGCTGCAGTTCAAGATCAGCATTGTTGCAGTAACAAAAAAGCTAACAAGGACCGGGAATTTAGCTCAGCGGTGTTGCCGCCTGCCTCGCAAGCACAAGGACCCGAGTTTGATCCCCGGTACCAAAAAAGCTAACAAGACTACATTAGCGAAAAATACCAAGAACATCATTTTTGGTTTCACTTGCTCAATTTTTTTGGTTTTTCGATGTTTTTTTTGTGGTGTGTTTTTGGTTTTTGTACATTGCAAAGGCTGTTCATATACCCCTTCACCTTAGGGTCACGTTCATTTATGCTTCTTTCCTACCCAAACTTGTCCCCCCTCCCCCCTTCATACAATATCTTAATAATTTAATGTAGGAAACAAAGTTTCATAATATATAATTTTCTTTTTTTATTTTGGTACTGGGGATCGAACTCGGGACCTCGCGCTTTCGAGGCAGGTGGTGGAACCACTGAGCTAAATCCCCAGCCCATAATATATAATTTTCTATTGTGGTGTCATCTATGCCCCAAAACTTTCAGTTTGGAGCCTTTTGGATTTCAGTTTTTCAGATTGGGATACCTAACAGATATTTCAATTTTTAAAAATAGATTACATGTGGAAATGTAACATTTTGGGTACATTGTGTTAAATAAGGTATTAAATTTACTTTCGGTGCTGAGGATTGAACCCAGGGCCTTGTGCTTTACCACGGAGCTACACCTCTAACCATGGCCCTTTTTAATGTGGCTATCAGAAACTTTGAAATTTCACACATGGCTGACATATTTCTACTGCACAGTGCTGGTTTGGATCTAAGTTCAAATGCTACCTTCTGTCAGCTGTGCATACTTGAGCAGTTTACGCCGTGTCTTTAAACCTGAGTTTCCTCATCTGTGAAATACAGCGAATAATACTTCCCTTGCAAAGTTATAATTGGGTTTTTAAAAAGAAACATAAAGCCTCTAGGGAGCACTTGGCACATAGTAACTGTTCAGTAAATGCTTCATTGTTGAGCCCTGTGTTTACAAGCTCTCTGAAGGTCCTTATTGAGGGATAATGGGAGGGTGTCTGCAGGCCAGGCAGGAAGGCACGAGGAGGCCAGCTCTGAGTGGTGCCCGGCCAGGCAGCAGCCCAGGTACCGGCCTGCTCCATCCTAAGCTTGACCAGCCCTGGGAAGACGTGAGCCAAATTCTCCTCCACCGCATTGGCTGGCACTAGGAAAAGACACTACTAGCCAGAGGCAGGACTGGCTCAGGGCCCCTGTCCTTCAGCTTATGTCACTCTCCTGGTTCCCCCTGCCTGGCTCCAGGAAAAAACCTTCCCACTGGGAAACAGGAAGTACAAGATCAAGGACTAGGGGTAGCAACCTTCTTTGCAAACAGAGGTGCCCTACTTTCCTTGGCCTGTATAGAAACAAGGGGAGGGTGTCCTGTAGGGAACATGAGGTGACATCAGGGCCGCGGGGCTCAGGCCAGTATTAGCCAAGCCCACTGTGTCTCACCTGGGATGAGGACACTTTCGGCCTGCAGATCTGGACATTGGACCAGTGCTTAAGCACCTTCCCTGTCTGCCTGAAGGATAATGTCCCATGCCGCCCAGTGCACAGCACCAGGCCCAAGCCCCTGTCCCCAGAGACTGTAACAAACTAAGCTGCCTCCCAGAGCAGCCATGGCTCTTACCCCAAACTCACTTCCTCCCTCTAGGGTCCCCACTTTCTCCCCAGCCCCTCTGTTGCTGGGCTGCTTTTCCTGTATGGGGCAGCAGGGCACCAGCCTTATTTACATAAGAGCTCAGGCCTGGGCTGGGCTGGGCTGAGGGAAGGGCAGTCTTGTGGGAGGTGGGGGTCACTTCTGTTATTCCCTAGCCTCCCTGGTGGTCTTCCTGTTCCCCCAGCCCACCCCTCTGGGGCCTAGAGAGGGCTGGCCTTTGGGAACTGATGCAGGCCAACCCAGTGGAAGCTGCCTGGCTGTTTGTCTGCCCCATCGCCATGGCATCACCCAGGGAGGGGCTGGGCCCAGTGGGGCGTTGGCCCCCAGCTGCCCGCAGCCCTCCCCCCAAGGAGGAGCAGGGAGCGGCCAGCTCCCCAGAGACCACACTGGGATTAGGGTATCGACTTTCCCCAGCTTTCCAGGTGGCTGCTGCTGGCGCCTATTAAATTCCATGCCCACTGTCCTGTGTGGGTGGAGGTGATGGGGCGGCGACTAAGGGTGGAGGAGATGAAGGGGCAGCCTGAAAACCCAAGGGTAGGGAAGGCCGGGTAAGCAGGGCCTGGAGACAGCGCTTCTGGCCAGGCCCTTTCTGGAAAGCTGTCCAGCATTGTGTGCAAGTGAGTTTCAGGCCGACCCTCACCACTCAGCCCTTGCGTTGTGCTCCTCCTCCTGCCTGGAGCTCTGAGCACATCCTGGTTACTTCTGGCCCTTTTGGGTCTCCTTAGGAGACCCAAGCTCCGCACAGAGTCTGGGGCTGCGTTCCCCATAACATCCAGTGCTCTGTACCCCTCCACCTGGCACCAGGGCACAAGTCTCCTTGTTAGCCCCTGGAGCCACTCAGCAAACCCAAGTTGGCTTGAACTTTGCCACTGTTTCTCCCCTTCCCGCAGAAGCAGAACCCAGCAGTGATGGACCAGCTGCACCAGTTGCTCCGTGCTTGCCCATCTCACTTCTCAGTGCCAGGCCCCGCACCCCGGGGGGCTGCCCCAGGGGACTCCTGGCTCCACCCAGGCTAGAATGGGCCACCTGATGGGCTGAATCAGCAGCTGCAGTGACACCGCCTGGTGTCCCCAGGGGGAGTGCGGTACAGGCCAGTCTCCCTGGAAGTGTGGGAAGCCCCCATCACCCTTTCTGAAGTCGGAGTCTCCAGCGACTTGGGAAGAAGGGACTAGCTAAGGCTCTGTTACCTAACGGCTGCATATGACGTTAGGGGCTACCTGAGGCTTCCAGTCCTCCTGCCCTGCCAAATTCGGGTCCTGAAGCTTCCACAGAGTCAGCCAGGGGCCAGTGGAGCAGGTCCCAGTGCAGAGGGAAAGGAGCAATAAGTGCCTTGAGCCTCTCGGGCCAGGTCTCCCTTGTATCCCTCATCCTCTGGATGGCAGGAGGGAACAAGGTTCAGGCAGGCCCTGGAGCTTTGATGACTTGTTAGTAAGCAAGGGGTACTGTTATGATTTGCTGAGGCACAGACAGGGAAACCTGTAGCAGAGAGACCTAGATAGGAAGGTGGGTATCACAGGGTTAGTGAGCCCAGCTCCGCCAGTCAGGGAGCACCAGAGCTGCCTGTCCCCTGGCCTGTTGGCAACCACAGCTCCAGCCCAGGCATGCTTACTGCCCGTCACCCTGGCCAACCTTATACCTCTGCGCAGGCTGCAGCTCCAGCTGCAAGAGGCCTGAGACCCGGAAGGAAGGCTGTGGTTTCATCACCTCCCAGGCCACCTCCCTGCAGGGGTGGCAACCAGTGCCGGCTGCCCTTCACTGCAACTCCTGCTGGGGCCTCAGCTCCAAATGGGTTGCCCCATTCTGAAGTTGGATCCTTAAAGATCAACCCACAGTATGGTGTAAGGAGGGTAGGTCTCAAATCAGACAGGGGTTGCAGTTCTGACTGTGTAATGTCAGGAAGTGGGCTTGATTTCTCCGAGCCTCGGTTTCCCCATCTCAGAAACAGCTGACAAGCCTCAGCCATGTTGCTATGGGAAGACTCTCTGGAGCGAGGGACTTCAGGGGAAGGTGGGGAGGGACAGAGCATTGGAGCTGCCCCCTCCCCATCCCTGGGATTCACCCTCCCCCTTTCTGGGGTGAAGGACCAGATTGCGGATTATGCAGCTCAGTGTGGCTGAGGCAGAAAGCTGAGCCATCCTGGGGGTATCGACTGGTCAGACCTGTTCCCGCCTCACCTAGGCAGCCTGGGGGAGGGCCAGCTGGCAGCCTCGCGGCTGGATTAGCTGCAGGGGAGAAGAGACTTGCTCCCTCCCAGAACAAGATCTTGGACAGCAAGGGTGTGGGAGGGGTGAGGAACAGGGTGGCTAAGAAGAACTGGTGCTTCTGTGGGTGCCTCCTTTCTGCTGAGCACTTAGTTGCCTCCATGGTTGTCTGGGTGAGGAGCCCCTAGCCCAGACTTGGGTAAGTGGCTGCTAGGGCAAGTCCCTGCTGTCACGTGCTTTCTTCCTCTCTTGGGCTCCGTACCCCCACCATCTTGAAACAATGCAAAAGACCTGCCTAAGCATTTAAGGGAAGAGAAAAATCTTCCCTCTAGCCCCTAGCCCAAGCGGGAAGAGGTGGGATCACAGCTCTGCATATGGCAGCTACCTCCTGGGGCTGGCAGGTTGGGACAGGAGGCCCTTGAGGCCTCCCCTTCATGCCTTCCCACCCCTCCCTTGCGTCCTCCACTCCCAGCTGCAGATTTGGGTTTCAGATCAACCTGGCACACCACCCTCTCCCACCCAGTCCACTGCTCAGCTTCACATGACTGTTCCGCAGTGTTAAGGAGAAAGATAAAGTCCAGGTAGCACAGGGACTTACAGCTAGAGAGGGTTCCCACGTACATAATTAGCTCCTTGGGCCTCGCAGCAACGCTGAGAGGTAGGTAGCAGTGAGAACGGCCTGTAAAGGAGAACCCTGAGGCTTGGAGGAGGAAATGACATGCCCCGGGTCACACAGCTAGTAAGCAGGGGAGCTCATTGCCTGATGGTCAAGGTGATAACCCAGGGCTACCAGGCTGGACAGCAGCCAAGTCCTGCCCCACGCCTACGGGGAAGGGACTTAAGCTCTGGCTTCCATCCACACACCAGTCCATCCGCCATGCTTGAGTCCTGGAGCTGTGAAACTGAGCTGCCTTAATTAAGCCGGAGAGAGGATAGTGAAAACACTTCCAGTCCGGACGTGAGAAGACTGTCGCATGCCTTATTAAGAGGTCACTCTTCCCCAGGACTCAACCACACGTACTTCCTTGGGCCCAGCCCTGCTTTTCACAGCCACCTGTTATGGCTCCTTGGGATTGGTGACAGGCTTTCTGGGTTCTGTCACCTGTCTATCCCACTGTGCAACCCACACTTCCTAGTTATCTGGCTCCTCCCAGCTCCCTTTGAACTGGACCATTTGGCTTGGTGAGGACCAGAAAGGAGCCTGCATGGGTGAGGAAAGGCTTTACTATAAATACGCTGGCTGGCTTTCAGTAAACACCTGCCCCTTCCTCCCTAGGTGGAGAACAGGTACAAAAGGGCTGGGGTCCTGGCGCATAGCCCTCAGGTTCCCAGTCAGGCTGACAGATGCCGCACTGTCCCTCCTATCCCAGGGCCACAGTGCGTCGTTGATGAGGCCGGGTAGAACTAAACTGACTTGTGATTCACCTTAGAATGTCATGGGGGAAGGGATTTACTCCAGGGCCGCCCCCAGCTCATCTGCACCCCCAGTCAGAATTCCCTGTGGGATCCAAGCATAGTTGCATTATTCCAAACCTTGCTTGCTGGAGGAGGCAGGGTCGGGCAGAGGGCGGGGGAGGACAGGGGCATTGTGGAATGACCTCTCCTTTATCCCCACAGCGCGAGCTTCGGCCTCGGATCTGTTTCATGAAGAAGGGTGCCAACGGCTACGGCTTCAACCTGCACAGTGACAAGTCCAAGCCAGGCCAGTTCATCCGAGCGGTGGACCCAGGCTCCCCAGCAGAGGCCTCTGGGCTCCGGGCCCAAGACCGCATTGTGGAGGTGATGTTCTCGCCCTCTTTCCCAGACTCTTCCTTGCTCTTCCTTCCTGGCCTTTAGCTCCTCAGGCAACCATCATACCACCTACTGCTTGGTTAGCCCATGGGGTATAACAACCCAGACACACTGAATGGGTGATTGGGTACATAGGTGGGTAGGAGAAAGGGAAGGAGGAGGAAGAAGGGTGGGTAGTAGAGGGACAGACAAGCTGGTTAACTTTTCTCCTCTGAGACCTTCTACCCTGAGCAAGCACTCTACAGCGATGATTCACCCATTCATCCAGGTAGATGCCACCCCAAAGCTTCCCTGCTGCCCGAGCACTACACGAGCCAGGCACAGGGCTGGGGAGGAGCTCCCCCTCCTGAGTTAGGCTTCAGATAACTTCTGCTCTTGAGCTGTGCTCAGGAGAGAGGAAGCGTGAAGTAAATGCTGGGGCTGCTCCCACAGTCTGAGAACCTTAGCACCGGAGATCAGCTCTCGCGGGACGTCTCATTTAACACAGGAGAAAAGGGGGGAAGTCAGAGGGGCACCCAGCCCTGGCTTTCCGAACCTCTCCACCCCGTCCCTCACAGCTGTGTTTGCTTAGTCTTTCTCTGGATATTTGCTTTGGCTCTCCCCACGTGTCCTGCCTCCCCGCTGTCCCGTGGGAGGACCACTGGCCTAGTTCAGAACTATGCAGGCAAGGGAGGCCCCAAATCCTTCCTCCTGCCCTCCACACAGCTGAGACCTGTGCCCGTGACCCCCACTCCTACCCATCCCACAGGTGAACGGGATCTGCATGGAGGGCAAGCAGCACGGGGACGTGGTGTCTGCCATCAAGGCTGGAGGGGACCAGGCCAAGCTGCTGGTGGTAGACAGGGAAACCGATGAGTTCTTCAAGAAGTGCAAGGTGATTCCATCTCAGGAGCATCTGGATGGTGAGTGACCGGTACAGCGGGCTGCCCCCACGTTGGGGACACAGCCGGTGCTGCCGGCGTCACTGTGTCCCAGCTGTGGGGTGGGCAACTTCCCGGCCTTGACTGTCCCTCCCCCTCCTCCGGGTGGGCTGAGAGTGGGGAGACGGAGCAGGGAGGGGGGGGTTCCAAGGCGGCACGTGACGGGGGGGCGGGGCTCGGCTGGCAGGAGGGATGGGACAGAGCTTCAGGGTCCCCAGCCTACGCTGCAGTGCCCAAGGGGGCAGTCCAAGCTCCCCTTATACTCTCAGGGCAGTGCCTGTGCCTCTGCCACGCAAGGGTTAATTCTGGGGCAGGCTTCAGCTTTTGCTGGGCAGATCAGAGTCCAATGACAGGGGCTGGAACCTCCCTTCCCTTCTGTCAGGTTGCCTTGGAAACAGCTCGGAGAGCCCTGGGTCTCCTTCAGTCTCTGGGCCCCTGCCCTCCCCCACTTTACCCCTGCCAAGCCTGGCACCTCCCCCTACCCAAGCAGAGCCAAAAGGGGGCCCCAGGGCTGCTATACCAGAATAGGGAGGGGTTCAACAGCCTCTGTTCCCTGGGCTGGACTTTCTCCTTGTGAAGATGGCTCAGGGTGTGGGGTGCCCCTGGGCCATCCTGAGGGTGGAATGCCTTTGGACTTTGCATTGGGTCCGGCCTCCCTGAAGGTCAGGGTTTTATTTGTGGGAGGTCCACATGACTTCCCCTTAACTGGAGGAACTCAGTGGGCCATCCTGTCTCCATCAGACCTGATCCAGGGTCCTGGGCACTCCTAGAAGAGGGGGTGGCTCCTGAAAATCCTTAGCCTCTGGGCATGGGAGGTGCAGGTTCCCTCTTACCTCTTCTCCAGGTTCATGGAAACCCTGTAACTCAGCTAATCCCCTTCCTCGGTGAGGACACTGAGGCCCAGAGAAGCCCCAGACTTGCTCTTGGGGACCTGGTATGAGGACCATAGCTGAAACTTGGAGTCCGCTCAGCTCCCCAGAACTGTGCCCTGCCTCTTCCCTCACTCTTCCTCACCTCTCCACCCTGGAAGTCATCCCCCTTAAATGCCTCTCTGGCTGGCAGCATACAGTCTCCAGCCAGAGGATCTGGCAAGGGAGAGCCCCAGAGGGAGGGGGAAAATGAGTGTCCCAGTGTCCTCCAAGTCCCCTGCGCCATGGCCACGGGAGGGCTGGAGATGTCAAAAGGGAGGAAAAGGTAAATCAGGGGTGCCTGGACCAGGGATGAGTAAGAGAAAAGATACACGAATATAAGCTCAGGGTTCAGGAGAAACAACACCCCCCCTCCCCGCCCAGTCCCTGGAAGTGGAGCAGCCCCATGGTAGCCATGGGGGATGACCCAGGCCCAGCGTCTCTCCCTCTGGCACCTCCTGCCCCACCAGCTGGTTGGGGAGGACACCCAGGACACTGCCCTTGAGCCTTCCTGTCCCTTCAGTTCCAGATAGCAAGTAGGGCTGGGCTTGTTTTCTCTCAGCAGAGGCAGCTGCCAACCATAATCTTGGGTGTGGCCCTAATTCTGCAGTCATACCACTGTCACCTGGGATGCATGTGAAAGATGTCATGGCCCAGGCCTGTCCCAGGAGTCTGTTTTGAGTCAGGCAGCCACCCTAGAACTTCACTCTGTCTAGTATGGGTTTTTTCAAGCCACTTGTGACCCACCAATACCTCTTGAGATCCCTTTAGCAGAAACCAGCACATTGTTAAAAATAAAATTTAATAGAAAATATCAAAGAGCATTGCACTGCTGTAAGGGTAAGTATTGTTTCATGAAATTTTGTCATACACACAGTCTTTTGTGTGTGCTGGGTTGTGAAAATGTCAGGCGTCCTTACAACGGATTGCAGTCAAAAAAGTTTTAACCTCTGACCTTGGGTGCAAGATCTGATGAACTCCCCAGAAGCAACATTTCTGGCCGCCTCTGCAGGCTGCACCTGGCACTACTCTTCCCAAAGCTCTCGCCTCACCTCTGCTCTCCCCCACCCTAGGTCCCCTGCCTGAGCCCTTGACCAATGGGGAGATACAGAAGGTAAGGGTGGTCCTGTAACTGCGCCTCTGGCCCCAATGGCATAGGGGGAGGGAGCTGTCCTACGGTGGTGTAATGAGAGGGTCAGCCTCCCGCTCGGGCTGAAACCTCAGGGCCAGGTTCCAGCTCCTTTCTGAGCTCCAAGATACAGAACTAACAACGCACCCCTGACCCCTGCTGAGGGCCAAGACTGTCACACTGGAGAGGCCTGGCCAGGCCCGTCTGCAGCCCGCCATCCTGGGTGACAGGCCCCCACCTCCAACTCCCCACCATACAGAAGAGGCCATTCTTCCCCCCAAGAACAGAGCTCTAGTGTCTGGCTGTGCACTGCCAGCCCTGCTACTTCCAGTCTGGGTTGGAAGAACAAAGCCCCTCCTCCCCTGGCAGAAAGGAAGAGATGGCAGGCAGGGTGCCAGCCAGATCCACGGAGGGACCCAGGAAGAGGCTGAGTGCCAAGCTGATGCCCCCAGCCAAAGCCTTCACTCCTGAACAAGCCCACTCGGAGCAGGAGTCCACAGGGTCTCCTCTTTCCCCAGGGGTTTGTACCAGGGGACCCCCAGGGGGAGGGTCCCTAAGCCCAATATGAATCTTCTGTCACCCCAACTGTGGGTCTAGAACACTCCTTCCATCTTACTCCTTCAAGGCTCTGCTTGGCTGCTTTGGATTTAATGTTCAGATAGGGCTGCAGAAGGTTTGGGAGCACATGGTCCCCCATGACTATCAGAGAGGGCCCTGGTATCCCCAAGCTCCAAGCAGCACACCCCCCCACCCTACCCACCAAAGCAGGCCAAAAGACAAGTCAGTTCCATGAAAGCCACATCAGGGAAGGCAGGGAAAACAGTGATTTAGCTAATCCCACTGTCTGCAACCCTCCCACCCAGGTAATGGATGGGACCAGGCTGCTCTCTGATCCTTTAAGGAATGTAGAAATGTGAAGCTGGAATTTGGGTGGGTGACCAAGGCGTGACACTTCTCAGACTGGGGCCTCCAGGTTTCCTAATCAGGAGTTTCCTACCCCCTTCCCTGCCAGCCCACACCCCTTTTCTCTGTGCCAGGAGAACAGTGGTGAAGCCCCGGGTGAGAGAGCCTTGGACAGCCCCAGGCCAGCCCTGGCAAGATCCGCCTCAAGCGATACCAGCGAGGAGGTAGGCCTCCTGGCAGGGGTTGGGACTGGGTTACGGGAAGCCGATTCCCAGGCCACTCTGGTTCCTGGCACACCAGCCTGCCTCTGATGTCACATGCTGAAGTGCATTGTTCTTGTGACCCAGCTTCCCTGGGCACAGCCTCAAGGGAGCCACCTTACCCAGGCTGAGAACCAGGGAGCCTCCCAGGCACTGACTCCCAACTATCTGCCTCCCCTTTCTCTTTACAGTTCAGTTCCCAAGACAGCCCCAAGAAACAGGACTCCACAGAGCCCTTGTCTACCTCCTCCTCTGACCCCATCCTGGACTTCAATATCTCCCTGGCCGTGGCCAAAGAGAGGGCCCATCAGAAGCGTGGCAGCAAACGGGCCCCACAGATGGACTGGAGCAAGAAAAATGAACTCTTCAGCAACCTCTAAGGGCCCATCCACCAGCTGTCCAAGGCTGGAAGGTTCTAGCCAGCAGCCTACCAGTCTTAGCCACCCCCAGCCCCTCCACCCACCAATCGACATTCCAATCAGCACCAGCATCCCCCTTCTTGATGAATCTGATTTTCCTAGACACTTCGTTCTTCCCTTAAGGTGTTTTTCTGTCCTTTTCCAATCAAAAAGCATACTTTCCCTCCTCCCTGAGGGCTTCCTCCTACCAGGTGACCCCTTGCCACCCAGCCTGGGACATCACTGGGACCCACAGCAAGCAAGGATCCTGGAGTCAGACCCTCATGTGTCATCACTGGGCCAAAACTGATCAGGAAACTGATTTCAGCAGCCACCACTCACAGTGGACAGGGTACCTTTCATCCTGAGAGTTGTGGCTCGGGCAGTTTTTTGTTTTTTTGGGTTTTTTTTTTTTTGCCCCAAGAGTGCAGTCTGACAGAGTTCAGAGAGATTTTTGTTTCCTTGATTTTCCTGGTCATTAACATCTGAGGCATAGCAGCAGCCTCAGCCTTAAAGTTTTGTTTCTAGTCCCACCCTTGGAGACCTGGGCAGCACAGGAAGGATCCGGCTCCCCCCTGCCCATCCCTGAGCCAGGCCAGGCACCACCACTGTAAAGAAACTGCTTCAGAAATCAAGCTTCCTCCTCTACTGCGTCAGCGTCTGTGTCTTCCTTTGAAGCTTTGTCCTTCAGCCTCACACTGTCCAGATGGAAAGTAGGAAGTGGCGAAAGTGTAGCCGACTGGCCTTTGGCTGAGGTTAGGACACAACTGGAGGAAGGACCACGTAAAGGCTCCCTGCAGCCCCAAGCCCAGGTGACTTTAACCAGAGGGCCTGGATTCTGTAGCTGCTCAGGAACCCCATAGGGAGTAAGACCCACTCAGCCCCACATGCTTAGTTTGGTGTCACTGTGTCAGTGTATGGGGGGGATCAGTGAGGGCTATGGAGAGCGTGGGAGGGAACACCTGAGGCCCACATGTTAAGAGGCTTCTGAGGTTCCTCTCGTTCCAAGAGTGCTACAAGTATAAAGCCTAAGATGAAGCTGGGCTCGGGAGCTGGAGCACTGGGCTTGACTCTTCGAGGAGCCCATGGGCCACAGGATTCCCAGGAGCAGGCTGAGCTGGCGCCAGATACTCTTTATCTTATCTGGCCACGAGCCTGATTGGAGGGCATTTGTCCAGCACTGGGGGAAAACAAACTGGTCCACTGAGCCCCAGAACATGCTGTGGGGCAAAGTGGGATGGAGGGAAATTTCCAAGGGCAAAATGCAGGTCAAGCCCAGGTCCCTTACACCTGTGGCGCCTGAGGCCACATCCTATAAGTCCACCAGGGTGACCCAGGCTGGAGGGTGAGGGTCAGGGCAGTGCTCAGAGAGAAGGAAGGGAAGCTGGCCCTGGGCTACTTCCTCTCCACTCAACCCACAGGGAACTCACTTGGAACCAGGTTCCTGGACTGAGGGGAACGAGATAGGCAAGAAGATAGTAAAACAGGAAGGGGACCTGGGGGGGACCCCAGGGTTGAGAGAAGGGCCAGTCTATCTGGCTGTCTGGTTCTTTAGGGTTTGGATTCCACTAGCCTTAAATGGAACCATCCAGAACCCTTCTCACAGCACTTTTGTTCTGTGCCCTGCTTAACAGGGCCCGGCCTCCCTTTACCCTTACCCCACCCTTGGCTGGCCCTCTGACCCCTGGTGGAGGGCCCCCTCCCCCAGAGCAGGCCGATGGATTGCCCCATAAGACTTGGAAGGGCCCTTCCCTACCTCTCAACTGCTAGGTGGAGAAGCCTGGGGAACCTTTGACTGATTAGGCTGGAGACAAGGACAGGAAGGTGACACAGAGGAAACTCCTGGCCCTAAGGGGTTGGAGCAAGGTGCAAAGGGAACCTTTCCCTTTAGATTCAGGCATATTTTAGCTTCTACAGAATTTCAACTGCAATCTGGGGAGAGGTGACAGGAGCCAGGGGACCTCAAGTATCTGGTATTGGTTCCCCTCTCAAAGGTCCCCCACAAGCTGCCTTCTACGGCTGTTTTGGAAACATGCCTAGCCTTCCTCGATGGGCACCCCAGATGATGAGGCATGAGGGACAGTTAGGAGTAAAGGGTTCCCGAGGGACCTGGTGTGACTCCTAAACTGCAGTTGCCAGCAGCCTGGCCATCCCAAACCTGTGCCTCCACTGCCCCCTCATGGGCAGGCCAGGTGCAGCTGCCTCAGCAGCAGCTGTAGGGCTGAAGTGGGAGAGCTGCAGGGACAGGAGACTGGTCATCCAGGATTGGGCTTGAGTGGCTTTCCTCTGGCAGCCAGCAGCTGAGTGGAAGGCTCATTAACAGGGTATTCTCCAGCCATAGGAGCTGCAGACAAAACTCCTTCCTCTACATTCAGGGCTATCTGGCTCTAAAAAAGGAAGCAGGAGGAAAGGCACTGGGCGAGGGAGGGGCTGGACCACTCCCTCACCAAGCCGCCTGTCCTGCCTCCAGGGTCACATTGGCCTGCTGCTAACAATGGAAATGAGCTAGCCCTTCCCAGGATGGGTACGGAGACAGGTCCCGGTACCTCAGGCAGGCCAAATGAAAACGGGAACTGGCCAGCCCAGTGCTTTACTCCAAGTCAGGCTGGTGCCCCTGGGTGGTGCCTCTGGCCTTGGAGAGGCCTGTCCATCCCCATTTCCACCGTGCCCTTCCCAGGAGATACTTGCCATCCACTCCAAGGGCATCTGAGTCAGTCTGGCAGAGAGGGAAGGGGAGTCTGCTTAGGTCCAGGCAAACTCAGGCCAAGTCTGGAGGTCCCTGAAGGTGACTCCCAGTTTGGAGCAGAGACCAAAGGCACCATACATTATCTCCTGCGAAGAACTCTGGTCCTTGGAGCGGGTGGCCCCAACGCCCCAGCTCCTGCAGAGTGGCTGCCAAGGCCTGGCTGGCATCAGTGCTCTGCTGACCCATCTCTATAAGCCTTCTCCTCCACGTGGCTGGTCTGATCCAGAAGCCACTGCCGCTCAGGCTCACTCACTGTCAGTCTAAGTGTCATCTCCTGGAAGACGCTGCTCACAGCCACCTGCACGAGCCAGAGGGCAGGGCTCACCAAGTTACTCATGAGTTCTACACCACTGGCCCCACCACCCAGAACTAGGCCTGCCCATCAACCTCCTCACCTGCTCAAAGTGAAGCTTCTGGAACATCCGGATGCTGGGTTCATTTCCTTGCCCGATTTTTGCCTCAAACTTGGTCAGACCTAGCTTGGTTACTCCTCCAGATATAACAGGGAGAGGGGCAACCGGCAGGGTGAAGCTCCCACTAAAACCTCCATACTTCCTCCCTATTTGCAGGGGAGGCACCTGTCATCTGCCTCCCCCCAGGGGCCTGGCCACTTTTCCCCACGTGGCCCACTCAGACCATCTTACCGTAGGACAGCATCAGGAGAGCAGCCTCAGTGCCAAAGCCCCGGCCCCTGCAGCTGGGCTCTAGGACAAAGAGCAACACAGTGGCTGACACCAGGGCCAGGCTCCAGTGTGTGACATGTGAGGTTGGTGCTGTTCACATTCTGCACACCAGGAAGAGAGGCAGAAGTGAAAGAACACAGCCAAGTGTCCCTGCTTGCAACCCAGCAATCTGACTCCAAAGCCGACCCCCTTACCTTAGCACACTACTTTGAGGGAACAATCAGGGTACCTGGGGAAAGCTGAGGAACCAGGTATGCAGAAACAGGACAGGCAGCTGGGTGTGGTGGTGTACACCTATAATCTCAGCACTCGGAAGGCTGAGGCAGGAGGCTTGCCATGAGTCTGAGACTACACAGTGAGGCCCTATCTTGAAATAAAGAGGAGGGTTCCTCGGGTAGGAAAACACTCTGGAAATTATTTTTCAAGGGTCCCCTGTCTACCTCAAGGATAGGACTGACTAAATTTAAAACCCTAAAGCATAACGAAGAAAGTGATGAATGCTGGGGTGAACCAGCAGGCTGGAGGGAACTCAGGAGGGCAGTCTGCCCCAGCCAGGTGCCGGCCTCCCACCGAGCTCTCTGAGTTAAGCAGGTCTGAGGGCCGGGAGGGAAAGGAGGCTGGGCCACATGGAACAAACCTGCGATCATGACCTCAATCTCCCCCAAGGTGGGGTCTTCCAGATCCGTGAGGAAGAGGTTCACATCGCCCACCATGCAGCTCTCTTCAGAAGGGCCTGGCTGGGCCCGCCACTTCTCTGTGTCCAGCACAATGAAGGTGCACTCTAAGGGAAGAGGTGATAGTTACCATCTACAGCTACCTACCCCAGAGAAGAAAGAAAGATATAGAGGGTGTCTGTGCCCAAGCCAGAAATTACAGAATATCTCTCTCTCTACCTGGCTGGCGTAAGGGGGTCTAGAGCTTCATGCAGCTCATTACAAAGCTCCAAAGCTGCCTTAAATCGAAAGAAAAAAATAGCCTTCTCCAAATAGCAACTGTACTCTAAAAGAGCAGAAGACCCAAAGGAAGATGGTAACCATATTAGGCTGTGGCAAGGGCCAAGAGGGCAGGGCCTAAATCTACAGCTAAAGCCCAAAATCCTTTACTTTCTGTAAATCCTAAGCCTGGTGCAGTGAGTGGAAAAGAGGACAGAAGGATCAACCACTGGGACCAGGCATGAGGATAGGGTTTCTAGCACCTTCCAGCGGCCCCCCCCACTGGGGATTGGACTCAAGGCCTTGCACTAAACTACATCTCCATCTGGTTCCTGGCTGACCCCAACCTTGTGATCCTCCTGCCTCAGCCTCCCAAGTAGCTGGCATTACACAGGCATGTACCACTGCACCCAGCTTCCAAGCTTTTCATAAAGCTTTTCTGGCCCCTATAGGGTTAAGAGTAGGGATGGAAAAGGGTGGGAACACAGAGACTCCCTCTGGATTCAGCCCACTCATGAGCAGGTCCAGGGCCTTCATTCCTCACTGTCAGCATCCTCCCGCCAGCTGCACTGCATTGCATACTCCTGCTCCAGAGTCAGTGGCTCTGAGGCTGTCAAACGCTGCAGTTCCTCTGATTTCATCCACTCATGGTACCTGCAGGGACAAACGGATGGCCTTAGACATGCAGGACTGATTCAAAAGCATTGGGCTCACGCTTTATAAGATGAAGAAGTGTCTGTAATCCCAGCTACTTGGTAGACTGAAGCAGGAGAATACAGCTTCAAGTACAGCCTGGGCAACACAGGGACTTGGTGAGACCCTGACTCAAAATAAAAAAAATAAAATAATAATTTTTAAAGACTGGAGATGTAGGCTCCTAGGGCAGAGAAGCTGAGCTGGTCCCAGCACCTGGAAGGAGGCTCCCCCGCCGCCATCCCAAGCTCCTGGGGCAGAGAAGCTGAGCCAGTCCCAGCACCTGGAAGGAAGCTCCCCCACCGCCATCCCAAGCTCCTGGGGCAGAGA
>NW_004624801.1:4638636-4742712 GCF_000247695.1 Heterocephalus glaber
TAAGTGCAAAGGCCTTGAGTTTAATCTCCATAAAAACAACAACAAAAAAAGTGGATGGTAGGGAGGAGACCCCTACAGGGTCACAGAAGACCCAAAGAGGGTTATGTTTGTTCCTAGGACAGAAGGTCACAGAAAATGACCCCCTAGCAGCCAGACCCACAAAAGAACAGCAGGTAGGGGATGTTCTATCTGCTCAGTTTCCCAACCTGGCTCAGGGTTCCATTTGGAGCAGTCTGAAACCAAACATTCCTCAAATTACTGATGGGAAATATATGGCAAGTCAACCTCAGCAATGACGGCCTGACAAATCCCTACAAAGGCAGGATACCAGGGACTCCCAAAGGAAAACTGCAAGTAGAGGACACTTCCATAATTACCACTTTCACAGTTACAAGACATCTGCCCACTGCCCCTACAAAAGTTCATCCTATGGCATAGTTCTAGCCTTTCAAGCAGTCGACATCAAAACAGTCCATCAGAACTGTGGTGGTGCACCCCTGTAATCCCAGCACTTGGGAGGCAGAGGCAGAAGGACTGCTGAAAGTTCGAGGCCAACCTGGGCTCCATAGTGAGTTCAAGACAAGCCTGGACTATATAGCAAATCCCTCTCTCTCAAAAACAACAATAAACACCTAATTCCATCAGCTGAAGATTTTAGTACAAATAAAGGGTAAGTCTCCAAGAACTGCTATATTTGCTGACACCAAGGAAAGTCAGTTTACAACTGGGCAAGAATATCATTTCTTTTTCTTTCTTACATGCATTTAGTTGACAAAATAATTCCTTACTGAAAAGTGAAAAGGAAGTTGAAATGGGGAAAGAGAAAATCAAGGGAATGGTCAACTTCTTCCAGGGAAGTTGCAGTTCTTCACTTCAGCTTTATTTTTCCTGTATGTAATTACTTTTCACAACCAGTGTTTGTTCTTCTCAAGGGAAATAACTCTGAGATGGCGCTAAGGAAGGCTCTTGGCTGTGCCATGGAGAGTTGACCCACTCAACCTCACATGCACTTACAAGTGTACCCCAAGTCAGGTGAACAGTTACCTAGGTACGTGCTCTGAGGTGTAGGGCACCAAGACCACCTTCTTCCCCAGCAACATGGTGTTCTGATTCAACCTCATGGCAGCAGGCTGCAGGTGGGGGACAGCAGAGTCTGCCGGACGCTGTTTCTTCTCACTTGGGGCGGGAGCTCCGGCTCTCCTGCTGGGGTGAACCTAAATTGACAGAAGGGCCTCTAGACCTTCTTTCCTTCCAAACACTTAAGAGAAAGTGCACTCAAAACTCTTGCAAGAAAGAAAGTCGAGCTGACGAGGAATAATTAAGCAATCATTGGCTCGCATCTCAGAAGAGCCAAGCCTGGGCTGCCGTTCCTTCCGTCCTTTTGGTCTACTCTTTAGGATTTTGATTCATCAAACCCAAGCACCAAATACCAAAGTTTATCCTCAATGCTCCTATCGCTTGCCCCAGTCCCAGGATTTCAGTCCAGAATCAACCTCCAGCCCTGCGTCAAACCTATTTCCAGTATCTCATTCCAGCGTCCACGCCACCCAGGTCTGGGCCCTCTCCTCCCCGCCCCTAAACCTGGCCTCCCAGCCCACTCTAAACTCCCAGGTCCCTCTCCTTTGGATGGCGCTACAAGCTCCTCTCCACGACCCTCCAACCACCCAGATCCCGGAAGTGCCAAGCACACACCCACCCCCAGCCGAGGAAAGCGTCCCCAGGCGAACCCGTGACCCGCCTCTCCCAGCCCGCCACGCTTCCCCGCCAGGCCGGCGGTGCACCTTCCGCATGCGCTCACCTTCTCACTTCCGCCACGCAGACGGTAGCCCGTAGGTCCAACCCCTGCTCCGCCCCTGCGAGGGGCCCAATCAGCGTGCCGCGCCCCGCCCGAGGCCCGGGCCGGGAAGGTGGGCTGGAGAGCCGGCGCATGCGCCCTCTGGGCACTGGTGTGAGACAGCTGGCCCCGGCAGTGGCAGAGTGGCTACAAGCAGCGGCCCGGCGATCCCGAGCTAGCTGTGCTGCAGGTGCCAGGCCAGGTGGGACGGTGGGATGGGACGGAGTGGGGTGGCAGACTAGGAGCTCCCTCAGGAGAGAGGACGAAGGAGAGGCTCGGATAGGAGCTTTTGAGAAGAGAGGCAGATTTGAGAGTGAGGAATCGAAAAGCAGGGCAGATGACAGATGGGAGCTGAGGAGTAGAGGCCCCGTTAAAAAGGAGAGGCTTTGGGACGAGGAGTTGGGTTGGAGGGGCGACCTGGGAAGCCCCAGATCCCTACCATGAGGCCCAATTCCGTGAGCTGCCCTGTGTGGTGGTGAGCTCCCAGTTCCTGGAATTAAGTAGGCATAAGCACCTTAGAGTATGTAAAGGGGGTTGTGGTGGTGGGTGAGACTTAGCGGCTTTAGAAGCCCCTTATGTCACTTAGGATCGGAACAGCATCTATCCACAGAGCAGTGCCATGAACAGATTGGCCAGTTAAATGAAACTGCCCGGTTTCTCCCATTCTGCGAGACCCTTCCCTCTAGGCTGAGTCTTGAAGCCCAAAGTGTCTGTTATTGAAGTGCAAGGGAGAGGGGAATTGACTGCATATCTCCCATCCCCATATTGGTCTATCAGAAAGCTGAAGTCTATTCTCTTGCCTTAGGGACCTGCAGCGACCACCACCCCTGAACAGAAGCAGCCTTTGCTGACTACCCTTCCTCGATTTTTGAAGATGGCAGGTGAAATCACAGAGACTGGAGAACTCTATTCTCCCTATGTGAGTTTTCCTCCTGAAATCTGTTTTGCTCAGCACAATGCTTTTGGCCTGTACAGAAGCACACACCACTTCCTGTGGGTTATACTAGTGATTGTTTAAGAAGACCCTGATTGGCAGGGATGTCGCTCAGTGGTGTGGTGCCTGCCTGGCAAACACAGGTCCTGAGTTCAATTCCTGGTACCAGGACAAAAAAAAAAAAAGAAAGAAAGAAAGACCCTGATGAAGACAGTAGGAGCCCAATATAGCAAGCAGGAGCCACATTGCCTCTGTTCTAGCTCAGAATATTGAATTGGGTTTATTCCCTTTTTAGATGAGTATCAGAGATTGTCAAGCCCAACAAAATTACCTTGCTAACTCTTTATATTTATTGCTGGGCTACCACCACCACTTGCATATGGTGCAGCCCTTCAGATGGACAGTGATTGACAGTTGTTGACTTTGGGTTTTATTCATCTCAGCGATTTGAACATGCTTTGGTCTTCAGCTAACTTTTAAGTTGCACAACTTTTATGGCCTTGGATGGCGAAAGAGTCAGAGGCTTCAAGTTGTAGTTAGTTGGAGTCTGCAATTAGGACAGTTAGAATGATTGATACCTGTCATGAGTCTCTGCTACTCCTCACTCCCCCCCACACTCAGTCTTCTGTGTGTAAGGTCCACTGGTCATGGTAGTTACATCACAGAACCTCTTGCTTGGATCAGTAGCTGGCAGGTAATCACTTGAATAATCAGACGATTGGCTCTTGTTGCTACCAAGTATCCCAGGGAAAAGCAACATTCCTATAAGTAGCCAGGGCCTTCTTTCTAGAAATTACCTGCCTTAAGCTGCTGGCCTGCTTTACACACACCTTTCTACCCTGGGGACCTGTGCACTGTTTCTGCTCCTGTCACAGACACTAGCATTGCAGTGTGATGGATAAGGAAGCGTGTCTATGAACCAGAAGAAACCTTCCTCACTTCAGGGTCTTCCTGTTGGGCCTGCACCATTGGCATGCTGCCATACAGGAGCCTCCTTCACCTCTATAGTTTACCCAGGGAAGTCTTCTGTGAACCCTGGAATGGAATGAATAGTGTCCCTCTTGTATGTGGAATTATGTAATAGTTGCCAGTCTCCCATGTCAGCAGTGACATGGCCATGCCTAAAAGTCCCACACTTCCTGCTTTTTCTTACAGTGTCCTTAAACTTAGATGTAAGAAAATGAGTCATTTCTGTAACCGAGTTTTGGAAGGATTTAAGATGCCCCCATTTCTTGTTCGAGTCATCATTTCAAGTGTCAGCATGTGCCCATAGGAGACTGAGAAGTTAGGCCTACAAGCTTCTCTCTCTCTCTTTCTGTCTCTCTCTCTCTCTCTGTCTCTCTCTCACACATGCGCTAACATAGGTACTTGCTCTGTTGTATCACACTGGTCTTGAACTCACTAGGTAGCCCAGGCTGACCTCAAACTTGTGATCCTCCTGCCTCAGCCTCCTGAGCGCTGGGATTAACATGCGTACCACCATGCCCAGTCTACTGCTTTTTTCTTTTGCCTCCATTTCCTGTGTGCTTTATTTTATTCAGCGTCTTTCTTTGAGGGCCAGGACTGGACAGTTGCCATAAACAAGTGCTGTTTTCTCTTATCCTACGGTAAAGAGAGATGTAGGAGAAAGATGGGCAGTGGTGGGATGAGGTGGTGGTGACCAGGAGATAGTGGTCATCTCTATCTTTCAGGGAAGAAAACACCTTCTCTCCACCATCCTGGGAGGATGAGTCTTCATTCCCTGTAAGACCAAAAGAAGGGTTTGTCATCCACTGAGCCCAAATCAACTGTAGAACCACCTTGACTGCCAAAGCTGCTCTGAGACTCCTGTAGGCCTTGGCTCAGTGTGAGCAGAAGTCTGTCCTTGCTGCCTAGGGAAACCAGGATACTAGGCACATAGTTCATAAAACTATCAGCCCATGCTCATTCCCAAGACCCGGCCTCCTTTTAGCCCTGTATTGCCCATTCTTTTCCAATTGAGTTGAGTTGTGCTTTTCCAGTTCAGGGGTAGATTTGCTTTAGCTAAATTTCATTCTGGTTTAAAAAAAATTTTTTTTGAGACAAGGTGTGGCTATGTAGTTTAGGCTGGCCCTGAACTCACTATGCAGCCCAGGCTGGTCTTGAACTCCTAGTGATCCTCCTGCCTCAGCCTCCCAAGTGCCAGCATTACAGGCATGTGCCACCACACCCATCAGCTAGCTGATTCTTGCTGAAGGTTTTCGCTCTTGCATTTGAAGGAGAGGACCCTGATATCAGTCTTCAATCCAAGTCAGCTCTTGCACATCGTTGCTGCCTGTTTCCTTTGACAGTTGTCAGAGGGGAAGCCATTGAAAGGCACAGGTGACCACTGCCTCCTGCAAGTCATGGGTGATGCTGCTGGGGTGGAGGTGAGGCAGATGTCATGCTGCACTGAGGTCCCCAGAGCACAGAACACAGTCAGCAATCCTGGGAGTGGGCCTGCACCTCCTCCAGGTCTACCACTGAGAAGGGAGTTAGAGGAGGCTTGGTTTAACCTGCACATGTGGGCCTTGCCTTTGGAGGGTCTTATTCCTCTGCTTTATGCCCTCCTTCCTGGGAGGCTGGCCCTGTAGAATTGTCACATGGCCAGCAGAAGAGAACGTACCCTTCCTTTCCCTCCTTCCCCACAACTCCTCCTGACAGCCTGTGGCTCAGCTCAGAGCCGCTTCTCGCCTCCATTTGTCCGCTCCTTGTGACTGGTCTTTACTGATTACCTTTACTGACGGTAAAAAGGATGAATGCTTGCCAGGACTGCTGCTGAGGCCCTCAGAAGGCAGGGAAGTCCTGCTTTGTCTTGCAGGATTCCCTGAGCCCCTGCTAGGGGCACAGCACTTGCTTTGGAACTAAAATAAAGTAACTATCTGCGTTACTTTCCTCATTGCTAGGACAAAATATCTGACACCCACAACTTAAATGAGGAGAGGCTTATTTTTGGCTAACGGTTCATGGAGGTTTCAATCCATAGTCACATGGCTTCAAGGCATGCAGCATGGAAAGCAAGGATTGCTCATGGCCTGGCAGGCAGGAAGCAGAGAGAGAATTCTGGGGAGGAGGGAGGGAGAGAGACCCTTCCAGGCTACACCCCCAGCAACCCAGCTGCTTGAGCAGGTTTCACCTCCCAACGTCACATTTCGCTATAAGCTCATCAGTGGACAGGTGGCTGGTCCCCCCGGCCGCCACGATCCAGTCACCTCCCAAAAGCCCCACCTATGAGCACTTGAGGCTTTGGGGGACATCTAGATATAAACCATAATAGCAAAAGAGCAAGACAAACATAACTACCCACTTCTGCTCCTAACTGCCTAATTCACTCCTGTATAAAGTTGTTAAAGCTTCTTTTTTCACTGAGATTTATTTGAAGTCTCTGTCGGCACATGCATGTGTCATTACATCTCTATCTTCAGCAGCAGTTTTTCACTACAGAGAACCAAGCTATAGGAAGTTCAGAGGCCAGAAGGTCGGTTTGGGTCTGTTCTGTTAGTGTCATTCTTAAAACCCTCCAAAACATCAAACTCCCATGCTTACAAAAGGGCAGTGCAACCTGGGTGTGGTGATGCATACCTGTAATCACAGTACTCAGGAGGCTGAGGCAGGAGGATTGCTGAGAATTTAAGGCAGCCTGGGCTACATAATTCAAGGCCAGCCTGAACTACACAGGGAGACCCTGTCTCAAAAGAAAAAAATTAAAATAAAAAAGAGTTGCACAATCTGATTCCAGCCTCCTCCAGCCTCCTACTGCCTAGCTTCCCGTGCCTCAGCCACCCTGGCCTCCGGAAGGTTCTTCCCACATCCTCTCCTCATTTCCACCAGAGGTCTTTGTACCTGGAAGACTCTTCCTGGCCCCTTGCCTAGTCAGTGCCATCTTTCAGAATCCGACTTAAGGACCAGGGATTTAGCTCAGTGGTGCCACTGCCTGCCGTACAGGTCTTCCCTGGTACCACAAAAACCCAAAAAAACCAGAACCTGACTTAAATGTCCTTCCAAGCCCTTCCAAGTGTTTGCCCATTATTCTTTGTTGCAATGCCCTGATTCTTTTCTTCTTTAGGCTCCTCTCAAGCTGTACATGTTGTTTTGTTCTTGTGTCTCTCCTCCTGTGGATACAGCTCCAGCACGTCAGAGGTCATGGCCTAAGATGGGCCAGCCCGGGGCCTGGCCCACAGGAGCCTCTTGGTAGTCTGAATACATGCATGAGTGAGTGTCACTGAGCTGGCTAGACGATCTGTTCTAGCCTGGACACACTAGCCTCAAAGTGCCAGGCATAAAATGAACCCCAGCAAAAGTAAAAATTCATTTGCTGTCGACATTCACAGTCACTTGCACAAAGCCAGCACTTCCCATTCCGGAAGCCAACAATGGGCTGTCATGCCAAGGTCACCTGTGCAGTGCCTGGAGAAGTCAGTCGAGGTCCCATGTGGAGATTGTGTGACAGGCACCCTGAGAATATGGATTGAGAAGACCCAGGCCACTGCCACAGCCAGCGATTACTAGTTGGGCAAAGATGAATACACCAGTATCTGAAATCCAGGATAAGGTATAAGAAGCCTTACTGTTTCAAGGACTCAGAGGCGGAAAGCAAGCCAGGTATGGTGGTCACAGCTGTAATCCCAGCACTTGGGAGCCTGAGGCAGGAGGATCACCATGAGTTCAAAGCCAGCCTGGGCTCCATAGTGAGTTGAAGGCTAGCCTGAACTATGTAGCAAGACCCTATCTCAAAAAAGAAAAGTAGAAAGCAAGATGAATTTGGGAGCTGAGTGTGGTGGCTCACACTTGTAATCCCAGCACTCGGGAGGCTGTGGCAGGAGGATTGCCTCAAGTTTGAGGCCAACCTGGGCGACATAGTGAGTTCAAGGCCAGCATGGACTACATTGTGAGACCCTGTCTCAAAAAATCAAAAAAAAAAAAAAAATGAATTTGGGAGACTGGGAAAGGCTTTGTGGTGGAATTTGGCCCCAGAAGCTAAGTAGGAACCAAGGAGCTAGGAGAAAGCACAAGAGGGTTTGGTACCTGGTGCTGAGTATAAATGTACTGTCAATGGGGCTCTTTCCTCTGGTTAGGACGTCCGTCCACCCATTTGTCCAGCACCCAGCTGTCCAGTTGACACTTGCTGGGAAGCCTATCCCTGCTTAACCACTCCCCAACCACTTTCACCCCTCCCTCAGCCCAGGAGCCCATGGTGGTACTTGACAATCTCTGTCTTTTGTGTGTGTGTGTAATTATTTGCTTTCAATTTATTTATTTATTTTTTTTTTTTCTGGTACCAGGGATCGAACTCAGGAGTGCTTGCAAGGCAGGCAGTGGCACCACTGAGCTAAATCCCCAGCCCAGCAATCTCTGTCTTATCTCTTTATGCTTAAAAAAAAATCTGACTGAGCCTGGGAAGATGGTTCTGATTTCTCTATTTCTGATCAATTTTCA
Source organism: Heterocephalus glaber (assembly GCF_000247695.1). The sequence continues at coordinate 4,646,838 of NW_004624801.1, forward strand.
TACATAGATATCTTAGTCCCCACCCCCCATACTGGGAGTTGAACTCAGGACCTTGCGTTTGCCAGGTAGGCGTGGCACTGCTGAGCTTCATCCCCAGCCAGAGCCATCTCTCTCTCTTTTTTTTTTTTTTTAATGGTACCTGGGATCAAACTCAGGACCTTGCGCTTGTGAGGCAGGTGCAGTACCACTGAGCTCAATCCCCGGCCCCCAGGCCAGAGCTATCTCAGAAAATCTTAAAAATAGATATAGGAAGGTACATCTTTTTAAGAGGGAGAAGTGACAATGAGAATTGAACGGGGTTCCTAGAGATGCGATGTTTGTGTTGGTTTGTTTGAGACACTCACTGTGTACCTCCCGGCTGGCCTCAAACTCAAGGCAATCCTCGTGCCTCAGCCTCCCAAGTGCTGGGATTACAGGGACTGGGAAATGAAAGCAGAGGAGATAGCGTAGCTCCTCGATGAGTGCGGTATAGGGAAAGTGAGATGAGTCATGTTTTAAAGACGTCAAGAAAGTCTGTAGGCCAAGGGGAAGAGCCAGTGGGAAGAGAGGATTCCAGGCCGGGATGAGCCGAGAAGCTGAGATGCTACCTTGGCCTCAGCAAGGAGGAGCAACATGTTCCTCAAAGGCGGGCAGGGAAGAGATAGGCCCTGCGATCTTTTGAGTCAGGAAGGAGTGGGCCTTTGGGAACACATGCCACATGGCCTCGTTCCCCTGCACAAAGCAGGAAAGGGAGAGAGAGATGGGTCATGGGTCCGAGAGCTGTTGCTGTGGGAAACACCAGAAGAAATAAGGAAAATCTGCTGCTGCCAGACTTGAGGGAAAGGAACCTCTCCTTTGTTGTGTAGGACCTATTGTGATTTCAAGGAAACACCTCCAGGAGCCTTTAGCAGCTTGGCTCAGGATGCAGAGGAGAGTGTCCAGCTGGCCGAGTGCTGGCTAAAATGACAGCAAGAGTAGAGATGAAACTCGCTCAGGCTGGGCATGGTGGCACACTCCTGTAATCTCAGCACTCGGGAGGCTGAGGCAGGGGGATCACTGCAAGTTCAAGGCCAGCCTGAACCACATAGCGAGACTATGTCTCAAAGATAAACAAACTGTTGCTCAGATACATTCTGAAAAGATCTGATGGACCATGGGGGTTTTGTCCTTGGGGTGTTAAACTTCTGGCTCCCTGACACCTGGGAACAGAGCTGGCTCCTCAGGACCCAGTATCCCTCTCCCTTCTTGCCTGCCTCCTGTCTGCAGCCTGGGAAGGCTGATGATCCTCGGGGGCCATTTGGGAAGAGTCTAACGCCTGGGCTTGACTGTCACCCCTGTGGTTCCAGGTGGGCCTGGTGTACATGTTCAACCTCATTGTGGGCACAGGCGCACTCACCATGCCCAAGGCCTTTGCCACCGCCGGCTGGCTCGTCAGTCTCATCCTCCTGGTGTTCCTGGGCTTGATGAGGTAAGAGCTGCAGGAGGCTGTCCCGGGCCTGGGCTGGAGCAGGAGAGTGGCTGCCCAGGGTGCCTGAACGTCCCTCAGTTAACAGGAAGGCGGTTTCAGGGTGGGAAGCAGCTGTCTACCTGTAGCTGAGTCCTGAGCAGGGTGGCCTGGAGAGAGGAAGGACAAAGGTCTCTCAGGTGCCTCCTGGGTATGGAGCAGTTGCACAGCCTAATGAGTTAAAAGTTGACAGGCCGGGGATTTAGCTCAGTGTTGCCGCCGCCTGCCGCGTAAGCGCAAGGTCCTAAGTCCGATCCTTGGTACCAAAAAACAAAAGTTGAGACACCAGACTAGCTTGGAAAAGTCTCATGCATTCCGCAGCCTGCCCGTCCTCTTCTATACTTTGTTACTGTTGCCATAACTGTTACTCTCTCAGAAAATACCAGCTAGCCACAGAAAAGGCATCCCACGCACATTAAGGTGACCTGGAAAACAGGTGTGAAACTCAGAATTTGCTTAAGATAATTCACCATGGGCCAGGGATTTAGCTCAGTGGTTCCGTTGCTTGCCTTGCAAGCACAAGGACCCGAGTTCGATCCCTGGTACCAAAAAAAAAAAAAAAGATAATTCACCAAGAAAGCGACGAATAGGCAAGGTACTCACTTTTCGGTCAGTTAAGTGACCTGCCTTGTTCTTCTCAGGCCTTCAGGGCGCCTGCTCCACCAGCCAGGTGTGTGGGAACCCCAGCTGGGGCTTGAGAGTGTGCAGAGTCCACCTGAGGTGTTCTTGGGGACCCCGCTTGCAGTCTGAAGTCATTTCGCAAGAGGCCCAGGCTGCTAAGGGATTTAGGACTGAGCATGGCTAGGCGTCCACATAAAAGGAGGTGGGAAGGAGTACTTGGGGAGGCCCCCCCCAAAGAGCATGTCTCTGAGAAGTGACACCCCATCTCTCCACAGCAGGCACCATTCTCTGTGTGGGAAATAGAGACCCCAGCCCTCACAGGCTTGGCCGTAACTCACGGGGCAGACTGGGTAGCGATGATGATAAGTGTTTACACTGCAGAGGAATGAATGGTGTGGAAAAATGGCAAAGCCCAGCAGGGTGAGGGGGGGTCGGGGACTGCAGGTTTAAATAGGGGTCACGGAGGCCAGCACTAAAGCCCAGGTTTGAAGGAGGAGGGAGAAGGCACTGTGGGAAGAATGAAGCAGAACTGAGTAGTTGAAGCACACTGAGACCCAGAACCCCAAAGGGATAGAAAAGGGTCCAGGTTTTTCGGTTTCTTTATGCTTCTCTTTTGGGGAGTTCTGAGATGAACCTCGGAGTACTACTGGCTCATCACGCACTTCAAGCTCTGGCTGGCAGGAGCTGTAGAAGTCCTTGTCCTAACGTTACTCTGTCCCCTTCGAAGGACCTGCAGCACAGGCAGCCGTCTAAATGGGAACTGATTATTGGGGGACATGCCCCCTCTTTGCTAAACCCATTTATGTTTGAGCATGATCAATGAATTGGCTTTGTACAACCTTGAGAAGTCTCTTTATGCCTTAATTAAGATTGATTTTAGTTTCACTTTCAAAAAGAAGAGAAATTGTAAAGCTCTTAAAATGGTCAGTTAGGCAAGATAATGGGAAACCTTTCTCCGAGGTGCTGAGGCCATGGGAATGGGAGCCCCAAAGCCTGGCTGCCCCTCCCTCCTGGCTCACCGAGGTAAAGGGATGTGGGAGGTGCTCTCGGCCCTGCAGCTCCTCTGCCACCAGCTGCCCGCCTGCAAGGCTGAGCGGTCACAGCCCTCTGTCCCCAGCCCCTGACCACACAGGGCCAGAGCCAGACCCGCCCTAAGTTTGCCCTAAGTTACTGAGTTGCAAAGAAGGATTCACGCCTCAGGTTTTACCCACCGGATGCAGGATGCACCCTGCATCCCCTGTTAACAAGAACACTCCAGTGTGCTCCAGTGCCCACCTAGGCTCTGAGTTTCTGTAAGTGGCAAAGAAGAGATGATTTCTCTGCTATACTCTGACTTCTTGGTGAGTGTCTGCCACTTCCGCCCAGAACCCCTTTAGATGCAGACCATTGGGCCGGGGATTTAGCTCAGTGGTTCCGCCGCCTGCCTCGCAAGCACAAGGTCCTGAGTTCGATCCCCCATACCAAAAGAAAAAAAAAAAAAAGATAGATGCAGGCCATAGTAGTGAAAGCTTATTTCAATATTAGCCAGATGATTCCAAGAGTAAAAAGGGGTGGATTCTCGTGCCGCACTTTAACCTCTTGCACCTGTGTATGTAATTAGGTGCTAACTGCTCATCTGTGACGTCGTCGCAAGGAGAGGTAAAGCTGCCTGCTGTGCCTCCAGCTCTGAGTACCCCTCTGTGCATCCTCCTCCCCCCAACTCCGATTTACCATCTGCCCCAGCAGGCCCCTTGCAGGTGTGCGTGCCACGTTGGCCCCCCAGCATCACCTCCACCTCAGCCCCTACTCTCTCGAGTGAACCCCCTCCCTCCCATCACTTAGTTCCTGCCCCCTTGCCTAGGCATCAGAAATGCTACTGAAGCAAGCAGATGGGTGTCCGGTGTGCACATGCACATTTTTGACCAGGAAAGACCCAGCTCAGAATGGCTCAGAGAGGCCACTGTGAGCCTGCTGGTTGGGTCACTGTGTACCTTCTTGACCTCCTCCCTGTCGTTAGCATTCCGCTCTCCCCCCTCAGCTTCGTGACCACTACCTTTGTAGTGGAGGCCATGGCCGCAGCCAATGCACAGCTCCGCTGGAAGAGAATGGAAACCCACAAGGTATGTGTGTTGCCTCCTCCCCAGGCCTCTCCTCAGTTGTATGCCCAAGAGACAGCAGCAGCCCGCTCTTCTCCCAGTGAGGAACCCGGTCCCAAGCCCCAGAGCTGCAGCCTAATAACCATGCAAAGGCAAGAGCGCAGCGTCTGCTGCCTTAGCCTTACAGCGTTGGTCCCTCACAGTCATTCTGAAGCTCTGTCCCCAAGAACTATGTATGGTATATCTTCACCTTCTAATGTGACAGTGAGGATGTGTGAAAGTTCCCAATCAGATACCTTCTGGAAAGAGAGAACAAAGGAAGTACATTCCCCGTTGTTGCCTGGGGTTTCTTTAGCGCTACATACTCATCCTTTTACCTTGTCTTTCCTCTTCCTCCTCATCCATCCCAACACCTCCTCCCAGGAGGAGGAAGATGACGACTCCTCCACAGCCTCAGACAGTGATGTTCTCACTCAGGACAGCTATGTGAAGGCAGAGAAGCAGCCCATCCTGTCTGTGCGTAAGTCTTGGGATTCTGGGCAGGCCCCATGCTCCCCTGCTTCACAGGGCTCGATTGGGTGGAGAGGGCCCTGGGGATTCTCCCCCACAGACCTCCTCTGCTGTTTCCTGCCTCAGGCTGGTTCCTAGGAAGGCACCACGGTACAGTAAGCAGAGCACAGACTTTGGCTCTACCTCTTCCTGACGTTTGCAGCTTGGCACAGTATTTGAGCCCTGTGCCTCGTGCCTGCTGGGAGCCTGAGTGAATAGGAGTCTCTGGCTCCAGCTTCCCACCTCACCCCTTGTGCACAGGCTCTTGCCGCACCATCTCATCCCCACTCCCACCGGCCAGAGCCGAGAGTCCTCCTTCTCCCTCTGACCCCATGAGGTGCATCCCTGAACTCAAAAATACAGACATGAGGCCGGGGATTTAGCTCAGTGGTTTCACCGCCTTCTGCGCATGCATGAGGACCCGCGTTTGCTTCCCCGGTACCAAAATACAGACATGAGGCTCGGAGTGTGCCTCAGTGGTAGGACTCTTGCCTATAATACGCAAAGCTCTGGGTTCCACCCCAGTAGTGGTGGGGGGAACACGACTTATAAGCTGCGTCAAGCAGGAAACATTAGGAAAAGTTTTTCTCGAGTTTGAGATGCTTGGGGATTTCCTTATCCCGGAGACTTCACTGAGCTCAGTGACCCCTCATGGAGCTCTTCCAATGGAGAACCACCACCCTGCCTTGTCCTCTTGGCTCTACAGAGAGACGTGTACCTCCCAACCTGTTTGAAATCACAGACCGGGTGGAAATGGGACAGATGGCCTCCATGTTCTTCAATAAAGGTAACAGCTCCTTTGGGGTGTTGGGTGGGGCATAGAGAAAGTCCTTCGCTGCAGACCTGGACCTTCTAATGAAGACTCCACCTTGACTAGGGATGGGTTAGGCCATGGGGTGGAACAGATTGTTCGCTTGCTGCAAGACACCTGAGCGGACACCTTGTCAAGAGGCTCCCTGTCCTGCTTCCAGCTGTTTACATAAATTCCTGCCTGTCCCATCAACTCGAACAAAGAAGCAACTACCCTAATGGAGGTCAGGAATCCTCAGCAGCTTTCCAACAAAGAAAGCTGGTGGAGGAGGCCACCTGGTAGTTTTGTGGTTCTTGTTTGCTCTACTGTGTTGTTTGGTTTGGTTTGGTTTTTTGGGCCAGGGTCTCGCTGCATAGCCCAGCCTGGCCTCGAACATGCAGCAGTCCTCCTACCTCAGCCTCCCAAGTGCTAGGATTACAGACGTGCTCTCCATTGCATCTTCTGATTTGTAGCCTCTTTTGTCTGGGACAACACCCTCTGGCAGGAGGATCTGCCACATGCTTGCCTGGGCCTGTCCTCCAGGTGGCCAGCAGAGGGCGCTCAGAGCCCATGCCCGGGTTGCCCTGGAGGGAAGAGGTGCTGTGCTCCCCTCCCAGCTGCCTGCTCCTCAGGGGTACTTGGCTACGCACTCGTGCCGGGATCCATCCAACTCCAGCAGTATACCTCTTGAGCTCTGAGAAGAAGAGCTATTGAAAGAGTTTCGTTTTTAAGGTAAACCTGTACATTTCCACTTCCGTGAGAGTCAGGCGCAGTCTCAGTAAGTCCCTCACCTTTGCAGCTGTCTTGGAAGATTTTCTCTCTGTGGAAGCCTCTGGAGTGGGGCGGCTCCATCCGGCCTGTCTAGAGTAGAGTAAGGACGATAGAATGGGGTCTTCTTGACTGCTCCTCGGGACACTCAGCACTCGCTTTATCAGGGGCAGTGCAGCTTGACAGTGTGTCCGGGAGGCGGTGATTATCCGCACAAATTTGCCCAAGGCCTGGATCCAGCCTGGCTTCTGGATGGGCCTCCGAGAGGGTTCCCAGAATTCATCAAAACCTATTTGGCCGTGTCCAACCCACTTCTGTGCTCTTCCTTTGTTCCATTTCTGTCCCTCTCCATCGCACCAATCTGAGAAAGCCTCACCATTCCCCCCTGGCAGTCACAGTCCTCTTCCAAACGGAAGCTTTCAAAGTAAAATGCACATCAGAGGGAGAATGTGTATCTTTCTAAGCCTCCTCTCTCATTTTCATGTTCTGCATCTGCCCCCATTTCTGTAAGAATTCTAGGAATGAGTGGCTCATTTTGTTACCCCCCTCCCCACAGTAGATCAGACTTTCCCTTTACCTACGTCTAACAGAAAGCACCATGCTGGTGGGGAGGCAGCCCCATGCCCAGAGGAGCCCCCTTACCATCTCCTGCAGGTGTCAAGCTCGGCACTGTTGGCGATGGGCCAATGACTGTGTCACGGGGACCTGTCCTGGGCATTGCCGATGTTCAGCAGCATCCTAGGCATCTAGGTGCTCAGAGTACCTCCCAGCTGTGACAGTCAACACTGTCTCCAGATAGATGTCCCCAGTGGGCCGTGGGGTACACAATCACCCCTACTCTTCTCTATTCATAGCTCACAGACTGTTCCGTTGTCACCCTCACCTTTGGCAGGGCTGCCACCCTCCCCAGTGCTCCCTCGGGGTCTCCACTCATTTATCGTGATTCAAAACGCCAGGCCTCATCATTGATGTCCTCTGAGGAAGCTCATTGATCCTCCCACTTTGTGTCTAGTAATGAAATTTTATTGATCAGAGAGAGCCCATGGCAGTTTATAAACAGCCAGAAAACTGCCAGCACAGAGCTGCTGGCGGGAAAGGGGCAGGGAGGGCACAGTGCCTCTTTCCTGAGAACATTGGTGTCAGAGCAGAAAGGCAAGCTGAAATGGGCTGTGGGTGTAAGTGACAGGCAGCCCCAGTGGCCACTGAGTTTGGAAGTCAGGGCCATCTCTGACATGTCAGGGAAGGACATGCCAACTGGTGTGTTCAAAAGCAGGTGCCAGACCTTAAATGGGTCCTTTAAAAACTTGTGTCTGCAAAGCCGGAGATTTAGCTCAGTGGTGCCTACCCTGCCTCGAAAGTACAAGGTCCTGAGTTCAATCCCCAGTACTGCAAAAAAAAAAAAAAACAAAACACGTGTGTGTGCAGCCAGATGTGGTGGTGCAGGCCTGTAATCCCAACACTCTGGGAGACTGAGGCAGAAGAATTATACGTTTAAGCATCTGAGTCCAACCTGGGCAACTCAGCAACTTAGTAAGACCCTGTCTCCAAAGGAGGCAGTGGACAAGTGTAGCTCAGTGTAAAGGCCTTAGGTAACCCCAATCCCCAGTATCCCTCCCCCGCAAAATGTGTGTTTTGCTGTTGTTTTTCCCCTCGATTTGTAGGAACAGAGCTGACCTTACATAGCCGAGGAGTAACATGTCCTAGGCTTTTCCCTGGGGACACTGCAGGTTCTTTTGAGCCACCAGGATTAGAAGGGAATTGTCACTTCATTTTTTTTTTTTTTCTCGTTCTTCAAGAAGCCAGCAGCTTGAGACTGGTGACATCAAAAACCTGAGCAATTAGCCTGAGCCTGTTTGAGACTGGTGGTCAAGGACCATACGGATTGTATGTTATAGAGCCCTGACTGCTTTCTCCAGGGCTTCTGCCCCTGATTGGGGGGGGGGGGTACTGGAGATCAAACTCGGGTCCTTGCGCTTGTGCAGCAGGCGGCAAAACCACTGAGCTAAATCCTCAGCCCTCTGCCCCCGATTTTTACAGCTGGAATTATATGTGGAAGGTAACATGGGTGGAATTCTTTTCACCGTACAAGATAAGACATGTCAGGGACTTGCCAGGATTGAGAAAGAAATCTGATGAGATTAAGACGAGAGCCCTGCATTCCCAACTTCTGGTTCAGGCTCCTTCTGCAGTGAGGGGGGCACCAATGTCAGGCACCTTCCAGAGTCAGCCCTACCCCCTGCAAGAAGGAAAGGGAGCCTGCGGTGACCCCGGTCTCCCCCAGTACATCAGCATCACCGGGCCACCCGGTGCTGGCTGATTGATCAGATTCAGAAAGAGGCACCAGGTCTTTGGAAATGCAGGGCTTTCCATGCCCTCAATTTCGGCTTTGGAGAACTGGACCATTTTCCATCGACTTCTGTGTGCTTTGACTCTTCAGTGGTGGTCGCTTGTCCTAGAGCTGGGTGGGCTGCAGAGGAGACCCTGGCCCCGTGCACTAGGGGGTTCATTCTCCTGACTCAGGACGTCTCCTCCCCGGCCCCGCTGGCCTGTCCCCAGCACGAAGGACCTGAGGCCAGCGATTCCTCTGGGGCAGCCATTCCTCACACTCCTTGCCCTGGTCCAGATTCAGAATCCTCACATGCCTGGGCCTCACAGAGCCCTCCCAGTGCAGGTGCCCAGCTGATGTGTCTCCTAGCTATGGTGTAGCCAGCCAGATCAACAAACAGGACTTGGGGGTCATTTTTCCACTTTTTGTAGGAAGTAAATTGCTTGGGAGCTAAAAGGTACAGAAGAGGTAGACATTTAGTCGTCAGGAAGAAATGCTGCCATCTCTCTCTGGCTCCCTGACAGGTGGCTTTGTTGTTTTCAGTGGGGGTCAACTTGTTCTATTTCTGCATCATCATTTACCTGTATGGGGACCTGGCCATCTATGCTGCAGCTGTGCCCTTTTCCCTCATGCAGGTGACCTGGTGAGTATCCCCATCAGCCCACTGGGCCTCTCCAGCCAGCCATGGCGGTAGCCATCAGAGAAGCTCAGTGCCAAGCAAGTCCATGGCACCTGAAAAGGATAGATCCCTGAGGCCCTGCACGCCCTCTGTCCCTGGGAGACACACTCTGCACTGCTATCCCCACCCTGCCCCTTTGGGAAAATGGTTCAGATTCCACCAAGGGCCCCTGAGTCTTTGGGGACAAGTGGGGCAAATGCTAAAAGATGGTTTACGAAAAGTCAGATTATGGAGTGGGGGAGTGTCTGTCTCATCCCAAAACAAGGGTGGGGAGGGCAAACCGAACCTGGGCCTGGTGTTATTCTCCCAGCAGTGCCTCTGGCAACGACTCCTGCAGCATGGAGGCAGACACCAAGCACAACGACACTGACCGGTGCTGGGGTCCCCTGCGCCGAGTGGACGCCTACCGCATCTACCTGGTGAGTGTCCTCGCCCAGCCTGAGGTGCTAGGGCTGTCCTGAGTGGCTGAGGGCTCTGAACCACCTTCCCTTCTGGGAGAACACCGAGAGGAAGCACCTACACATCTCTGTACTGCAGCTAAACTGTAGTCTAGGCTTCAGCATAAAATGGATCATGTCACTTAAGACTCCAGCCCGAGTGTCCTGAGGACCAGGCCTCAAGTCAGACGTGGTTTAGAGTTGTCATCCGGGTCCCTGGCAGCTCCAGGGCCATGTGAACTGTCACGGACTTAGCTCGGGGTTTGAGGGCTGCTCTTCAAAAAGCGCTTTGAGAGTCTCAGATCTCACACTCCGGGCTTTCCATGCTTTGATCTTACCCTGCACCAGCCTGGAGCAGAGCACACGGGTCGAAGCTGGGTCTCCTGAATGGGTGTGCAGGACTGATCTGTCTCACAGTTGACCCTGACCAGTCAGGCTCTTCAGACAGGGAAGGCACGGTGCAGCCATCTTCCTGTCTGCTTGCCTCCCTGTGGACAGAGGAAGAAGATGAATCTCCAGGCTCATTTTTGATTGCTTTGGGCCATGGTGGAGTGGGGGGTGGAACTGAACGTTGTGCCAGTCAGGCCTCTGGTAATAAGACACGGACCAGAGGCAGCTATTTATCTCTGCCTGCTTCGTGGGCGGGGCTCACAAATGTTTCCCTTCCGCTTTTGCAGCATCTGTTAATATTTTCTGCTCCCCTTGGCTCTCCTCAGCCCTGGCACAAATTCAGGTGTGCTAGGTTGACCACAGTTTGCCATGTGGGCACTTAGCTGATTCGAAGGGGGAGGCAGGGGCCAGGAGGGAGCCCAGCCTTTCAGGAGCTGGCCTCTCCACTCCGTCATCCCTATCCTGGCAGAGACTTCCACAAGCCCTGTCAGCTGTGTTATTTGGGTCCAGATTTGTTAACCCCAAAGACCACCGGATGGTTTTTTTATGCGCCCCCAGTCCGGACTTACAACCCTATGAAAGGAGCCTTGTGGCATAGACCACAGGAGCGATGTCTTGTCCGCATTTAGGAGCAGTTGGCAGTGGTCTGTGTTTCCCTCTTGCACATCCAGCCACAGCTGAGCATTTGTCTTGTCTTAGAATTAGGTCTCTGACCCTCCCATGGCAGGTCTGGTGGGAATGTGGCACAGCTCAGACTGTCCGGTGCCCTGCTCCACCCACCCCCCAGCCTGGATGGTGGCACAGGAACCGGCATGGCAGCCAGGAGAGCGGAGGGACGGAGGCCTTGTTGACCTCTTAGCATTTCAACACACTATGATTGGTGGAATTACTCAGGGTATCTGTAAGTGTAAGGCCCTTCCAGATCTCTCCCCTTCATTGTGGCAGGGGGAGGAGAGGGAGGGAGGAATCTGAGAGGGTCCAGAGAGGAGCAGCAACAGCTGCAGAGTCACTCCAGGGTCTTTTCGGGGAAACCCCCGGAGTCTGCAGCCCCTGCCTGGCACACTCCCCCAACTGCCAGCAGAATGGAGACCAAGCACTGCAAGAATCGGCTGCTGTCATTTGCTTGGGAAATTATTCAGCAGCATTATTATTGCCTTGTTAAATTGTGCCTTCACTTATTCCTATAAACCTTCCTCGTGATGGAAGCCTCCCTCCCCCGTCTCAGTAATTCTGACCAAACAGGAGGAAGCCCTCAGGAAGGCAGACGGGCATTAATTACTGCCTTCATCTCCCAGATATTGCATGTATAACTCATGGAACTAATTGTCCTAATGCCTGCAAACACTCCAGACCTGAGAGTGATCTGGAGCTGCAGAAAAGGAGCAAGAAGGCTTCTCTTCAGGCCATTGCTCCCCTCACCCCTTTGCCGCCCTCACCCCTTTCCATTGTGGGGCTTCTGTCTGCATTTCCAAAGTTGCTTTACAGTTTTGCATGTGGCTTCCAGGGTCTGTGGTCTTGCAGAACCCCAGGGCCTCCTGACCCCAAACGCCCGTGCTTTCGTCTCTCTGAAGCCCCGCCCTCCTTTAGTGACTTGGGGGAGGGGCAAGGCTGCAGGTTTCCTTCCGACTGGAGCCCTCTTGCAGGTCTGGTCTCCTCCCAAGTCCAGGGAGCTGGATTCCAGCAAGTGGCCTCTTCGGATCCCAGGAGGGGCACCCTTTCTCCTTGCCCCTGGTGATTCAGGTTCAGATCACCCATCTCTTGTAGCAACTCCATGGTGGCCCTCACCACCAGCTGTTTCTGATTTTGCCAGTGGCTGGGCTCTGTTCAAATGTTCCAGGCACAGAGCAGGGTGCAGGTGGGGTGGATTTAAGCACATTCCCACCCCCTGCACAGATCATCTCTTGGTCTCAGGTGAATGATGCCCCTACGCGGCCTGCATTTTTAGAAGGGCTTAGTAATAACCATGTCTTCATTGCTATTCTGGCACAGTATGTTCTGTAGAATAAAGATACAGGCTTTTATATTGTGGCTTAATTTTCAGAAAGTCCTGTGGAAACCTTCTCTTCTGTTTCTTCCCAGGAAAGCTCCTGAGAAGCACATACAGAATAAGAATCTCTGAGATACTAACATCTCTGAGGCCAGCCTGTGTATAGCATCATGATTACATCTAGGAAAGGAGCTTTCTCCACCAGTAGCTACCAGTTGCCTCCCTGTGCCCTTGACCTCAACGAATGGAAAATTCCTCTTCCTCCTTGCCCCACGTCCTCGACCCCTGTCCACATCCTGTGACTCCCAGCACAGCTGGTATGAGTCAGTTCCTCCTTCCTGTGGTAGCCACAGAGCAGGGTGCTGTGGGCAGAGGCTTCCCTGAATCGCTTGCTGCTTCACATGAGCTCTCAGGTGTCCCCACAGCTGGAGCCAACAGTGACCCGGCCCTTCGATTGGGGCCCATGAGGGTTATCAGGATCCACTTTCACCTGACCTTGCATCCTTGGGGTCCTTTGAAGAATGAAATGGGAAAGTGTCGGGCACCCCAGCTCTTTCAAATGTGTAACATTGCCTCCAAGCTGAGGAGCATCTTGGGATTCTTTCCACAAAGCTTCTCTGGTTTTGCTAGGGACAGTCAGAATTGGGCACTTCGTTCCTTCCTGTGCTACACTGCAAAGGAGCCAGGGACCCCTGGTGGGGTGGTGGTGCTGGGTGCTGCTCTCTTATCACCCTTTCTCATTCCCATAGCACCTCTCAGCCCATCATTCCATCCCTGTGCAGGATCCTTCCCTCCTCCCAGAGGGTGTCAGAGGGAAGACCTGAGAGGACACGGGGACTCCCTGCATGCTGAAAGCTTTTCACTGTTCAGAAAGGGGGCAGCATCCGCCACTTACAGGTGAGCAGATGCTGCTGGGTCACAGGCAGCCCAGCAGGCACCGGCCCAACAGAGCACAGAGCACAGATGGTGCAGCTGAGCTTATCCTGGCTGGAGACCCAGCCACAAACTGACCGCATTGAGCAGGGGGCCCCTTGTCGGCTGCTTTGGAATAGGACAAGGTCACCCTGTTTGCTTCCCTGCCTTGGACTCAGGAGTTGGAGCACAGGTGACTCTGAAGAGAGATCCAGTCTCTAGGTACCGTGCTACTCTCTCTCCTGCTTTCGCTTCACACACCCCCATTAAAAAGGTGGGAGGGCTGGCCACTTCCTAGTGGTGTAGGTTGCCCTGAGGCTCAGGCTCTGTGGTCTCACTCCATCAAAAGACCGTGTTTCCTGATTCCCCCTTGGCTCCCAACTCTGCAACACTTAAAACGGCATGCAGCCCCCTTCATGAACTGAATGGCTTCTTTCTAAGGGGAAAGTACCCTCTTGGTGAGGGGGTGTGGGAAGGAGCAGCATACCCCCATGGCTGTGCCCAGAACCAAACACACCTCCCCGCCTAGGTTCCTCGCATGTCATCACAGCTTGTTACTAGTAACTCGCTCGTTTCTGGTGTAGGTCTTCCAGCCACTCAGTATAGTGTGTGGCACCATCTCATCCTACAGCAGAGAAAACAGACTTGGAGATGATGGCTCCCTGATGGTCCCTGAGCTGGAGCAGAAGCCCAGTCTTCTTGCCTTGCAGACGGACTTGCTGGGCTCGCCTAACACCCAGGTCCACGCACTCCACTCGTAGGGTGGCCCTGGCTACGGCACACAGGTTGGGGGTGGGGAGCACCCGTTTGTCCGCCCTTGGAGCCTGGCCTTTGTGGGGGGTTGAGGTGACACCACCCCAGTGTGTGTCCAGCAAGCGGTCTGTCCTTGCGCGTCCCACCCGCCGACTGGCATGTCTTTCTTGTCACCACGTACTTCCAGTACCTCTCTTAGGTAGGGTTGGAATTGAGTGTTCTTCCCGAGGACATTTCCTTCTCCCCCACTTTGGTCTCTGTACTTTCAGCATCAGCTACTGTGCCCCGGGGCTGTGGCATCTGCTAATAAGTGGGTCACCGCTGCCATCACTTGAATATTTCTTCTTACCTCGTCTGGGGCAGGAGGTGGCCTAGAGCCCTTCAGGACCAGCGAGGAGGGAAAATTAAGGTGAAGCAACAAGTCTCGGGAGCAGCAGTGACCTCAGGACGCGGGCAGGGTCATGTGTCGCACACCCGGGTTGTTTGCTCCCGGGTTGGTGCCCCCAGAGCACAGCCGCAGGAGAAGACAGGTGACTGCTGCCCCGATTTGTGCAGGTTCAGAACCTGGATGGCAGTGGGACATGGCAAGGTAGGACAGGGGCACCCTCAGGAGGACTCGGCAAAGGAGCTGCCTGTGGAGGAGTTGGAGGGGTGGGGGATCCTGCTGGAAACCGAGAGAGTGGAGATCAGGCTGGAGATCAGGCAGTCTGGCGAGCGCTTCCTTTCTCCCGTCCGACCTCCGTGAGTTAGGACTGAGTCCAGCTCCAACCCAGAACAAGTCAGGAGGGCATTCCTGGTGCCTGGAGTGGGGAGGATGTTACAGGATCTGGGGCCTGTGAGTGACACCTTAAAAGTTGGTAACTTTGGGGACTCACTACCAGGGACGCTCATCTTCTATCCTTTTCTTCTCCTTCCCAGCATGCCTCTGAGGCTTTGGGAAGTAGGGTTTGTTGTACTGTTCCCCAGTTAGGGTGCCTGTCACGACCAGCATCCCCCAAGGTGCAGAGAGCGGAGTGGTTTGACCCAGCTGAGACAGACCGCCACCCAGCGGGGGCAGAGGGCGGCAGTGTCCTCAGGGTGTGTTCCTCAGCTTCTGGGAGGATGTGGGTCCCTGAGTCCAGCTCGTCCCCGCTCGTGCTGAGCCCTCTGCTTTTGTCCCAGAACTGAAGTCTTTAGGAAGAATGAGTTTCTGCCCCACTCCCAGAAAGGTGGGCGCCCTCTGCTCAGAGAGCGGCTGGGTCCTGATGCTGAATACTCCCAGCCCCCAGCAGATTGACCGACAGACTTGGAAGGATCAGCCTGTCTCTTTTTCAAGGAAATCAGTAACTCAGGGACAGGCCTGTATTTTTCTCTTTTGTTCCCCAGGGCTCCCAGAGCTGTCTGTGCTTCTCTTATGGGAGCAGCCTCTTGTTTGCTTACCTTCCCCTCTACACCCAGCCCTCTCTAAATGAAATTCAGGCTACCTGTCTCCCGCTCCAACATTATGGCTTGTCTTGTCTTGCCAACCCTTCCCAGGGACCTCCTGAGCCCCACCACACACACACACTGCAGCCTCCAGTCCTCCTTGTACAGCAGCAGTGCCCCAGACCCTCCCCTCACCTTTCCAGGACTGCTGGGTGACGCTTCCCTGAGCCACGCTGAGACTGCCTCCCTTCCCTCCCCATTGCCCTTTAGGTATTTGGCCCAGGCCTCCTCCTCCCTCTCAGTGAGAGAGAGAACTGTTGTTTTTATTTTTAATGACACTCTCAGGGACATGGGTCCTGTCACCTGGCATTAAGCCCACCATCCATCATACCCCACATCCTGCCTCTGCCATGGGCAGTGCCTGACCCGCCAGATTAGAGGACAATGCTCAGGCCCAGTGCTGCCACCTCCACGGTCTTGGTAAAGAGGTCGGTTCTGGGACTCGGATCACAAGACAGCAATCTGTGGTGCTTTCTGGGCTGTCCTCACTGCTCCCTCCCTCGGCCTCAGAAGCTACTTGTTGGGACTGGTCAGGGTCCCTTGGTATAAAAGGGACTTGCATTCTAGCTCCCAGGCCAGGTGATCTGCTCAGAGCCCATGCTTACTTGGCATGGTGTCTTGCCAGCCCTGTCAGCATGGCCCTGCCCCCTCCTCTATGCCTGGGAATGACAGGTACAGCCTGGGAAACCCCATGCACCCAAAGCAAGCCACCTCACTCTCGGGGAGACGCAGCGGGACTTCCCTGGTTGGTCATCCTCTTCCTCGATGTGATCCCCCACCTCACCCAGGGAGACAAACGGAGACAGAAAAGTGATCTCATGTGTCCTAACCTTCACCACCCCAGATACCCACAGCACTCTCATCCTTACGAAACCCCATTATTTGAAAATCCAAATATGTGAAACAAGCACAGGGGGGAATTATTGTCACAAAGCGATCGCTTCCTTCCCAGAAGGACTCACTGCAGGTCTCCCTTAAGTACTCCATTTCCCTCCAGCGTTTAAAATATTATTCTGTGAAAACTAAGCATTTATAAGTAGAACTTCAGGAGCCCATCCCTTGTGTACAGGGAGGCATCCATGGATTCGTGTGCCTGAGTGCAGAAGCCCAAAGCCCAGTTCCGGTGCCGGAGAAACAGGCAGAGGCAGCATTTGGGTGGGCTTCGTGAGCAGCCCACCTGAGAGCAGTAGCCAGGAACATCCTTGGCCCACCCTGCACATGTGCTCCTGAACTGGGACACATCCTGGAGCTGTAGCATCTACTCATGGCCTGCACTCACACGCAGGGCCAGTTTGGTTGGGAAGCTTCCAAATAGGTCTCCGTGGGAAGTGCTCATCCCTGCTGGGAACCTTCTGCACCGTGCTCTTTCAGGACCATTTTTATACACATTTCACACTGATCCCTGTCAGACCCCGGGCTTGAAGCACGAGGCCTCCTTGTTTGAGAGCAGCCCAATAGGGATAAAAACCTGGTTGCCTTGCTCCCCACACCACCAGCCTGACCTCTACCTCTGCCCCATGTCTGTGTGTGTGTATGTACAAGTACACACGTGTTTCTGATCATTCGCCTCCAGAAATTGGGCCACAGACAGGTCCCCAAAACTCAGTAGCCCAGGCCACACCATGTTCTGCATCCCCCTCTGCTTCCAAAACTCCTATTTCTGGGCCAAGAGCTAACAAGGACTTTAGATTCTCTAAGGAAATGTCCTGGCTGTTGATTTCAGATCTCTCTCCTTCATGGTTTGGTTTTTTTTCTTCTTTTTTTCTTTCTTTCTTTATTAAAAAAAATGCAGCTAAAACTACAGTCTCTGGAACCCAGGAACCTTCCTGTAGTCCTCGGGTAATGTGGTCCAGGACAAACTTCCAGTAGTCCTAAGTATTTTGTTGCGAGTAGGGTGAAAACCATGTGCCAAACTCTTTTCTCCTTCCACTCTGCTCCTTCTGTCCCACAGATTAGCCCATAGCACCTGGTGGCCCTTCTGGGTTTGGGGAAGCTGACTGCTCCCTGAACGATGCTTGCTGTCTGCTTCAGGGTGTAGATTCTAAGCAGAACCTGGTGTCTTTCTAAAGAACCTGACAGTAATGTTTAATTAAGTAGAGCACTCACTCTAAAGTAATAACCGTGCTCTTCTGGGTAGCCAGTGTCCTAGCCAGTGACACTGATCCTGCACAGTATGGAAAGCCACACAGGTGTGCAGAGAAGACCTAGCTGTGCACACATCTGAAGTGTCCCCATCCCTGAGGAACCAGGAGCCCCAGAGCCCCAGAGGGTGTGCAGACAGCAGAAAGATGTGTGGAACATGGGGATGAAGGGCGTGAAGCAGAGCTAAACAATTATGATGCATATTAATAAAGCCATGTGATTAATTAGCATGAGCTCAGGAAGTCTTGTGGATTAGCTGAGAGGAGACCAAGGTACATCTTAATAAGCCTCCAAGTGCAGAGGGAGGTGTCGCCGAGCAATTGCTATGACAGTGTGAATCTAGAAGGACGCGTCACGAGCCACTGAGGGCATGTTTAGTTTGGCTGTGACAAGAACGTCCTTAGCCACAGATTGAGACAGTCTCTGGAAGCCACAGCAGGGGACAAGCAGGCAGGGTCCGGTGTTGGACACCAAGTCCTGCCTGTGGCTAGAAGGCCCCTCTGGCCTGTGGTGGCCACGCAGGTCGGCCTCCTTCGCCCTCTGCTACAGGGTTGCTGTGCTCGCTTGAGGGGTAGGTAAACTGTCTAGGAGCCCTTCCCAGCTGCTCCCCTTCCCTATATCAGGAGCAAGAGCCTTAGCAGTGGTTCTTACTGTCTGATCCCTTAGGCCTTCATTAAGCATACAGATTCCTGGGTCCCATACCAGGCCTCATGTAGCAGAGTCTAAGGCTAGGAGGCCCAGGAATCTGTTTCATAGTGGTAACGGTCTTGTACCCAGTTGCCCAGGGAGAGGCCACTGTGGTCTTCTTGATAGAACCACTTCCCAAAGCAGCACTGTGGAGGCAGCAGTCAGCGACTTCTAGGAAAAAGGAGGTGGCCAGGCCATCCACAGGTCTCCAGCCTGGTGCCATTGGTGACAAGCTGGGATCAACACCTAAGGTGCTCCTGGGCAGACAGGAAACAGCAGTACCTATCCCCACACAGGCTTTTTCGGTCTCTGTCCTCAGAAGAAAAGGGGCACTGCAGTATCTACTTGCCAGTGGCTGCTCTGTCACCTGAAGCCCACAGGTACCTCCTGTGTCCCTACCAGATGGTGCCCTCGGCTTCCCCATAGCTTCCTGTGAATCCGCTGCTTGTGGGCTGCAGATCGCACAGCAGGCCGGCTCCCCATGGAGGGCTCTCTCGCTGACCACTAGGTAGGGAAGAAGGTAGGGGTTGTTAGTATAATTTGTTATACCCAGTTGGACAGAGCTCATTTATCAGCCAGCTTGATGTGCAGTCTCTCCTCCTACCCCGCCTCCAAGGTTACTCAATTCCCCATCTATTTCGAGGTCAGACGTCAGCAGCGAAGAGGTGGAGCCAGCTTGGCCTGTGTACTCCTCTGCGGGGCTCCTGCACTCTGGGCACCTGACTTCCCTCCCTGCCTCCCTCCAGCTCCAGCACGGAGCGTTCTCACCTCCACCACTCTTCCTGCTCAAGGAGCTTGGAGTGAGGAAGGGAGGAAGCCAGGAGCCTCTCAGGTGATCACCTGGTGCCTCTCAGGGAGCGCAGCACCAGTGCCAGGCCGGTGAGGCAGCAGAGCCCTGCTGTTCCAGGGCAGAGGAGCAAGGGGGCAGTCCCATTGTCAGGGATCTGTGAATAGCCGTGCAGGCCCGAGGGCACCTGCACCGCCCACTGGCCCCTGTATCTGAGCGGGTTCATCCTTGACAGTTGGGTGCATGGGCTGTGTGCCTTCTCTTCAGGGAGCTGCAGGACTGGATTAATGATCCAGAGGGTCCCCATCCCTCCATCGCTCACAAAACAGCCCACCTCTTCCTCTGGAGTCCTCTTGTTCTTTGGACCTGTGAGGACCAAGATGCCCTCCCGCCCAGGCCCTGCAGACGTGGCCCACTTTCTCATGTGGGTGAGATCACATCCTCTCCCCCTCCTTGATGCACAGCGTGAATGAACAAGGCTAAGAGCTGCTTCTGTAGAAAGACTCCAGTAGCTAAAAAGTGAGACCATTAACCCAAACCTGTGGTGCTGAAGAACTTTGGTCTTTGCACCTGTTACCTTGGCCCAGGATAGCCAGGAAGAGCGGGGCTGCTTCTCCCTTCTGGAGCTCCCAAACCCTGACCTCTTCCGGAAGTCCCACCTCCCCTACATCCTGTCTTCTGCTGGCCATAGTGGGTCTTCTGGAGCCTGTACTGGGCAGTGCGCACGCACTGAGCTACCTTTCACCAGGCTCCTGGGAGTGCCTGGGACGATATTTTCACTGCTCTGTCCTACAGGACTGAGATGAATATCCCTGCTCCTCCCCATGCTCAATCCATATGATTAAAATCCCTTGTATTTTAATGCTGGGGATCCAATCCAGGGCATCACATGCTAGGCAAGTGCTCTACTGTTGAGCTCCAAAGTCACAGAGAGCAGTTCTCCTGGGTCCTGTGACCTAAGCCCGGGGAGTACATGTCCAGCCCAGCCACCTTGCAGCATGAACATTGCCCCAGGTCATGGAGGTGGTCTCTTCCTGTCATTCCGGTCATTCAAGCCTGGCTTCAGGTGAACCTGACTGCCCGTGCCCTACCTGCAGCCCCTCAGAAGCATCTCTCTGTGAGGCCAAGTCTGAACTCCTCATGTGGCGTGGACTGCCCCAGGCTCCTTCTGCAGCCCTCCCTCTTCCACTGCCCACCCTCACTGCCTCGGGTCTTCCACCTTCACAGCTCTTGGCCCTTAGTGTGCCTTGGCCTCCCTTCGGTCCCACAAGCCCCCTGGTTCGCACTGGGTTCAGGGGTCCCCTCCTCTGAGACACTGCTGTGGCCCACCCTTGCTCTGCTCCCATCCCCTGCTGTATGGAATCATTCAGTTACTTGGCCTCGAGGCAGGTGCTCCTTGCAGGAGGGGCTGTGGCTCCTTTATCTTATACCCAGAGCCATCGAAGTTCCATAAGTATTTGCGTGATGAGTCCACTTTCAGCTGGGCACACATCAGCACAAATCCCTCCCTTGTACCTTGGGCCTCCTGAAAGTTGTTGACCACTACCCCAGCAGAACCAACTCCATGCACACCCCCTTGCCCACTCCCACTCCGTGTGTCCAAGCCTTCCTGTTCTGTCTTCTCACCTGAATTGGCGGGTTCTGGATTCCATCTCTCCTCATCATGCTTATGAAGACCCAGGCATCCTTTAGAAACCCTGTTGGCTTATAATCATTAAGCAAATGACTATGTGGGTTTTCCACAATATTTATCTTTTCCCCCAAACCACAAGAGTTGCAGCTCTGGCATCAAATACTTGGAACTCGGACTTCACAGGTTGGTGTGTCCTCCAATGACAGAGTAAGAGAAGCAGTGGCCATCTCAGCCTAGGCCCAGCAGATCAGACCGGCCCTGCCCTCCGACCTCAAGGGAGCCATTTCCAAGGGGGCCACAGAGTGGACAGTGGAAGAGGCAGCCCTTTCTCTGGGGCATGATGATGGGAGGCAGTTGAGTGTTCTAAAGAGGGAGGGCTTTGGATATAGACAACCTGAGCTCTAATCTTGCTGTCTAAGTGGTTGAAAAACTTTGAACAACGTGTTTTATTCCTCTCAATCACAGTTTTCTTTTTCTTTTTCTTTTTTTTTTTTTGCTACTGGGGATCAAACTCAGGACTTTGTGCTTGTGAGGCAGGCGGCGGCACCACTGAGCTAACTCCCCGGCCCTTAATCACAGTTTTCTAAAGTCAGTTCGCAGGACGTTGGGATTCAGGAAAGGTCTTACCTGTTCCTGCACTCTGCTGATTCTCAGCCCTTTCTTCCTGCTTCCCACAGCCAAGCTCCTCTGGAGTGCGGGATGTCAGCCATGCGGGGAGTCTCAGGAAGCCTGGAGAGCTTGGGAGAAGCACGAGGTAGAGAAGAGTGGGCAGAGCTCTCCCTCCCTGCCAACAGCACGGCCTCAGAATGTAGCCCCCAACCAACTTCCAGCTGGAGGTCTGGGGATGGGTGCTGTATTAGGCAACACCTGTACCAGGTGTGGGACTTGCCCTGATTCCGAAAGTTATGGGCATAGAGGAGATGGTGACATGGTGGGCAGGTCAGCTGCCCTGGGGCAGTGGCTTGTGTCCTGAGCAGCCACAGGCTCCTGCTGGCAGGGGACATGCACGGGGGTTTCTAGGCAGATCACCCTCCTGGGCTGCAGTAGCCCTCAGTGTGTAGTGACCCTGGGCCCCTGCCAGGCACCTCCTTCTCTGCCACTCTGCCTGATGGAGAGGTTTGGGGTGAGTTTCCTGTCTTTCTCCACTTTTTCCCCATGGAGGGGTGAGGAAAACAGATGCTTTTTGTTTTGCCTCCCAAAACACCCGTAAAGACAGGCCACAAACCCAAGACCCCTAACTAGGAAGTCCAGTGCCTGATCTGAGTGGGACAAGGGGGTGTTCCAAGAAGCTGGTTCAGAAAAGAAAGTTCCATGGGTTCTTTTTTCTTTTTTTTTTTCCCTTCGGTACCAGGGATTGAACTCAGGACCTTGTGCTTGTGAGGCAGGCGTGGCGCCACTGAGCTAAATCCCCGGCCCTCCATGGGTTCTTTCTTAGACCCACTTTCAGCTGCCTTGAAGAAGGGGAAGCAGAAGATTTAAGGAAGGGACCTAGGGATGTTTTCAAATGTCAGACATTCAGAGGTGGCTTTTCAGTCACTGTGTTCAGGAGTAACAAGCCTAAACTCAAGAACTGCCTTCCAGGGACCTCCTGTCTACTCTCTCCAAGGAGCACCACCGTGCTCCAGTTTGCCAGAAGTCGGTGGGCGGTGCTCTGTGGCGCTGGACTTCCTGTCAGCTGCCCCGCTCCCTTCTTGGAGCTGACACGGAGGAGCTGACGTGGTGGAGTCCAGGGAGCTCTGTCCTGCACAGTCCCAGGCCTGCCAGCTCCCTCAGCACACACAGGAGGCCCATCTGTTCTCATCCGTGCCGACCCCTTCCCAGCCACAAGACTGGATTTGCATCCTGGGGTGGTCTTCTGGGCTTGCAGCAGCTGGAGCCCTGCCCCCCCCGAGTCAGGTCCCCAGCATCAACATGAAAGCAGCAGCCCTGCCTGGCTTGCCCTCCACAGTCGTCTTCTCAGGCTCCCCAGCATCAGAGAGGAGTAACGTTTTCACTGGCAGCTCGGCGGAGGTTGCTGCAGCCTCCCCACATGGGCAAGTCTGCATCTGGACCTCGGGCACCAAATACCCAGCATCTCTAAGTCTCAGTTACCCAGGTGGAGGCACAGGTCCCCTCCAGGTTGTGGGACTCGTGCTTGGTGGCTTTGGTTTCTTTCCTCCGTTAGGCAGCTGGGCTTTAGCTGGAGGACTTCCTGCTGGAATCTTCACCTGGCAGCTTATCATTCTCTCTGCTTGGCCCTCAGCATCCTCCAGCGATACAGACTCGCCTTTGATGAACACTGCAGACTCCCCCCCGCCATGTGCCACTCAAAGTGGGGCTGAGTGGTTCAGCAGTAGACATGCTTTTCTCTTGAAGAATGTGGTGAGATCAAAGCAAGACTTCTAGACTTCTAATGCTCAAGAAGCATATACTTCTTTAAAATAGCCTACATATCAGCTGTTGGGTTTTATTGTCTGAATCTTTCAATCTCTTACTCTGTTCATCAGGCATCTCCCTGGTACCTTCTAAGTGTGGAGTTCGGTTTGTTTGTTTGTTTGTTTGTTTTGGGGGGGTTTTTTGGTACTGGGGATCAAACTTGGGACCTTGCGCTTTCGAGGCAGGTGGCGGAACCACTGAGCTAAATCCCCAGCTAAGTGTGGTGTTTGGGAGGGTGGGCTGGAACCAGGGACATTGAGTCCCCTTCTGGCAGCACATTTTGGCAGATGTTGGGCAGACACTAGTCACTGCTGTAGAGAGGGTCAGTGTGCTAAAAGAGGGACCCCAGCCTCTGTCTTTCCCCATTAATGTTTCTGTACCAGATAAATACAATTTGACAATTGGCAAAGGAAAGCTGGGCAGCATCTCCATCGTGGTCAGGCTGGTGTCTATACCCTGACAGCCTGTCCTGGAACAAGTTCCCTCTCCCGTGACAAGGCTTCTCCAGTTCTCTGGGTGAGCCTGTCACTGGATGGGGCTTCAGAAGGGTCACTGCTCTTCTCTTGACTTGGGAAGGGAGTTTCTGAAAATGGTTATCTGTAAATAGACAATCCTTCTGCAGAGCTAGATATCCTCTGTGTGGCATAAGGCCCCTTGGCCTGCATTTTGGGTATAAAGGATTCAATCTTATGGGGCATTTGGGTAAATAAGGTTCAGTCCAATGATAATGGTTCTCTGGAGTTGTTACACACAACTTGGACACAGTTTCTGAGGCAGCCCTGTTCTCGTCCTCTGGCAGCCATCTTCTGCATGCTGTTTAGTCAGGAACACTTTGAACTCTGCTAAAAAGG
Source organism: Heterocephalus glaber (assembly GCF_000247695.1). Next base: position 4,670,587 of record NW_004624801.1, read on the forward strand.
TGTCTGGGCCATTGCTGAATGTGGGTGGAGGTAATGGATATCAAATAAGAATGGTATATTAGCCAGGCCTAGTCAGACACACCTGTAGTCCCAGCTACTCGGGAGGCTTAGGCAGAAAGAGCACTGGAGCCTAGGAGTTTGAGGCCAGTCTGGGCAATGTAGCAAGATCACATCCCTCAAAAAAAAGGAGTGAGGGCTGGGGATTTAGCTCAGTGGTTCCGCTGCCTGCTTCACAAGCGCAAGGTCCTGAGTTTGATCCCCGGTACCAAAAAAGGAGTGAGAGAATAGTATTCACTTATAATTCTTTGCATAGAGGTCTTGCTTGGCTTCAGTAGTGCAGTGTTCCCAGATAGATGGGCTAGGATATGATTGCCTCATGTGTGCTGATGCTTATTGGGGTCAGGCAGCTGTGTCTGCTGAATATCTATTGTCTGTGTGTACAAAATGTGCTTTGAGAAGGTCAGTAACTCAACAGGGATCACAGTTAGAGGGGACATCAGGATGTAACCCCACCCTGTCTGCGTGATCCAAAGCTGTGGCCCTTCCATCCCATGCTGCCTCAGAGCTCACACACACCCCCTTTAGGAGGATGAATCCCCAGAAGCTGTAATTCGAGTTAGGAAAATTAAAACTCCCAAACCAAAATGTTCACAGCTACTTGAGAAATAAAAATAGAATCTTTGAACACTTCTTTATTGCACTTCAAGGACAGACACATTGCAAGTTCAGCTCCCATTTAGTGATGGTTCATGCTGAGTTGCCATTAACCCCAATTAGCTCTTAACCTTTAGCGCCCAGTAAAAGCAGCCTCATAGGCTAGGCATTCCTCCTTGTCATGTGGAATACCCTCCAGGGTCAGTCCAGGGAGCTCAGCTGTGTGGTTAGCATGTGGCCATCTCCACCTGAACCTGCGCCCCTGGATCTCTTGAGCTCCAAGCTGGAGTATCCTGTCGTCAGCACCCCCAGATCCCATGTTTAGGGTAGCTCCACTCAGCCTTCCAAGACTTGTTGCCTTACAACAGGTGCCTTTGTCACCCCTGCTAAATTAAAGAGAAATCCAAGTCACTCCCTCACCACAGCCCTGGAGCTAGAAGCTTCTGAGTGGGGCTGCTGGCCTGTTGTTTTTCAACACTGGGAGCTGACAGATGGAGTGGAAAAAGCTGCTGATGCCTGAATTCTCGGCTCTTAGAGGCTCTGTTTCACTATTCTAACAACAATCACTTTTGTTTTGGTTTGGTTTTTTTGGTACCAGGGATCAAACTCAGGACCTTGCGCTTGTGAGGCAGGCAGCAGCACCACTGAGCTAAATCCCCGGCCCACAACACTCACCTTTAAACTCTCATTTGGAGAACTGCCCACCTGATGAGGAAGTAGTCCACTGCCCAGGTGTTATTGTTCAGAGTGGCCTGCAAGGACAGGTGCAGTCTCCTTCAGTCCTGAGCCTCCTCCCAGCTCCGGGGATGAAGGACAGTGTAAACACAGCTTTGGACTTCTTCCACCGTCTGGCATTCGTCTCCCCAGCCACTGGCCTGGGATGCAGAACTGGGAGGGACAGAGGGCCCTTCCCTGGCTGGATCAGCAGGGTGCTGCCTGTTCTGCCTCCCTCTCAGGGGTTTACCACTGTCACTTGTTGCAGGGGGTGACTGGTGGGTTCCGCTTTGTTCCAGGGATTGGCGTGGATGTGTCATTGCTCAGAAGGGTCTTAGGATGTTTGTCCTACATTGTGACCAGCACTTCATCCTGTCTCCCCTTTCCTCCAAGAATGGGATCCCTCTCTCTTCTCCTTTTTTGAGAAGAGCAAGAAAGAACAGTGTGTTGAACTTCACTAAAGTTTAAGTTCGCATTAGGAGCTGCAGGCCCCTCCACCTCTACTAAGCGGCAGAGAGACGATGAAAGACAGGCTTTGGGATTTTCTTTTTGTTTCTTGGGAGAAGAAATAATGGCTGCTCTTGACTGTAAATCCATTGTCTCCAAAGAGTGGGTGTGAAAGAACTCCCCCTTTGAAGACCTTTCGGCTCTTCCTTTCTTTTTCTTAGCTGTCGCCTCTTCTGGGGGCCAAGCAGATTCACAGCGTGGTCCCAGTCCATGAGGAATTCCTTCCTTTGTGCGCACCCTCATGGCAGCAGTCACGTGCCCCTCACTCCTCATGACAAGTGAATATGACACTCCCCAGAGGGCATAAATTGAGAGCAATGCTGTTTTCATTTGATTTGCTCTTGCTAAATCAAAGCATGTTGGGGTGTGTGTGTGTGTGTGTGTGTGTGTGTGTGTGTGTGTGTGTCTGTGTTTCGCTGGGGAGAAGCCAGGCCCTAGTGCAGTGCTAGTGAACCTTTTAGAGGTTTCACTGATACAAGCAGCCCCCTGTGGCACTCGTGCCATGGGTTCACCACCTCTGGCCTAGTGCACGCTAGGCAAGCACTCCACCACTGAGCCATACCCCTAACCCTCTCAGCTATTGTGGGAGTATTTTCCACAACAGAGTAAACTGTTTCAGGCAGAGCAGGAGTACTTCTGTGTAGCTGCGTGCTGTTTACTCTGCCAGCTCAGGCACTGGCTATGGTAGGAAGATGCTAGGGGGTACAGAGAAAGTCTGCAAGACCGGGGTGCCCCTTCCCTCATTCCAGGATAACACCTTTCCCCCAGGAACTGCCCAACACATTCTGCACATATAGTACTTATTGGTGCGTATGCATCTGTGCATGGAGCCCTTCCTGGGTGCTGGGACACAAGAGGATACAGTCCTTGCCCTCACGGTACGGGTGCTGTGCTGGGGGTGCACAATCATGGAAAAGGAGCAGCTCCCTGTTCTCTACCAAAGTGAAGCCATGTGGCACTGACTATCTACTTGGTATTTCAGGCGAAAGCCCCCAGGGAGGACGAAAATAACTCCAAAGGAGTTGGCACTTGAGCAGGCCATAGAAGGCAGGGGCTAAGGAAAGTAAAGAGAGAGATTCTCTGCCAAGAGGAGGAGTCAGGAGGGTAGAGACATGAGAGTGGGAATTAGCTTGACGGGGACAGGAGGTATCCAGAGAGGAACAGGACAGATGAGTTGTACAGAGCTTGCACTGCAAAGAGAGCTGGGATCAGGAGCCACCTGTTCTGCTGCTTTTTTTGTTTGCTCTGGCACTGGACCTCTCCAGTACCTCTGCCTCCTCTTTGGGAAGGGAATGCATTGTCACTGCCCTGGTCACCATGTAGACGGGCATAAGAACCAAATGAATCTGGGTGTGAGGGTTTTGTGGATGCAAAGGGGCCCGTGGCCTTGCGTGGTGATGTTATCACAGGACGACTTTGAGAGGATAAGGCACTGAAAAATACCAACAGCTAGGATGACAGGGTTGAGAGTACCAGAGATGGGAACCAGACAGGTGATGGTACCCTGAGATTTTGCAGCCTCTTAAACTAGGGTGTTTAATGTAGTATTGGCACCAAATTTAAATTTTCATTTTGTTTTCCTGGCCAGCTAAATATGCAGAGAAATTTGGGGACAGGGAGTTAGGTATCAAGCTGCTTTACTTTTCCGTTCTCGTGTCCACACTTGCTCATGGTTCCTTGTTGGGACAGCTACACAAAGGACACCACATGTTGCCACTGCCGGGCACATTTTATATCCAGCCAGGGTTGAGTTGAGCTGGAGCCTTCCTTCTGTGAGTGTCACGGATCAGGTCAGCAGACCTGAATCAAGAGTTCTAGATTTAGAGATCTGCTGTCAGAAGTGGGACAGCATTCCTTTCTCCCATTCCAGAATGGAGCAGCTGAGTCCAGACCACTCCAAAAGGAAAGTGGAGGCTGCGGTTAGCAGCTGAGTCCCCAGTACCCAGATGCTGCCGTCCCAAGCAGCCGTGAGGTTCAGTACTTCCGGGTCTCAGCAAAGCCAAATGCTGTCCAGGGCATCTGTGTGCTCAGCCCACCCCAGTCCCTTTCAGTCCCTGGTTCTGTCATATTTGTTTTGGTACCGGGGATCAAACTCGGGACCTTGTGCTTTCGAGGCAGGCGACAGAACCACTGAGCTAAATCCCCAGCCCTCAGTCCTTGGTTCTAAAGACTGGGTGTCCCCCCTGTCTCCAGTGGGCAGAGGCTAAGCTGCAAATCAGGAGTTTTCTGCCCTCTACTGGGTCCATTAGTCTCAGTGCTGGCAGAAGCTGGAGAAATGTGGCTCCTGCCAGCTCCATCCTCAGTGTGTGCGCGGCATAGGTCTCCATGGGGTGGGGGAGCAGGGTATGGTGCTGTTGGGATCCTTGTTCTGCTAGCTTCCAGACGTCTGGCCTCAGAGAGAAAATCCCGGGGTTGGTCGGTTTGTTTTTGAGATAAAATCTCACTACATGGTCCAGGCTTGCCTTGAATTCACTATGTAGCCCAGGCTGGCCTCAAACTTGCAGCGATCCTCCTGCCTTGGCCTCTCAAGTACTAAGATTACAGGCATGTGCCACCACAGCCAGCTAAATTCTGGGATTTGAAGACACTCAGTTTGTGGTAATTTGTTACAGCAACCACAGAAACCTAACACAGAGAGGAAGGAAGGAACTGGAGTTTCAGAGCCTGAGCAGCTGGAGAAGGTGGTGCTGTCCATCTGCATGGGGAGCCCAGGAGGGCGGGCAGCCCTGGCGAGCTGAAGTGCAAGTGCTGCATGCAGCACCTTGGGAACATGAGGTGCTGCTGTCCATCAAGATGCCGGCAAGGCAGCCACAGGGCCTTTGGTCCACAGCTAAACTCACTGGCCCAGAAAGAGAGAGGTTTGAGTGGCCCCATTTCCATTTCCCAGGTCTGTCCCAGACTTGACTCCCAGAGACTTGTTCGAAGATTTCATTAGAAATCAAAGAGTCATTCTCTTTTTAAAAACACATTTGGGTGCAGCGACTGGTGCCCCTGCCTCCCGTAATGAGCTGGGTGACAAGAGTCCTTGAACAGAGACTGAATTTCAACTGATCAGTGGCATTGGGGGTTGGAGAATTGCTCCAGAGCCAGCTAATTTATAATGTCATATGGGCTAGACTGGAGGACCCAAGAGGATAGGCTGTCTCTTGGCTTTTTATTTCATCTTTTCTAAGAAGGAAAAAGAAAACACAAAGTGCCACATTTGGCTCAGGAGCATTCAGAGATGGACCTACCCCCGCCAGACCATCAAGACACTGGGGCTTATCCTTCAGCCCAAGCCCCTCTCTTCCCAAAGCCCTGGGCAGCCTCCGCCACTCCTGCCTTTTGTCCTTTGTCACTCTGATGCCCGCTCCCGCAGTTGCTGGGTTCTGGCTCTAGCTAATTTGCAGAGGACACCTGTTCCTTAATTAGCCCCAGCCCTGGGTCTGTGTCTTCATCTGGGCTCCCTCTGGTGCATGAGGTCGCAGCCCGTGCAAGGCTGCTGTTTAGCCATCTGTCTGTCTGTTGGCTGAGACATGGTGGGCCCTGAGTGGAGTGCCCGGTTTGTGCTCCTCGATATGAAAAGGAAGCAACCCAGCCACTGTGGGTGACCCTGTGGGTGTCACTGCTGTTGATCAAATCTTCCAAAAAGCCCTTTGCCACCTGCTGTCCCCAGGATGGATATGAGAACACTAAGTGAGGGTGGACCCTCGTTCCGACTCTAGATTGCAGTTCCCTGTCTCTTGATCAGTGTCTTAGAGGAGTGTGTGCCCGGCCTCTTACTCAGGAACGCCCTCAGCAGCCAGGAGTCCCTCCCTCAGGCTGCTACACAGTGGGGTCTCCTTGTCCTGGGGTTTTGACAAGCATGCACTGAGGAGGAGGGTGGAAATAGACCAGGCCTCTAACAAGCGACCCTGGAGGGCTGCAGTTGCAGGATTCTCTGCTGACCTTGGGGACAGTTCTACTACTCCTACCCTTCTTATGTCATGGAATCCTCTAAAGACCAGTAGTTACTAGGTTTCTCAGAGGGGATCTGACTCCTGCAGAAACCATCAGGAAATGCGTCCCAAAGCTAGAGTTTTCAAATGGTCATAGGTCAAAGGTGAACCCCCTGGGCACAACAGGAGTCTGGTTTCCAGCAGGCCACAGTTGTCTGGAAATAGTTGTGGTGAGTGACTTTGAATTTATCCTTCCACCTGACATCCCCTTCTCCATCCTTCAAAAGAGAAATTCATCAGTGGAAAGTTCCCCTGAAGTGGTAATTTTCCTAAATGACTTACCAATGGTGCTGCATACAGACAGGCTGGGCCAGAGGTGGTGTTAGTTACTACTGAGTCCCAGATCTGCTCCCTGGGCCTGAGAGACCAGAGAGGGGCTTCCCATCCTTTACCCACAAGAGCCCCCCCCCCCGCCGCCTTTCCCTGTCACCCCAGCTTAAAGGAAACGCTTCTCCTTCCCCCTCTCCTGAATGGAGGGGGTCTGGTTCCGAGGACCCCAGCAGAAATCTCTTTCCAGAAATCTCCTGGCCCTGGTGGCTGCCAGGGCACCTTCACCCACCCCAGCTAATTAGAGCCTTTTCCTTAAGCGGCACTTGAGTCCTTCTGTCATTCAACTCACAGTGATAATGGACTTGGATAAGAGGTCACAGCTTCTTCCAGCGCTCCTGGTGCTGGGGGCAGGGCAGGCTCACCCCCTTCTTCAGAACTCCTGCCCGCCCCCGCCGCTGGCCTGCCTGTCACGGGACTGGCCCCAGGCTCGGCAGCTGTGATGAATTCACCCAAAGCACAAGGCCAGAGCTGGTCTCCCCACAGTAGGTCCCTCTCCCCGCCTCCAGGCTTCTGTGCCGCCTGCCGCATCTCTGGTGAGTGTCATCAGCATTAACGTGATAAAATGGCACAGTGTAAATGTTAATAAGGTCTAACGCCTCGTCTGCTTCCAAGTAGCAGATTGGAAATGGTACCATCGTCTTAGCTCCAGCAAGCAGCTTTTAATTCCTCTGCTCCCTGAGCAACCGATTGGGCATGGAAAGCCTGCCCCCCACTCCTCTCCCATTAACTGTAGCACGTTCACCCTGATTTCTTCTGCAGAGATGGTCCACACTTCCCACAGACCAGTTTTCTAAGACAGGATTTGCTGCCAGGTTTTTTAAAGTAAACACTTTCCCCTCTTGTTTCCAGAGCATCAAACTGAGGAGGACCAGGGTGCAGGCACCCATCTCCCTGCCTGGCTCCCATCCCCTTGCTCAGGCCTCATCAGTCTCAGTCTCTAGGTGTAGCACTTTTTCTCTTAATCCAGGACACGTGCCTGCGTGAGTCACCCTGGAAGTCACTGGCTCTTGTTCTCTAGGCTCCCCTTCCATTTAAGCTGAAAATGTGACTGATGAGTGGCACCCTGATTAAAGCTTTCTCCAAGCCCTTCAGAAGGGGCATCCTCTCTCCCTCGCTGCCTTTTCAGAGCCCCCGTGTGCCCTCCTCACCGTGTCCTTTCCCCCCAGTAGTGGTGAGGGCATGGCTGGTGTTCTTTTTGGCTCCTCATCTTGTTGCTATTTTGTACCTAATCTGCACTCACAGCCAGTCCTGTGCTGGACCCCAGGCTCCTCTACCAGTGCCCGCCAGAGAACAGAGTAGAGGGGGATGCCTGGGCCTTGCCCAGGAAGTGCAGTAACATCTGATCAGCAAGCATGAACTGTGGCAGAGAGGCAGGGCTCTGGACCTCCGGTCCCACGCTGGCACTTAGCACTTGGCCATGGTGATGCGGTTGGACCCCAGGGAGCCTCTGCCTGGCCAGGTGTGCACTGGGGTTAGGGTGGGGCCTCCTTTCCTGTGGGCAGCTGCCCCTGTGTCCTCTCACCGCTGCGTTCCTCCCCCAGGCTGCCTTCACTCTCCTCCTGGGACCGTTCACCTTCTTTGATGTCCAGAAGACCAAGTACCTGCAGATCCTGACCTCTTTGATGAGATGGATCGGTGAGTCTGAGAAACGTCGCTGTTCTCATCCTTCTGCCTTCGTCCCTTCCTCCACGGTCTTTCCAGAGGCTGAGCAAGCTCCCAGCGAGGCTGGCTGGGTATTGTTGACATGGCCTGCCTGGGCCTCCAACCTTGCCAGAGGGCAGGGGCCGAGACAAGGTGCTCTGCCTGCCCTTTGCTGGTGAGGAAACTTAGTACCGAAAGAAGATAAGTGGCTTTTTCAAGGTCATGTTGCATAGATGGAGCCGGGCTAGAATCCCATCTACTGATTCTGTGGCCAGACTCGTTCGTACACCACGCTGGGTTCCCACCAACCCACAGGTTGGCCTGGGTTGGACCGTGCGCCCTGGAGGGCACGGGAGCAACAGTGCTCTGTCTTCTTGTGGGTACACTATACGGCACAGCTATGAAGCCCAGTGAGCTGTGGCGACAGCCACCCACTGCCTCCCAGTGTCAGGCCTGAACAGCCGCCCCATCTGCAGCAGGTTCCACTGACCAGGCAGTGCACGCTGAGAAACAACACTGTCATCCTCAGCTGCAGTTGAAGGTCTCTTCTCCCAAAAGCAGGGTGGTCGTAGGTTCACTTCTGCCATGCCATCTTGCCAGCCACCTGAGGAAAGGAGCCAGCTGCTTATGCAACTGGCCCGAGGACAAGAGGGTGTGGGGTTCCTACTCCTCCATTGGCCAGCGTGTGGGCTGGGCATCTGTTGGACACTTATTTTGTTGTATTTAAAAGCAAAGAAGGCTGGCTGGGCATTGTGGTACACACCCGTAGTCACAGCAGGAGGCTGAGGCAGGAGGATTCCTTGAGCTTGAGAGTTCAAGGCCAGCCAGGAAAACACAGGGAGACCCCATCTCAAAAATAAAAAGAAAGGCAGACCGACTGACCGACCAGCTGAGGTAGTGCACACCTGTAATCCCAGCACTTATAAGGTAGGCAGGAGGATTATAAGTTTGAGGCCACCTGAGCAACTTCACCAGAGCTTGTCTCAAAAACGGGGAAGAGGTCAGGATAAAAGTGTAAAGCCTATCCTACCATTTAAAAAAAATACTAAATAACAGGGGGCGGGGATTTAGCTCAGTGGTTTCGCTGCCTGCTGCACAAGCGCAAGGACCCGAGTTCGATCTCTGGTACCAAAAAAAAAAAATTTTTTTTAATAAATAAATAAATACTAAATAATAAAAGCAAAGGAGACCTTTACTGTTCAGATAGAGGGGCCTGGACCCGGTGGGTATGTTCAGCCACCAGAGCTGCCCTGCCCCCTGGCATGGAGAGTCCAGGGGAACCTTCCTGTCATCCCCAGCCTCCCTTCCCACCGCAGTTGCCCATTTCCCTCCTCAGGACCAGGTGCCCGCTGCCCTGGTTCCCTCCCTGTAGGGCCTGGAGCAGATGATGATGTGCTGAGGACAGTGTCCACCCAAATGACCTCTGGCCTCTCCAGTCCCCAGTGTGAATTGCAGCTGAACACACTGGAGCCCTGGCATCCTTGGTTGGAGGGGACCATCCAAGCAGGCAGCTGACCCACCTTTCCATGCAGCCCCCAGGCCAGGAGCTCAGGGTGCCATGAGGCTCCCACTCCACCATGAGGCCACATGTCCTTGTCTCGAGCCACTCACCAGCCAGTGCCTTCTTCCCGCTCTTGGTCTGTCCTCATAAGGACACAAGAGCAGGACCAAGATCAGCTCTGAGCCATTGATGAGCCCCAGCTCCAGGTCTGGGGACCTGGATGGAGCCGGATTCCTGATCGACCCCATCCACAGGGTCTGATTACATAGTCACCAACAGGGGCTCTCCCATTTCATCCCAGGCTCCAAAGCCCCAGGGTAAGTTAACACAACCGCCTGGGAAGAAACGAAAACTTGTTACTTGGAGCACAAGGGTCACGTGAGCTGCATGGATAGACCCCCCCACACACACACACACCAAGTGCTAGGAGGCGTTGTGTCCAGAAGTTGAGGTCAGCAGGGATGAGGAACACAGAGCATCCTCCCCCTTTTTCTCTGCTTATGTGAAGTATTTTTGAGCGCTGGTGATCTCCAGGAGTTTTCTGGGTGAGCAGAATCTGGAGAAGGATGTTCGCCATCCTCACCTCCCTGGCCAGCGCCTGGCAGTCCCTGCAGCCAGGTCTGCAGCCCTGAAAACTTGGCCCCTGCCCTGCTCACTTTGTCAGTGATAAGAAGGAGCTGAGTAAGCCCTGGCCCAAAAGCTGAGGTCTTTTCTATTCCCCTTCCCTGGCCCTGGAGGACCAGGGAGGTGGAGGGATGCACGTGCCTTCACTGGAGTGATGGATGCACCTGTCAGGCTGTGAGGGGGTGACCAGCAGATAATGGCTGTGACTTTAGAAGCAATGTTGAGTGCAACCAGTTCCTCTCTGCATCTGGCAAGTGATACATTCATTGTCTTCAAGTGGAAGTTTGTGAAAGGGAAAAGAGGTAGCTGATGGCAAATAAAGGTCCCCACTTGTGCCCAGACTTGAGTCAGAGATTCCAGCAGGCCCAGAGTCCTAGAGGATGACTTCCAACAGCCCCTGCCCCCTTTCCATCCTCTCTTGCCCCAGAGTCTGGCTTGGGTGGAATCAGCAGTGCAAGAGCCTTAGAAAATTCACTGCTGCTATTCCCTGACAGTGGGCTGCCCATCCACTCGTGATGTGATGCTCTTTGGCCTTCTCTGGCCCCACAGGACAGCCCTGGCACTACAGTTGGACTGTGTCCATGGCCCCCGCTTCCCTGGGAAGAGATCCCACCCCCACCTGGGGTTCCTGTGGCCCTGAGGGAGGCTTTGGGTGAATCGGGTGCCTGGGCAGAGACCAGCTCATGAAGGTCATAGGCACTTGTCTTTTGCTGGTGCTGTGGCTGTCTTGACATGTGGCCTTTGCAGCTGTTTGCCTCTTCTCTCCCTTTGATCTGAGAGATAAGTGTCAGGAGCCTTGCCAGGGCACTGCTGTGGGTGACAGTACGAGCAGTCACTTTTCCCCATGAGAAACTCAGACCCTTGAGCCACCCAGTAGCACAGCCTCTTGGGAAAAAGGAAGACTGCTCAGTTCAGTAAACTGAACCAGGGCTCGGTTCCCAGCTGGGGTAGTGGCACCACTGGGGCCTTTCTCTTTTAGACCGGATGTGGGCGTCTTCTGTGGCACATCAGCAGGGGAGGAAGGGAAGGGAGGTCATGGACTCCTCCCTGGGCCACCAAGTAACACCAAGTGAGCAGCCCTGTTGGTGGAAGCCTCCTCAGTCTGCCTGCTGGACATTTGCAGGCCAACTCAGAACAGGGGCTGGACCCCACCAAGGCTGTCCCTCCCTGGCCCGAGCTCACCCCGCAGTTTTTCTGGAATACTCCGTAGACAATGATCTCGGAAGCCTCACTTGTCTTCTCAAGCCTCTGCCAAGTTGTCAGTAAGCAGCGAACTCCCTTCTCATTTTGCCTCCGAGAAGCAGCTGTGTGGCCTGTCCCGCCACGACCCTCCCTTCCACACCCCCGCCTGCCACACGCCCTTCCTCCTCCCTCTCCCCAGATGAGGGCTGTGCCTTTCCGAGAGCCAAGCAGAGAGCTCAGGGTGGCAATGAGCTGGCTGGGGTGCCAGGAAGACAAAGGGGAAGAATGAGCAGCAAAGGGACCGGAAAATCATGAATGAATGTGCTGAGCCGGAAACTTTCCCGCACCTAATTAGGAATCTGTTGAAATGAGGCCGGGGAGACTGCAGCCCCCGCCCCCAGCTCTCCCGAGGAGCCCCAGGCTAGCCCCCTTGAGCGGCCAGAATGGAACTTAATAGGTTAAGGGACTTTGCAAATAGCCACTTGTCCAGAGAAAATGTCAGAATGTGAATGACAAGTGTCAGTGTTGATTCTGATGTGCCCCAAATAAGTCTGAGGATACCAGGCTGGTCAGTTTGGGATTCCTGGATTGCAGATGCCTCTGAATTCACATGTGCAAGGCAAGTCTCACTTTGCTTTCCCCAGCAAGTGAGAGCATTAGCGGCTCAGGTGTCTGGCCAGCCTCCTGGTCTTTCAGTGAGCTCCCCAGGCACCCACTCCAGGTCAGCCCCACATGTCTGAGCAGAGGGCTCTGGCTGTGGTGATGGGTGCTGCACCTCCAGGTTGTCACACTGCACCCCTCACCTTGTTCCCTTTGATGTGGGTCAGGCAGGGTCTATGCCATGTAAGAGAACAAGCCCCATCGAGCAGTTTGAGGCTGCGGTGGGAGCCACAGTGAGCATCTCAATCATTATCAACTCAGCTGGCTGCTGCAGCCTGAGAGAAGCCTCACGGTGAGCCTCTCTAGAGGTTGGCCAGGAGATCGGGGACACAACCTCAGCCATGTCCAGAAACTGTGGTGGTGCAGGGTCTCCATACTGGGTGGCCACGCTGAAATCTGCACAGCCTCACCTCGCCCCCACTGTGGTTCCTTGGTGCACACAGGGAGGGAAACCCTCCCTCGACCCCCAGCCTCCACCCCCACCACCTTCAGGGAAGCCTCCAGGATATGAGAAGCAGGCCATCTCCTGGGAGGCAGAGGGCTCCCTTAGAGGCCCCAGCTAGCAGCAGCAAGTGGACCAGGACACAGGAGAGAGGCAACCAAAACACCATACTTCATGCCCACAGGTCCAGCAGCCATGGCCTCAGATCCTGAGCCTTAAGCAGCCAGACCCATGCCAGTCGGCTGCTCCCACCCTGGATGCCCAGTGTGGGGCTGTCAGCCTGGAAGAGGCCACAGAGGCATCATCACTTCAGTCCCATTATGTATATCCCCTCAGGCTCATACCTAAACAGCTGCCTCAGCTCAGGGTGCCCATTTGGTGTTATCAAAACCCGATTCTTTCTAATAAAGGCTGCTGTGGAACACAGCCGCCCTGCTCAGGTCTGTGCTGTTGAGGACCCACAGGCCGCCGCCCCCTCTCTGTTTGTGGATTCAGAGCAGACACCGAGCATTCTTCTGTCTTTGTGTTCCCCTCAAAGTGGGTCAGACACCGTCCTCTCCAGGCATCCGTGGAGAAGCTGGAGGCTGCCTGTGAAGCTGGCTCCCCACCCCACCCCCAAGTGCCCCAGATTGTTTTCCAAACCACAGGGAGAGGTGGGACTTGGCAGTGGTGGATGGCAAGGCAGAGGTCCCCAGGAGGAGACCATCACCTGGGAACAGCAGGCTCTCTGGTTCTTACCTGTGCCCTGGTCCCTGTCTGGTTCCTGCAGGGGGCCTGCGATCTGTCACCACCAGCAGCCAGGGGTCTTGTGAGCCTTGGCCATCTGTTGCTCACTACTGCCAACTGCCATTTGAATTCTTTCACAGCCACTCAACTGGTGCTTCTCAGAGGTCCGGGAAGGACCCTGCCTCCCTGCTGCAGGTGGGCTGACCCCATCCCTCGCACAAGCAGCCAGCCCTCCCGTGTCTGCAGTGCTACCCACCAGCCTTTGAGCTGCTCTCCGGGGTTCTCTGGGGCTTTTCAGGACCCCGCTTTTACCCCTTCGAGTGAAAGGAATCCAGAGAAACCTGGGCATGTTTCATTTTGGTCTTTATTCTTGCTTTTCTAGAAATGTTCTCTGCAAACGCAGAGGTCAGTTCATAAGAGAAAAGCAGAGTTTCTGCGCTGAGGCTGTTAAGTTAAGGGGGCGCTTAATTGACCTTTGCTGGAGCCTAGGCAGCCGAGCGCCTGCAGATCACACTCCATTGGGATCAGCAGGACCAACCCGGACGGGCTGCTGGGCACCACTCTTGCTCCTGCGGCCACACCTCCCCTCTGAGCAGCACTCATTGGCAGCAGCTCTGACCTGCATGTGGCCAAGACATATGCCAATCTGGCCACCAGATGGGGACTCCTGTTCTGCCCAGGAGCCCCGTGGACACTGATGTGGCAAGGGAGGATAAGCCCCAGGTCACCTGTGTTCAGTGGATCAAGGTGCCTGGCCCAGTGATGTTACAGGCCTGGCTTCAGTGAAGAATTGGGCCTCTCAAGGGGCCCAGGGCAGTCTGGCGGTCACACACACCTGCAGAGCCACTGTGAGCCACAGCAGCTCCAGAGCTCCAGCGCTCACGCTGAGACTGGGATCCAGATATCCTTGTCTTGGTATCGCCTGTCCTCCTCCTCCACCTCCTCTGTCTTCTCTCCTTCCCGGGCTTTCTGTGCATCGAGCTGTCTGCTCAGGAGGAAGGGGCCGAGCAGCTTTCAGGGAAAGAAAGTGACAGTGTCTGAAATTTTATGTTTTCGATCTCCGGGAAGGAGATTAATCGGCCAGCAGCAGAGGCCCTAGCTCTGACTTCCCCATGGTTACAAACTGAGCTGCTCTGACAGCTTAGGAATGAAAAAATTGAGACCGGGCCTCCCAGGCACCGCCTGCGTGCTCCAGGGGTGGGAAAAGGTGAAGGATGACAAAGCCAGAACTCTTGATTTCCTGCTGCGACTTGGTCGCTTCAGAGTCTCGTGCCTGCCCCGCACTACTGCCCACCTCCCCTCACAGGGAGAGGAGCCAGCTCTGCTCCGAGTCCCTCAGGGAGAATCACTTCGCCGTGGGGCTGAACCTAGACCTGTGAAGTGGATGATTTCAACACCCTTCTACTCCTGAACTTGAATCCTCTGGAAAGCACAAGGGCCGACAGGCATGGGAGAGATTCCCTCCTTTGAGCAGAAATCACAGTGACTTCCGGAGGTGGTTACAGGCAAGGCCAGCACAGACAGCTCATCACGCAGGCCTGAGGGAAGAGGCAGGGGGACCTCCTCCCAGGCAGAGCCCAAGGGTGTCCTGAGGACATACCCGGGCACCCACGGCCTGTGCTTGGGTGCAAGGCCAGTGACCAGGAAGGATGGACCAACTCAGGCACCAAAAAACCTGTCCAGAGAGAGCATGCACCCAGGCGACACTGGGGGGACACCAGACCTGGTGTGTCTTTAGGAACACTGGGAGGGGCAAGATCGAGAACTGAGGGTCATTCTGCCCACAGAGCAGATGTGAGCAGCCTGTCTGGGGTCCTCCTCGGCCGCTCCCCACCTCAGCCCCGCAGAAGCCCAAAGGTTAGCTGACACCAGTGCCAAGGACTCCCGGGGAGGGTTCTGACCCTGGCTCGACCCAGTGGGAGGGTGAGGTCACCAGTGTGAACCCGATCCCCTGCTTAGACCAAGAAGGGCAGACAAGGACTTGGGACTGATGGGGTGCTTCGGAACCGGAAATGAGGCCCCAAGATTGTAATAAGAGCTGCCTCGTGTCTGAGCAGTTGCTGTGGGCCCAGCTGCCCACATCAGTCGCTGCGCCTGCTTGTTTTCTCGCCTCGGCACCCCCATATCATCACCTTTCTTTGTTTTGTTTCACTTTGTTCTGTCTTGGTTTGGTTTGATTTTGGTTTTCGTTTTGGTTTTTGAAGACAGCATCTCGCTATGTAGTGCAGGCCCAACCTTGAACTCACAGTCCTCCGCCTCAGCCTCCAAGGGTTACAGTGCTGGGGTTCCAGGCATGCATCACGGTACCCAGCTCTGTCAGTTCCGTTTTTAAAGGCAATGTAACAGTCCACGCCATGATTGCACACTTAAAAGCCATCACTGGGCTCAGTGGCACAAGCTTATAATCCTAGCTAGTTGGGAAGCTGAAGCAGGAGGATCTCATTTGAGGCAAACCTGAGCAACTTAGCAAGACTCTATCTCAGAATAAAAAAGGGCTGGGGATGTAGCTCAGTAGTAGAGTGCCCCTGGATTTGATCCGCCATACTGAAAACAAGAAAAGAAAAAGGAAGAGAGGGAGAGAGACAAGGGAGGATAGAGAACGAGAAGAAAAAAGGCAGTCAGGAGTTGAAGCCAGTGTAACTTGAGAACTTGAACTTGTTTTGGGCAAAAAAAAAAAAAATCCTCCTTTCCTTTGGCCATTTCCAAGACATGACAACTTCCAGGGCTTCACTCACACCTCCACCTGCAGGCTACTGTCTGCCCCTCCTGTCTCTTATTTCTCAGCTATTTGTTCTGATTATTTAAGGGACAAATGCCCACTCAGCTGTTCCTGTGTTAGTGCTGAGAAACTGTGGTCTTCAAGGGTTCACAGCTCAAGCTGATGTTCCCCAGTCAGCCTCACCCAGCCCTCCTGACGACCCAGCTTAAGGTGGAGACCGATCTGTGCCTTGCACTGTGTGAGGGCCATACAGCAGCGAAGGACAGATTCGGTGCCAAGTCCTTCCCCAGATCCAGCTTGCTGTCTGGAGCACCAGTACCCAAGCTGGTAATGGGCACACACCCGCCATTTGTTATCATTAGCCTTGGCGTGTTGATTCTCTGCTCAGAGAAGAGAGCATCATCCCTGCCAACAGCCACCGTGACAGATGGCCTCCTTTGGCATGTGCCAGGGCTGGAGCTAGAGCCACAAACAGGGCTTGGAGAACAGCATGAGGTCCGTTCCCAGCCCCGGAGACACCAGGGGCCAGGGTCAGAGGTGAGAAAGTTGAGGGCGCAGCCTCCAGGAAGCAGCCCTGCCAAGGAGAGGCCCAGTGCAGCAATGGGCTTGTGGAGAAGCTGGGCCACGGATGCTGGGGACCAGCTGGTTGGATTTTCCCAGGTTTGGGACAGGACCCCTTGGGAAAAGAGGGTCTTATGCTCTGTCAGACAAGCTTTATGACAGCTGCAAGACCCAGAGGCAGGGGCATATGGACCTGCCTTGGGAAGACCGATTCTAGTTTCCAGGCCTGCCTTAAGGAGGGACTTATGAGCCGGGTGCTGTAGGCAGAAACATGTATATTACAGGAGTGCTTGTTGGACTCCCCAAAAGTGAGCATCCAAGTTCTGGGGCTGCTCAGGAAACAAGAGGTTCAGGAGAGATGTGAGTGTTTGTTTACTCTCAGCCTCTTATAAGTCAGCATCGCCTATGGCAGGCAATCAGAAGGATGCTCTCTCTGCCAAGAAGGCCCTGAGGACAGACAAACAATTCCCAGGGCCACTTATCCTGCAAAAGAAGGGGTGGGGGTTCTCCAGAGAGCAGCACTTCTCCTCATCGCTTTGAGAAACGACGGCTCTGCTGAATGTGGTGAGATAAATCCTGATGTGAGATGCCATCGTGACCACCGCCCTGGAAGTTGCTGTCCCCTAGAGCGTGGAAGCCGATGTTCACAGGAAGCCACCGCCTTCCTTGTCTGGTCTCCACACCCACCCGGAACTGGATGGGCTTTTGCCGAGGGATGGAAGCCATCCCGGTCTTGCAGTGGGCACACAGCCCTCATGCGAATTTTGCTTTTACCCTGATGTCTCCCGAAAGGGAAGGGAGGTGCCTCTTCTGACTGAGCTGCTGCTCCGGCCCAGGATCTGTACCTGTTTTTCTCTCAGCTCCCGAGATAATGACTTGCCTTCTGCACCTGTCTTTCTTCCTCCCTCCCAAGGGGAAAGCTGTGCCTCAAGGTGAATCAGTATGGCGAGGCCAGCTTGTAGAACTTAGATCACCTGTTGGAAGTCTGTGTGCAAGCAGCGAACAGCATCACATGGACTTAACAGCCCAGAGACTGGGGGAAGACCTGGAGGGGGCACCTGACTTCTTGTTGCTGCCCTGCAGTGAGCTCCTCCCCTAAAGCCAGAGCAGGTTGAGACCACCACAGACTCAGGGAGTGGAACAGCTGAAAGGTCCTCTCGGTCCCTTCTGACTCGGGCTCTCTTCTGTGACCCCCAGAACAGGCGATCTTCTGCCCTTTGGTTTGGACATGGCCCCCCATGAGCATGTCATCATCCTATAGCTGTGACCACTAGCCAGTTCTTTGTTTTGTTAGAATTGTGTTCTGTGTCTTCTACTGTTGTCTCCCTGGACTGTAGTTCCCAGAAGGAAGGGGCCCATGGCTGTCTTCATGAGCTGTCCCCAGGTGACCAGAATAGTGCCAGCACCCAGCTGACACACAGTACATCTTTGTTGAATGGAGGGGATGAGTGAGTGGGTGGTCCTGATTGAGCCTCAGGTTACACAGAGCCACCACAGCTGTCTATGTAGGCTGCTCCTCATCAGGTACTAGAAGTCTCCCGTCCCCTCGTCACCCTCCAGCTGAGCCTGCCCAGGCCCAGCAGTCCTCATGTGACATGATGTCAGGCCTCACCAGCTTCTCACCTCTGCGTCCTCCCTGGCTCCTCACCCCTTGGAGTGTGACTTCCCGTGTGGAACGCAGGTAGATGTGATAGGGCAGAGAATTAGTAGGACCAGCCTTGCCCTCGAGGGACTGCTAGCTGTGCTCAGGGTCGGACCCTGACACATCTGGCAGAGAAGCCCAGGATGTCTGGGGATCGCTTAGTGCTCTGTCCCATCTCCATGCCCCTCTGTGCCTCCTGCGCAGCCTCCAAGCCAGGCATGAGCCGGTGTGTGGGCGTCTGAGCGCCAGGCACCAGTGTGCACTCAGAGCCACACTCCCTGCTGCGCCTTGTGGTGGCGTCTGTCGCTCACGGTCTGTCACCCTCATTTCACCTTGATTTATGAGCAGACCTGATGAGTTTTTGGAACAGCTGCCTCCCAGGTTTGGGGCGATCAATCTAGGAGGTAGCTGTTGAGCCCTGCTCCTCCAACAGCCGGGGCGGGGGGAAGATGACAGGGAAAGGGATAAGGTGCCAGTGGCAGTGGGGTTAGACCTGTGCCCCTCATCTCAGGAGCCCTGCAGGTCCACAGCTCCCGCCCTCTCACTTCCTTTCTGTTCCTTTTCTCTGTCCATCCAGCAGAATCTGGGGTAAGGGTGTACAGGTTTCCTTGGAACTTGCCTGTTTGGAGGCCAGGCAAGAATACCTCCCTTCCCTCTCCACACCCTGGGGACAGCCAGTGCTGCCTGCCATGTGCCTCTGCTCGGGTTGGCTGGGGTCACCCTCAGGCCTCACCAGCCTTTCTGGCCGACACAGAGCAGATGTTCTGACCTTGTTCTTCTAGACCTGCCCTCCCTGATGAGCCTGTCCCCTCCAGGTCCTTATCCCAGAGCCGCCAGTCCATGAAGTGGTCGTTTTTCAGTGCATCTTCTTTTCACTCCTGGATGGCTGTGGGCATCAAGCCCTCAAGGGCAGATTTGGTTTTTGGAAATAGACTTTTTGATGAGAATTGAGAGAACCCATTGGGAGCCTAATCTAGGTAGTAGCATTAATCAAAAGATTGTCAGATACGGTTTTTTTTAGAGTCTCCTTGTGTAGCCCTGGCTGGCCTCAAAGTTGTGATCTTCCTGCCCGAGTGCTGCGATTACAGGTATGCCACCACTCGAAGCTGAAATGCATTTTATCACCCATTTTATCACCATAGGATGTAGGCCATCCTGAAAGTTCTAGAAGATATGCCACATCATCATTGACATAAAGATGTAGCCCCCCACGGCAGCTACTTTGGAGATCCCTCCTGTTCGGGGGGGGGCGATGCATAGGCTGTGTGCTTTATAAAGACAGTTTCATTGCTCTGGAAGCTTACGTCATAACTTCATAAAGAACACCCAGTCAGGGCTGTCCAGAAAGCTTCCCTGAATAAGCAAGCCAGTTTCTGCCCATATCTCCTCCAACTTCTTGGAGATTTAGGGTTGAGGAGGAAGGTAGACAGAGAAGCACTAGCTGGCAGCCTGGCTGAAAGCAGTGATGGAGATGTGTGCATCTAGACAGCCAGCTCCTCCCTGCCTTCTTGCCTGCTCACAGGACCCAGAGTCCAAGGCTGAGGTCAAGCAGCAGAGAGACAGCTCGAGGATTTCTCCACTGGCCTCTTCCCAAATCCATGTCAGCTTTGCCAAGGTCCTGGAGCAGGGCCATGTGTGGTAGAGGCAGAGCAGCATGTGCATCTTACCTGGCAGCAGCTGCCCCCTTGGCCTGGGCTGAGTGCCCTGCCTGTAGTGGCACAACTGCCTGCTTCAGCCTCCTAGATAACTGTCTACCAGGTAGCCCTACCCCGATCCATTACCTGTCCCTGCTCAGTGGCTTTGTAACCCTGGCACCCAAGACTCCCCTCCCCACTAGCCTTTGCCCATTCTCCCACATCTTGCAGGCCAGGTCTTCCTCACAGACCTCTGCCAAGCACAATCCTCCTGCAGCCTCCCCAGGAATCACTGGGATGAGCCACATTCCCCAGGGCCTAGACTAAGACACAAGGAACTGGGTCGCTGCTTCCCCTTGACTAGCCAGGACTGGGAAGATTTGTGACGCCCTGGAGCAACAGGAGTAGTGGGATGGAGCCAGCTGTGAAGGGTGGAAACAAATCATCTTTTTTATTGGCAATTTTCACAGGGCTGTTCCCTCACTCCCTTCCTATCCCCGACAGTGTCATGCAGTTCTGATTAAAAGTAATAGATGATTCTGCCCTCCTCTCCATTGTCATTGTGGGAAGACATCAGCCTGGCTTCCTGTGCGTCCCGGCAGAATGACCTCTCCCTGCCATGTTGGGTCCTGAAGGAGACAGAGGAGGTCCCCAGCCTTCTTCCCCAGGAAGAGCCCTGAGCCTCTGCTGGGACTGGCAGGAGCTGCCTGCTGGGCTCTGCTGGCGCACTGTTCTTCACGCTCGCTGCAGTGCCCACCAAGAAGTGTCACATCTTCCCGTGGCTTTGGCTCGGGGACCAGGGCACAGGCTGGAGGGGCTGCAAGATCTGTTCTGAACAGAGACAGCAGGGGTTTGTAATCTCCACAATGGAGATGGGGATACTGATGGTCTCTGTGTGTGCTGAGTCCCTAACAGTGACAGTTCTGGGTAAGCAGGGTAGCAGATACAGAGGCCAGAGAGCCACAGAAGGATCTAGAAGTACCATCTTCTCCGACTGCCAGGGATTCTTATGCATAGGTTGCTCAGCTCTTCCTGAACACCGCTGTGTGCAGGCAGCCTGCTGTTTCACTCAGCTACCTTCAGAGAGCACTTCTGGAGGACAGGCTGGCGGGCCAGTGTCCTGATGGTGGGCCCAAGAGGAAGGCCGTTCTACAAGCCAGCCCCGTCTCCATCCACAGTGGAAGCCTGACTGCTCTGAGTAATGTCCCAGGCCGTCTTCTGCTTCTGCAGCATATCCCCCGTCCCCCAACTTCCACCAGGCTCAGGAGAACAGAGCCAGGTGCCATTGGTCTCCAGCCTTACTGGCAGCAGTTCAGCACTCCACAGTCCTCAGCACTTCCCCTCCATGCCATTTCTTCCCTGGAGTGGCCAGTGGCCACTTCCTGCCTGCTCTAGACCTGGGCATCCACCTGTGCACAGCATTCCTGCTTTTTTACCCTCAGCAAATCTGGCAGATGCTCTCGGCCCAGGAGGACACCTTCTTCCAAATGCTCTGTGCCCTTCTGCCTTCCGCACCCCACCAGCACCCGGACAGAAATCTTTTAAACCAAGGGAGGAAGGAGGAGCATTCATGCAGACCCAGGAGCTGGCAGAGAGCCCTCGAGAGGGCCCTTGGCACTGGGGGTAGGGAGCTGGTAGTGCTGGCTAGGGCTGGTTCACTGTGCTGATCACCTCCCTGCTCTGGAACATGCCCAAACTCCCCCTCCACTGGAGAAGGAAGGAAGGAGAACAGGACAGGGAGAGGGATGCATGGAACATTAAGTTCAACCACTGTTGACCTGCCCAAGAACATGGATTTGGGATTGCATGAAACTACATTTAAAGATTCTTTCTTGCTGCCCCCCACCCCCCAGCAAAACTGCTTGGGGCAGGGTGATTCCATCCACACTGGCTGACTGCCCTATCTTGTTTTCCAGCTTTCACCATCATGATCGTCCTGGCCCTGGTCCGAATCGGGAAGGGCCAAGGGGAGGGGCACCCGCCCCTGGCCGACTTCTCAGGGGTCCGGAACCTGTTTGGGGTGTGCGTGTACTCCTTCATGTGCCAGCACTCCCTGCCGTCCCTCATCACCCCTGTGTCCTCCAAGCGCCACCTCACACACCTGGTGTTCCTGGACTACGTGCTGATCCTGGCCTTCTATGGCCTCCTGTCCTTCACTGCCATCTTCTGCTTCCGTGGTGACAGCCTCATGGACATGTACACACTCAACTTTGCTCGCTGTGATGTCGTAGGCCTGGCTGCCATCCGCTTCTTCCTGGGCCTCTTCCCTGTCTTCACCATCAGCACCAACTTCCCCATCATTGCCGTGACTCTACGCAACAACTGGAAGACACTCTTCCACCGAGAGGGCGGCACGTACCCGTGGGTGGTGGACCGCGTGGTGTTCCCCACCATCACCCTGGTGCCCCCTGTGCTGGTGGCCTTCTGCACCCATGACCTGGAGTCCCTGGTGGGCATCACAGGGGCCTATGCGGGTACTGGCATCCAGTACGTTATCCCTGCCTTCCTGGTGTACCTCTGCCGCAAGGACACTCAGCTGGCCTTCGGCTACGGGACTGTCAACAAGCACAGGTCCCCATTCCGCCACACATTCTGGGTGGGCTTCGTGCTCCTCTGGGCCTTCTCCTGCTTCATTTTCGTCACAGCCAACATTGTCCTCAGCGAGACCAAGCTCTGATGGCAGGACATTCCTGGTGACAAGAGGGCTGGGGGCAAGATTTAGTTGCCACCAGGCCTTCGTGGGCAGGCAAGGCAGGGGCTCCCAAGGGGACCTCCTCAGCTGGGGGTCTCTGCCAGGATCTGCCTGATCTGCACCTGGCGTTGCCCACTGGGGCAGCATGTGGCTGCTCCCAGGTTCTAGAAGGTACCCCTCTGTTTTACACTCCACCCCTACCCCTGGAGGTGGGCTCCTCCCTCTGGGGTGGAAGAGGCAGTGCTGGCACTGCCACTATTTATACCAGACCCTGTGTCCCTCCTCCTCCCTCCTCAGCCCCTCCTTCGTCCTTGCCTGTCCACTAGCAACTGCTGCCACTTCAGGGGCCGATCCCAGGCCATAGCCACCCTAACTCAGCCTGCCCGTGACAGGCAAGGCCCACCTTCCTGCTACACCTGAGAGTTGCAAAGTGGCACTCCTAGGGGTAAGCCTGGCTAGCCCCAGTGACAAGAACAGAAAGTGTTAGTTGGCATCAGGGTCCCCAGTCCAGAGCTGTGAGGACCCTCGCTGTGGGTGCCAGCTCTGGGCGGCAGGAAGATGGAACAGGCCTTCCGCAGGGCACACAGCAGCCTGTAAGCTGGGTTTGAAGCTGGGGGAGGTCCGGCCTCCTGAGCATCAGCCCAGCTCACCACGATGCTCTGCTCCAACACTAAGGCGGCCCCCTTGGAGTCTGGCCGTGAGTGCTCGGCAGTCACTCCCTCTGTATTCCTGGGTGCCATAGGCTGGATAGAGCACCTGCCACCATTTCTGTGGCAGGAGGCCAGGTTCCCAGTCACCTCTTGCTCTCCATCACACATACTCCTGCTGGGCTGGCCACTTTGGAAACAGGTGACTCCAGTGAACTGCATTTTCCATGTGCCTTCTGCTTCAGGCCTGGGGGTCTTTCCTGACCCTGGCTTCCCCCGACACTGGGCCTGGTCGCATCCATCCTGGAGCCCAGAGCATCTTGCCTCTGGAGGATCTGGGGGCTCAAGTTCCTGCCCCTCCCTCTTGATTTCAGTGCCTTGCCCAGCCCTGTGTGGGAGCCTTCCCCGCCTCCTCCCTTCTGTGTCTCACCATCTTTAAAGCTTGGATAGTGGGATGATGCCAGGTGTCCTGGGGCCCAGGGCAGGAGTTGCAGGGAATGGGCTTCTGCAGGTAGCACCCCTCCACCTCTGACTTGGCACCCCTGTCTCTGAGAGTCCTAGGTCATAACTGGCCTCAGTCTGCTTTCTCACCGCTGTTGCCTGCCTGCAGTTCTCACAGCTTTCCCCACATGTCATCAGCTTCCATCCATGTGAAAAGAAACACTCCTTCCCCATCTGCCATAGTGGCACCTTCCCAGGAGGCCTTGCCCCGGATTGTACCAAGAGGCCAGCACCATGGTGGGGAAGCCAGGAATGACAAAGACCTGCTAGTCGCCGTGTGCTTGGGCTTTCCCTGAAGCTGCCCAGCTATTTTCTGAGAACTCAGTTAAAACATCTGTACTTACCCTTCTCCAATTACATTCCCTCTTGCTTAAGGACAAAGCAAATTAAATCATCCTGCTGCCTCAGGCTCCAAACCAAATTTTGGGCGCAAATTTATTGGCATCATAAAGCCCAGGTTGATTTATGTGACAATCTGGAGCCACACACGGTAGAGTCTGGTAGCTGTGTTCCCCTCCACCTCCAAGCCAGGGCAGCCCTAGCCCTGGAGGCAGTTGGCCCAAGGTGACTGCATGGCTGATGCCAAGCTGGGGCCCTTCCCACTACCACTGTCTGGTTTCTTTGCTCCTCTATCTCCACCTGCTGTCTGTTCTGCTAGAGGTCACCTTTTTCTACACCACCAGGCCTCTGCCGCTGACAGCCAGGCAGGCTGGAGGAAATAGAAGACCCTAATAGCTAGATATTAGGGTGATGCTCACTATGTACATTAGACCTAGTCAGCTACAAGGTTTTCTGTCAACTCTGTGAGGTGGGCAAGTTAGGTCATGATTTCCATTTCCAGAGGGGCCTGGGGATCAGTGATGGGGAGGAACCAGAGGATGCCAGCCCAGCCTGGCCCCGGGTACAGGTGTCACTGTGGAAAAGACATTAAACCCAGCATCCTCCAGTGATGTCATCCACCTGGACCAGTCCCAAGGGCCGGCAAGGTCAAGGTGGGCGTAATGTTCTTCATTTCACTCCCTGCCAAAGCACCAAGCCCACCTGAGCACTGGAACCTGGTGCCAGCAGCCCTAGGTGTTCTTCACCCAAGGCTAGAGAGGTGGCAGAGGCCTGGAGTTAGGGCAGGTGGCAGGTGACAGGCTGGGAGGCACTGCTGAGTGTTGGAAGGTGTTCGTGGGCACAGGGCCAGGCCCGGGGCCACACAGCTGTGCTCCCCACACAGGTCAGGAGCAGCCTCAGCAACAGGCTGATGTCAGAGCTGCTCTGCTGCCCAGGGGAAGTGACTGGCAGTGCCAGGCCTGGGAGAGTAGAAGGCTGAGACTTCAGCCTGCCCAGAATCAGAGTCCCAAACAAGGCTCACTCCCATCAAGGGCCACAGAAAAGCTGGCTCTTAGAGACCAGATTCAGGCTGCAGGAGAGCCCTGCCGTCTCCCCCCTTGAGCCTGGGGCCTGCAGTGTCAACTGCACACTGAAGAAGTAGCCTGTAAGGAGGGCATTCTGTGTGCCGGGCACAGCCTGCACAAGCCTCCAGGGTCTCTTCTTCCTTTGTGAAGTGGGGTAACAGCACCTATATGGCTGGCCATCATGGGAATTAAAGGAGTGAGCTTAGTGCCTGGCATAGAAGTGCTCAATAAAGCTATTTACTGATGCTTATTTCCCTTGTCACTCGCCAACCATAACTTTGCTTGTAGCCCAAGACCTAGAACTCACTCAAGACTCCAGACACCTAAGTGGTTTCATAGTCTTCTAATGAGAGGAGGATTGTAGCCACTGCTTACTGCAATTCACAAGCAGGAAACTGATCAGAATTCTTCAGGGTCTAGACAGCTTTTGGGGGAGATGGGTTGGCTCTAGTTCCCCAACCCCCTGCAAACTTGGAGAGCCCTCCCCTTTCAAAGAACAAGGCAGAGCCAGGCATTGTGGTGCACACCTATAATCCCAGCTACGCAGGAGACTGAAGCAGAATGATCGAAAGCTCAACACCAGCCCAGGGAACTTAGTGAGGCCCTATCTCAAAATTACAAAGGGCTGGGGATGTAGCAGTCAGTGGTAGAGTGCCCCTGTGTTCGATCCCCAATATCGGGGGGAGGGGAACAGGCCAAAGCAGGAGAGGCTGGGTCCTGGTAGAGGACATCATACTGGTCCTTTTCTGAACCTCTGCCCTCTTCCCCCCAACCTAGCTCCCTGGGAAAAGCTGGAGTGGATGCAAGATTTTGGCTAAAGACAGATGAGAGAAAACAGCTAGGGAAGTAGCAGCAGGGAACCTGCTAAGACTATAAGATGATCCTACTGCCAGGGTAGTGACAGGGTCTCTCCCAACGTCCCACCAAAATAAACAATAGCCCTGGGGTGTCCCGTCCTTCAGGCCCTTCTTTAGGATGCTGTCACATCCATGGCATCACTTCCTTCTCCCCTGCTAGGCTCTCTGACTCCCTGGGAGATTCAGGATAGCCAGGGTGCTGTCCCTCTGGGAAGGAAGCCAGGACGCTCCCCATCTCCAAACCACGTCAGTGTCCTTCTTGTCTCTCCTTTGCCCAGGCTCACCCCTCCCATCTATTCCTAGAGAAGGAACACGGCAGCCAGAGCCTGGCCCAGTGAGCAGAAGCTGCCCCTCCTTAAAGCCAGCAGTAGGCTCAGCTCCACATTTGGCTCTTAATTAGCTTTCCAGTTCTTGGTTATTAATAATCTTGGGCAGCAAGCGGAGCAGCCTAGACCTCATGACTCCTCCCACCCTCACCTGCTTCAGCTTTCACCCCAGAGCTACACTGCAAACCTGGCTCAGGGAGGATAAGGGGGCAGGTCCAGGGCCTAGTGGCTAGCGCTTAACTCTATCACATTGTGACTGTGCCCAAGGTCAAGCTCCCTTCCAGAGCCCTGGCCACAGCACGCACCTAGATTCACACTCCCCACCTGTTGTTGAGCCTCTGATCCTGGACCTTGCTCCAGCCAAGAAAATTCATATGGCAGAGGTGAACTTGACCATAATGGATGGGGGCGGGGGCTGTCACCTGTTCTTGGGGCTATCAGGCTCACCATGAATGGAGGTATAGCCCATCCTACCATTTCATCCCTAAACCAATACACAAAGGTCCAGTTCTCATGACTTTCACCCAAGCAGTGGGGTCTCTGGGAAATGAAAAGTATCCCTAGCTTCTTGGGCACCAGCAAGGAGCTGTGGGAGAGGGCACTGGCCAGAGACTCCAGTGGTCTTTGCATTCGGCCCTTCCTCCTCTCGACTATGTCCATGGAATTAATATCTGCCCAGCTTCCCACAACCTCAGAGGATGGCCAGGCCTCCACCTTACACCCTCAGCAGCTGGGGAAGGCTCTGACATTTGACAGTGCTCCTGTGTGCGTGGACTGGATGGCCACATGAATGCCTTTTCACTTCACAGTTACTGTGGGGGACAGATGTAGTTGCACATGTGAAAACATTTCATACTCTAAGCAAGAATTGTCTTTCGAGCTGGTGCAGGGCCAGTGACATGTAACAGCAAAAGGAGATTGGCCGGGAGCCCCAGAGGGAAGTTAGAGGGTTGGAATGATGGGTGGATTCTCCCACCTGAGCCTCACCTGATCCTAATGGTGCTTGGCAAAGATCCAGAGCCCACTGGGCAAATGC
The DNA here is from genome assembly GCF_000247695.1 of Heterocephalus glaber. The sequence continues at coordinate 4,697,563 of NW_004624801.1, forward strand.
AGCCAGTCAGGGCACAGGCCAGTCCAGCAGGCTCCCCACAGCAGACCTTCCACAGCCTTTCCCACCTCGACAGTGTCAGGCTCCCAAGGGGTCCTTGGCAGGGAGTGACAGCCACAGCCCCGGCACATGTGGCTTCTGCTGCCTGGAGCCCCTTCCTCAGCTTCACCTACTCCCCACATCCCTCCCTCACACTCCTGAGACTGTCTCCCAGAGGAAGCTGCCCAGCTACCCCAGAGAGTCAGCCCACCTAGGATACTCCCATGATGCTCCTGTTGCCTACAGGCTATGGTGCCCCCTCCGGGATGCAGAATGAGGCAGCCAGGACCAGTGAATTGGAAAAGGCCAGTTTAATGTCCCAGAGGAAACACCACCTAGATGGAGCAAGAAGCAGGATGGCCCTGTCCCAGCCCCAAGTTCCAGCCTCCACGCCCCCAACCCAAGGCCACAGCAGCCATGACCAGGGATTGGCTAATATCAGGGCAGGGTCACCCTCTGGGGTCTTACTCCTTCTGCTCCCGTGACTCAGGCTGGGTGGGCAGGACTTCGTGTGATTATGGAGGCAGCAACAGCCCAGCCCACTCTAGGACCTGAGCCTGCTGAGGTCACAGAGGTGGCTGTGGAAGCCATCGCCTGCCAATCGGGTCCCGTGGCCAGGATTTCACAGTCGAAGCAAAGAAAAAAAGACCCATCTTGCCTGCCCCCTACCCTTGGCAGTGCCAGGCAGAGAATCCAGAGCAGCAGGAACGGAGCACCTGGCGCCTCACACTTCTGACTCCAGGCTGGAGATCCGCCTCCAGGTGCAAGGTCCCAGAAAGCCTTGGGTCCCACAGGCTCCCCTGCTGACCTCTTCCAACACCCCACCGCCCCTGTAGCCTGTGCTCAGCCCCATGGTCCTGCCCCTGTGCGCTGGAGGGCCCCAGGCCTCAGTGAGCCAGGGACTTTGACTGGCACAGGGTGGGAGGTGAGGGCAGACGGCCCCCCAGCAAAAAGGTAGGTGGGCCTGGGTGTGCAGGCAGATGTGCTGCCTAGGCTGCCAGGCCCGGGCCCCGGCGGGCACGCCCTCCCAGCAGGCCTCCCGGTGGGACAAGAGCCGCCTGGACTGTGCCTGTGCCACGAGTCTGCAGGCCGGCCGGGCGTCTGGACAGGCGCAGGCGTGGCCGGTACACCCGGCGGGCAGCGAGCCAGAGTGAGCAAACGCATCGGCCACTGAGCTGGGCAGGGAAGCGTGGCGCGGGCGCGGACCCTGGGCCCAGGCCGCGCGCAACAGAGCCTCCCGCCGGGCCAGCTGCTCCGGCCCCAGCAGCGGCAGGTTGTCCGGCTCCGGCTCCTCGGGGAAGAGCGGGAGGAAGGGGCGCCTGGCTCTGTCGGCTCGAGGGAAGGAGCTGTAGTGACCGGGTGTGGGCGACAGGGGGCGCTCTGGGAGCGCGCGCCGCTCGGAGACCGAGAGGTGCCGCCCCGGGGGCACAGCCCGCACGGGCCACCACGCCTCCCAAGGGGGCCGCCCCCACACCCGGGAGACATCGGGCAGCGGCGTCCTGGGCGTCGGGGAGCGGGCCGGGGGCTCCGGGGCCCTGCACACCAGCGTGGCGCGGGCCCCGGACGACAGCCCCCAGCTTTGGGGGCTGGGCTCGGGCGGCGGGCCGGGGGTGGGCGGGCGCGTGTCCGAGCCGGCACAGGCGGGCGGGGGCGCGCGGCGGATGCTGCCCCAGCTCTCGATGGTGCGCGTGGCGCGGTCCAGGGAGTCGGTCACGCCCGCCGTGGTCACCATGTCACGCGCCGCCTGCAGCATCTTGAGCACGCTGGCCTGGGCCGAGCCGGCAGTGAGGTCGGGGCTGGGCTGCCGCGGGGGGCTGGCGAGGCTCTGCACCCCGCCGAAGCAGCTGTAGATGCCCTGGGTGGGAGAGGGAGAGGGAGAGGGGCCGTGAGCGGCCCGCCCTGTCCAAAACCTCAGCCTTCTAAGTCCTAGAAGCAACTCCTGGTGAGAAGTCCTAGGTGCCAGGCACCGGGCTGCTTTGCAGACGAAGGAGGTATCTGAGCCTCTGCAGGCTGACGAACTCCTAATCAGAGTGAGGACCCCAACTCCAGTCATGCCACCCTCCGGACCTCAGTCTGTATGTGGCAAATGGGACTGTGGCCAGCTCTGCCCGGCCTGGGCTCTGGGGCACTGGTGGTCACCTACCCTGCTGAGAGCCAGCAGAAAGTCCAACTGGGACGTGCTGTGTACCGAGTGGCGCAGCTTCCAGTAGACCACGTGCTCCCAGGCGAAGACCAGCAGGGCCAACCCCATGGCCACCAGCAGCATGTAGAAGACCCCGGCCATGTTGTCAATGTCCAACTTGCTGCTCATCACCTCATTCTTCTCGTTCTGGCAGATCCCCGAGAGCCACACCGTCTCCAGTTTCTGGGTCTCTCCTGGGGCAGGGGGACATATCTGCTCAGGAGACCCCATAACAATGCCCACAATCCTGGACGGAGGAGGGGTCTGCAGCCAGTGTGCCACCTCCTTGTTTCTCAAGTGGGACCACCCAGGGTCGCAGCCCAGTAGAGCCAGGATGGAAGGGGGCAGACAACAAGCAAGAAGAAAGGAAAAGGACAGGTGTGGCGATGCGCACCTGTAATCCCGGCACTCTACGCGGCTGAGGCAGGAGGACTGCAAACTGAAGCCCAATTTAGCAACTTAGTGATACCCTGTCTTTAAGAGATATTTAAAAACGGGTTGGGGATGTTGCCCAGTTCAAAGGCCCTTATTCAATGCTCTGTACTGCCAAAAAGGAAGGGGTGGAGAAGGGGAAGGAGGAGGAAGGACAGGGAGGAGGAGGAGGAGGAAGAGAAAGAAAAGCAAAAAGGAGAATGGGGAGTGGGATGGAGTAGGGTATGCCAGCCTCTGGGTCCTCTGCCTGCCTGCCCGCCCCCAGCGAAGTGCACCTGTGTGCCCAGTAAAGGCTTGATGACTGGGTAAATTTCAGCATCCATTCATTTATTCATTCACTTACTGACCATCTACATGCCACGAATGGAGCTGGGCCACAGAGACCACAGCGCCCGCATTGTCTGCTCTCTTTGTTACTTGCCATTGGGAATTCAGACAGGGCTTTACCTAACCAGGGGGGAGCTCCTCTACATTCAAGTTTAGGGGCAGGCTGGGCCGGACCACTCACACTGTGAGCCCCCTGCTGCCAGGGCAAGCCTGACCCTCAGATCCGGACTACCCAGGTCCTTGGCACTATACCAGCTAATCGCAAGGCGGAAATGGGGGGACCATGCTGGGCAAAGGTGTTCAGCCACTGTGTGGCCTGAGTTCCTTCCTGTCGTCCCTCTGGGGACTCCCCGGCTCCAGTTCTTGCTCCCCCTGACAAGCCAATCCCTTCCCCTGGTCTCCATCCAGTTGCTCTTACTTCCTCCCACACACACACACCCCTGCCCAGCTTCACGCGCAGAGACCTCTCCCTACCCACATGCCCTGGACACCAAGAAGGGGAGACCCTGATGACCTTGGTGTCTGGGGCTCACCATGGAAACCCCATGGTCCCCAGCAGTGGCAGCACCCACCGTCACCCAGGAACTGCAGGAGCGCCAGGTCTATGGCCCGCTTCCAGTGGGAGTCCTTCTGCAAGGCGATGCCATAGCCAGTGGTGGCGAAGACCTTTCCAGACCCAATGGTGACCAGCTTGCAGCCCTCATCCTTGCCCGCCATGTAGTTAAGGACAGCAGCGTCATAGATGAAGGCGTCCAGCTTCCTGGGGACACGCAGTCCTCAGGGCCAGGGACCATGAGGAAGAGAGGGGGAAACCAAGCCTGGAGCCTGCCAGGGATCTGAACACATGACCCTGCTGGGCACTGCTGCAGAGGGACAAGTGGGCAGAGCCTTCCCTGGGGCCCTTGGGTCCTAATGTAGCCAGGACCCTCCCATCCTCCTCCTCCTCAGAGAGGCCAGCGACTCTGCCTCCAGAGGACAAATGTCCCCTTCTCCCTGCCTCTCTGAGTCCCTAAGGCCAAGAGAAGGTCACAGCCACCACCTCCCTCTGATCAACACCACGGCTGAGTTTCTGGAATGCATGGCGGGCATCTGTTTGCACTTCAAGCTCCACTCTGCCCCAAGACCTTGTCACACCCTCTCCACGAGTTGTGCAGGACAGCCCAGCGCCACTGTCCCCACCTGGGGTGTCTCCAGAAGGACAAAACTAAGGCTGGTCACTGGGGAGACCCGTGGCCAGAGACAGAGGACCTACCCCATCTTGAGGCTGGTGAGAGCATCCTCCACCGAGCGCTGGTTGAACTTGACCATGTGGGTGTGCATGTCTCGGTAGTTGCTTCGGATGTTCCGTTCTGTGCTGCCGTTGGGCACCGTGCCAAAGCGGAAGGGCGGGTACTGATCTTGAGGCCGCTGAAACTGCAGGTGAGAGCAACAACCATTTGTCACCTTCATGCAGTCTTCCATGTACCTGAGCCTCGAAGCGCACCCCAGAGCCTGAGCCCAGGCCCCGGACTTGCATCATCACAGTAGAAACATCTTACTGCCCTGGCTGCCCTTGTGTTTTGCAAATGGGGACCTTCAGGCCCAAGACAGGAGAGCACTTACCCAAGGCCACTCCGTCAGTAGACCTGAGCAGTGTGCTGCCTCCAGCCCCTTCCTTGCCAGGCCCCACGGCTTCTTCCCGCTCCAGCCTCCAACTCAAATTCCCCAGGTTCCGACTGCTCCCTGTCTGCCCACCCAAGGCCTGTCCCCCACTCTCAGTGACCCCTCCCAGCCTCCACCAGCCGTGGCCCTGGCACCTTCTTGTCACTGAGGCCTGACACTGTGTCAATGTACTGCTCCTGGATCATGAAGGCAGCCAGGTTGGCGGTGTAGCTGGCGAGGAAGATGACAGCAAAGAAGGCCCAGACCAGGACCATGATCTTGCTGGTGGTACCCCGGGGGTTCTCGATGGGCACCGAGTTGTTGAAGACCAGAGCCCACAGCAGCCACACAGACTTGCCAATGGTGAAGGATGGGCCCCCAGGCTCTGGGATGTGAAAGGGGGTGATGCTCAAGCTCTGATTTGTTTTTTCAGTGCTGGGGATTGAACCCAGGGCCTTCACACTGAGCTACATCCCTGGCCCTTTTTTATATGAGACAGGCTCTCACTCAGTCACTAAGTTGCCCAGGCTGGGCTAGACCTTGTGATCCTCCTTCCTCAGCCTCCCAGACTTCTGGGATTATAGGCGTGCAGCACCACACCCAACTGCTTGGGCTCTTCTTGCCCACAAGAAGGCTCTTGTTCCAGCCCTAGCCTAGGCAGGGACCCCATCAGTGGCCATCTCCACCCCTGCCCTGCCCTCTGGCCCAGGTGACAGCTTACTCTTGCCCTTGGTGAGGGTCTGGTTATAGCTGACAGGGCTGAAGTACTCGAACATGAAGACTGTGATAGCCACCACGGTGAGGCACATGACAAACATCATCACCCACACTGCTGGGCTGTAGGGCTCTGGAGACAGAGGGAGACCTTGGAGCCCACCAGCCCAGCATCACGCGGTGGAGACTGGTGACACTAGGTCAAACGAGGGGCTGCCAGGCTGTGGGTGGAGCCAAGGGGGCCTCTGGTAGCAGAGCAGCAGAAAGCCCAGGGAGGTCTCCTGCCTCCCCCGTGCCCAGGGGCAGGAACACGCCCCACCCTGAGACTTCCTTCCTCTTTGCACCCTAGCCTGGGCCCCGCTGCCTGGAGTCAGAGCCTCTGAGGTCAGGTCTTACTCCTCATCCTGCGGACGTGGAAACTGAGGCCCCAGGTCTCAGGGCCCCCAGAGGAGGAGATCATTGCTGCCAGGAGCACTTGCGCCCGCACTGTGAAGGCCACCCTAGAAATCGGGACTTGCTCTTTTCCCTGTGACTGAGGAACTCACTCCGAGGGGGTCCGTGACTTGCCTAAGGCCACCCAGCGAGAAGGGGCCTCTCACCTGTTCTCAGCACCCCACCTGTCCTCACAGCTCGCTGTGCCACCTCCCACTGCAAGTCCCACCTGGCCTCCCAACTGGGCGCCCCAGGAAGGCCAGGATGGTGGCTGGGTCTCCCACACCTAGGGGCCGCCTGGCACAGCAGGCTGAGTGCACAACGCTGAGGTCCCAACTGAGTGAGAAACGCCTGTCTTCCGCGACTCCCTCCGTGCTCCTCCCCGCCCACGCTCCCGCCCATGGCACAGCCAGAAGCCGGCCCAGGCTCAAAGCCCGGCTCCAACTTCCCATCTTCCTTCTCCAATCCACCCTCCCCCGATGCCCCCCATCTCCCAGGCTTCTTGCTCGGCCCCAGGGCCGCCCCAAAGCCCCCCTCTGCCCACCCCCTTGGCGCTCTCCCCAGGAGCCATCCTGCCCCCCAGCCTCACCCAGGAAGGCTGAAGGAGAGACGGTGCCATTGCTGCGCGCCACCATCACACTGATGCCCGTCTCCACGAAGGGCACGGAGAAGTCCACGATTTCAGATCGCTCCTCGTTGATGGTGAGGGAGCCGATGGCCATGTCTGCCCGCTTATAGTAGACCTGGGGACCCCGTGGGGATGAGAGAAGGGGCTCCCCAGGGCCGCAGCCTTCTCTCCCGTCCCCTCCCAGCACCGCTCCCTGCCAGCACCCACCAGCAGAGTCCGTCGTTCCCACCTGGGGTGCTCAGAGCTCACCTTCCAGGACTGACAGCCCGGGTGAGCGTTATCACTGGTGACAGCCCAGTTCTTCCCACCCCTAGGCGCGACTGAGACAGGCATGGGGCCTGGCAGCAGGCAAAGCGGCCCAGGGCCAGCCTGAGGAGGTCCTACCTCCCCGATCATGCCATTCCACACGCCGAGCACTCGCTTGCCATGCTTGCCATTGGTCACCAGGTACAGGTCGTAGGAGAACTTGACCACCTTGGCCAGCTTCTTGAGGATGTCAATGCAGAACCCCTTACAACAGAGCTTGGTGTAGGGTGCTGCATCGCCGCTGCTGAGCCACCACCCCAAGAGATCACAGGAGTCAGAGCCCACTGTCACCTGCAACCCCAGCAGCTCCTCCCAACCTGACATGCAGACCCTGCCCCAGAGTCCATGCATGAGGCACAGACACACAACAGCTGCCCCTCACACAGTAGCACCCAGATCACACCAGACCTGAAGGTGTGGTTGCTCTGCCTTCGGCAGGGCACAGTGTTGGGTACACAGCCACCCGTCCCGGGGTCAGGGGTCTCCACAATGACAAAGGGCCGCTCTTCCAGTGTGGCCACTGTCAGGTGCCGGCTGTCCACCACGGGCTGCAGAGAGGCACTGTATCGAGGCCACACCGGGTACTTCATATAGAGGACACCATGATCCCACCGCCCCACCTGCAGAGGACACAAAGCCTCAGCTCGGGACCTGTAGCCTTGCTACCCCAGCCTCTAGATGCAGTCTGCCAGGGCCAGGAATCCTCCCTGTCACCTAGGGACACCTGGGGCAGACAGAGGGAGGCCAGGGGCAGGGGCATTTGGAGAACAGAGCACGTGCTAAGCATGGGTCAGAAGGGTGGCCCGTGTGGCCTCAAGGCCCTTCACGCTCAGCCCAGCCTTGTTCCTCAACTTCTGTTTCCTCAAACAACCTGCCACACACTTTAAAATGCTCCTCTCTCTATAGCAGGCTGGCACCCTTTCCCGGGGGGCTCCTACTCACCCTCCACAGCCTACTTCAAATGTCCTATCTTCTGTGAAGTATCCCCAAGTTCCCTTCTTTGAAGGAGGAACTAATTCCTGCTCCTCCTCTCCATGCCCCAAAGAATCTTGCACACATCTCCACTCTAGCACTGATCTCTCCATGCCCTACTTGTTTGCATGTCTGTCTGGCTCGCACGGAGCAGGCTACTCGTCCAGGGCCAGGACTGTGTGCTCCGTGAGCTCTGCAGTGGAGGGGAGCTGAGGGCCTCACTCACCCTGGGGCCCTGGAAGGCCTCCCAGTGGGAGAGGTTCCAGCTGAGACCTGGAAGGCGGGGGTTGGGTAAGGGACACAAGGGCTCTGCTCAGCTTTGGGCTCAAGCGGGACTCGGGACGGATGAGAGGAACCAAGGACCCTTGGGCTCACCCCCTTCTCACCATCTCCCAAAGGCGGTGCCGGTTGAGGGCAATCACAACCATGGTGGGCTGGACCAGGTACCCACCGGGGCTGAAGGAGAAGTCTCGGCCCTCCCAGGTGACGTTCAGCAGGTGCCTGTGAGGGGGAAGAGAGGCCAGGATGTCTTCACACCCCAGCCTGTGGCTCTGCCCAGGACCCCATCACCACCCAAAGCAACAAGACACATTTGTTGTGTACTTTTTTCTTGCCATACTAGCAATGGAACCCAGGACCTCTGCACTGAGCTACATCCCCAGTGCCCGCCCCCCTCCTTGAGACAACATCTCTCTAAGTCGCTAAACTGACCTGGCTAGGCTATAACTTGCAATCCTCCTGCCTCAGCCTCCTAGGGTGCTGGGATTACAGGCACATGCCTCTAAAGCCTCTAAACCAGGCTTTCTGTTCTGTTTCCCTGTATTCACTCCACCATCCTGGCCAAACCCGGCCACCTACTGTGTTTTCAGATGAGAACACTAAGGCCAGAAGAGGCGCCGTGCATGACCGGACCCGAGGCACACAGCTAGTGGGAGGTGGGGCTTAGCCCAAGCTCAGCGACCCCCTGAAGCGCCTCCACCTCTCTCCCTGATGCCTGTGCCGGTGCCCACCTGTAGAAGGCCTCCCGGGCAGGACTGACGGGCCCGGGGTGGCTGTGGCAGTCCCCGGCAGGGGCGGGCAGGGCGCCGTGCTGACGCAGGTAGCCGTGGGCGCCCAGGGCCAGGATGGCCACGCCATTGCGGACCTTCTGGCGTAGGCTGAGGCGCCAGCTCTCGGTGACGACGCTGATGAGGCCCACGGGGAAGGCGGCGGGCGGCACGTCGGTGCTGCCCAGCGCCAGGCTGGGCACCAGCCACACGTGGCCCGGCCCCACCAGGCCGGCCTGCGCCGCCTCGGCGAAGAGCACCTCGGCCTCCTCGCGCGAGCAGTAGGCCACCAGCACGGGCGCGTCGAGCTGGCGCAGCAGGCGCTGGGTGCGCGCGCGTGGCCCGCCCGGGCCCAGCTCCAGCGTGAGTACGTCCAGCAGCCGCCAGCTCAGGTAGCTGGCGTCGGCGACGGCGCGCACGCCCTCGAGGAAGAGCGCGTGGCCCGGGTGCAGGCTGGTGATGACGGCGAACGCGCTCCAGTCGTACTCCTCCAGCACCTTGAACAGCACCTGCAGCTGCTGCTCCAGGGACACGCCCAGCTGCAGGAAGGCGGAGCCTGGCTCCTGGGGGCGGGGCGGGGCGACGTGAGCCCCGCCCCGCCCCCCCTCCCGTCAGCCCCTCCATCCGCTCCAGAAGCCCCTGCCTAGCAGGATGCTCTGGGTTCCGGACGCCTGCACCGAAGCGCAGTGCCCCGCTCCACGAAGCTCCTTGTCCGGCTGCCCATAGGAATCACCTGTGGACCTCTGTAAACTATGCACGCCCGGCCCCCATGCGACCGTTCCTGGCCACACACAGCAGCACGGAAGAACTTGTTAGAAATGCATATTCTCGGGCCGCACCCCAGACTGGATCAGAATCTGCCTTTTAAAAGCTCTTCTGCTTTCTCTTGAGCCCGCTAATTTGAGAAGTGCTTCCCCAGACCTACTGAATCTGGGTTTCAGAGGTGTGACGGGGGACGAGGGGGATCTGTATTTTTCTGCAAGCACTGTGAGGGCTGAGAACCACTGTCCTGAGAGCTGATCCCCGAGGTGCAAAGATAACTGGGAGGGGTGAGAATGGTCCTCCCACTCGCCCATTGCCTCTGCCACCTCGGAAGCCCAAGACCCTGGCAGCCGGAAGCCACAGTGTCCTCTAACGGTGGCACTGTAGCGCCTCAGAAATGTCACTACACTGCCACCTTCCAGTCTTTCTGAAAAGCCAATGAGAGAAGCAATACAGGCCGAGCAACCCAGTTTCTTCAATAAGCAACTTGCAGTTAAAAGAGAAAGAGATAAAGGGGAAGCCTACAAGTTGAGACTTAGCAACCATATCCACCAGCTGCTCCATGTGGACCTACGTGATTTGAGTGGACTTAAAAATAAACATCTGTGGGATTTATGAGACAATGGGGAGACGTGAGCACTGGCTGGGTATCTGGTAATGTTAAGGAATTTTTATTATTTAGACATGATAACATATGGTAGCTTTACTTTTTAAAGCCCTTATCTGCTGAAGATACGTACTGAAATAGTTCTAGGTGCAGCAGTGGGATGACTGACCTTTGCTTCAGTTGAGCACAGAAGAGGGAGAAGTAGGTGGGCATGAAGATGGGGTTCTTGGCCAAGGAGAGTGGGAGGTAGGTGGGGATTCATTATAGTCTTTTAGGCTCAAAATTCTCCATGATAAAGTAGTACTGAAATGAATCAAATCAAGCCAAGTACAGTGGTGGAGGCAGGAGGATCACAAGGTGGATTCCTACCTGGACAACTTAGCAAGATCCTGTCTCAAAAAAGAGGGCAGATGGGGCTGGGAATGTTCAATCCCCAGTGCCAAATAAATAAATAAAGGCAAATCAGATCAGCCTCTTCCCTGGCTGCCACTTAAGAAATGTCCAGTGCCTCCCGTGTGGTTGGGACTCACCTCCTCCTCCAGACTCTCTCTACTCTAACACTTCTAACATCGCTACCTGCTCCTGGTCTGGAAGCCTCCCAGCCCTCACCCTCCCTGACTCCTGCCTCTTATACTCCAGGTCTCAACATGGACATTATTTCTGGAGATCTCTATCCAAACAGGAGCCCCGTGAGACTGCCCTGTGGCCTCCTGGGTTTTTCCTTCTGAGTACACTTCCCAATTTGGAACTGCAGGTGATCTGTTGAGAATGTTCTCCCCAGGAGACTGCAAGTACCTGGAAGGTCACCTCAGCCTCCCACCTGCTGGGAACAGTGACTTCCCCTGGAGTGCTGTCCCCTATAGGTGAATTTTTTTTTTTTTTTTGAAACAGGGTCTCCCTGTGCGGATCAGGTTGGCCTTGAACTCACTATGTAGTCCAGGTTGGCCGTGAACTTGCAATCTTCCTGCCTCAGCCTCCCATGTGCTGGGATTACAGAGGTGCACCACCATGCCTGGCTCCTATGGATGAACTTTAATTGCCCAGAAGGCCTTGCATCAGCTCCCATCCCCAGTTGACCCTGTACCCTGGGTCTACAGCCTGACCGACTGAGGAAGCCTGGAGAAGCAGAGGGCAGAGCCCTGAGCACTGCAGGAGGGTGTGGGGAGTGCATCCACAGACAAATTCCATAGCAGCCCAGAAAGTTGGTCTCCTGGGGCCTGGGAACATGCTCCCACACCCTCCCGGGTCACACCTTCACCTCCACCTTCCTGCTAGTCCCACCCAGTCCCCGCTTCCCAGACCCCAAGCCACTCTCTAGGCCAGACTCAGCCCTGACCCCCAGTCCCAGCCCATTTCTGAGCCCAAGGGAGGAGGGGGCATATTTTGGACAGGCACCTTGGGGGTAAGGACCACAGCAGAGCCCCCGCTGATGCTGAGGATGGGCACATGAGTCTGGGAGGAGACGAAGTCCAGGAGCTGGGCCACCGCCTCGGTGCCCACGTTGTCCTCAAAGACGATGCCGTGGACACGGGCAGCTCCCAGGAGTCCGCAGATCTGGGTGAGGAGACTGCTGGGGTCGGTATCGTTGACTCCCACAGTGAGTGGCTGGATGTTCAGGGGCAGGTCCCGGAAGCTCGGGGGGATGAGGCGGGCACGGGCCTGGGTCTGTGGTGGCCCTGAGCTACCAAACACCATGGCCACTGTCACAGCCTGGTCACCTTGCCCTGGGCCCGGCCCTGCCCAGGCACCCAGGAGCGAGGCCAGCAGCAGGGCTGGCCCCAGGGCCCCACCCATGTCCAACGGAGGGTCCTGCGGAAACACCAAGACAGACACAGAGAGAGGCAGACGGACAGACAAACAAGAGATGAGGGCAAGGGTCAGAGGACACATATCCAGAGAGGGACAGAAAAGGGGGGACACCTCCCTCCACAAGGAGAAGTGCAGACAGACAGACACAGAGACAGAGAAGGAAACAGAGGTTAGCTGCGTGTCCCTAAGACACCCGAGGGGAAAGGGATGGGGGAGAATGGGGGCCGGGACAGCAGCTCACCACCCTCCAGCCTACCACTAAACAGTATGCTCAGCAAGAAAGGCCCAGCCTTTGGAAACCCAGCCTCCCAGGCTGTGCCCTAGCAAGGGGCACTGAACATGCCAGCTCGGTGTTCAAGTGCACAGCATGCAAGGTGTGGTGCATGGCATAGTGTTCAAGGTCAGCCAGACCTGAATGCACGTCCCAGATGTGATAGGCCACCTGTGTGCTCCTGAGGCAGTCACCTAGCCCCTCTGAGCCAGGTTTTCTATCCCACAGCAGAGACACTCCCTGCTGTCATCCACAGCCTTTTCCTGTAGGTGACAGCCCCTCAACCAGGTGAAGGAAGGCAGCACTGTGACACCCCCACGCCCCACCCAGCCATCTCTACTGATCTTCCATGTGTCCCTCACCAGAACCTATGCCACACAGCCAACTCCAGGACCCTCCCCTGTGTGGCTCCACTGGGCAGACACTGTCCTGCATCCTCCTGGACACTGGACATCACTGCCCCCCTTCCCGCTGGCTCAGTTAGGAGCAGCTCTCCCCAGCAGCGAGGCAGCGCTGACCTGTCCAGGGCCCGGGGCACCTGAAACCCTGAGCCGCTTCCCAGTCCATCACGGGTACCCGGGATCTTTCTAACCTAATATCAGAGAATAAAATAAATCAAAAGGGCTAGGGAAATGGCTCAGTGTGAGGGCTTTGGGTTCAATCCCCACTACAGGAAGGAGGGAGAGAGAGAGACTAGGACTTGGGCTCGAGTCTCACCAGGTCACCAGGTGTCCCGCAGCCCCTGGCCCAGCCACTCCTTCCCCTGGTCTCCTCCACCTCATCTCCCATCTCCCCCTCCCTCCTGCCCAGCCACCTGTCCCACTGGGCTGCTGAAACGTTCCTCTGCTCCCTGGGCCCCTCCACAAGCAGGACAGCTGCTCTCTGACACTCAGAACGAAGTCCAGACACCGCAGTCCCAGGTACAGGGCCCCCACACTGCCCTGACCTACTGTCTTTTTCATAGACCTCCAGCCCTGCCTGGCCAGGGGCCACACAGGCCCACACCATCACCTGCAGAGCCCGGTTCAGATCTGTCCCCTGGCTCGAGCACTCTTCCCAACAAAATTCTACTGTCCTCTAGAGTCCAACCTAAATCCCTTCCTAGGCTCCCACCCTGACCAGCCCTGGTCCCCCAGTTCCACAGCCCCTTTTCTCTTGCAGGTTGGGAGCTCTGAGCTGGACCCCTGCAGTGACCTCTCCACTGTGCCACGTGGCAGGAAGTTACCCACCAAGATGTCCCCTCCCTCACCCGACTGGACCTCCTTGAGAGCAGCACTGTTGTCTTGGAGCCCCCTGCTCACCCATTCTGGCCTTGTTCCTTTCACCAGTGGCCAGTAAAGAAATGTTGGCTAAATACCCGGGTCCCAAAGACTGGGGAGAGGGTCAAAGTGGTCAGTCCCCAGGGACACTGCATGCTGAAGGGCCTCAGACCTCCACGCGCCTAGGACCCTTCTTTCCCCGGGGTTCCACACATCTCAGGCAGGCTCCCAGGCAGGGATGGCACCACACGCTTGAATGTGGGACGCTGATCGACCCCCTCTCCCAGATCTGGAGCTCTGGTCCCAGGGGCCACCCCTGCCCCTTGGCAACAGAAGCCCGAGCCGAGGGCCTGGACCCACTGCGCTTAGCGAGTGGCCCCTCCTCTGCCGTCGGGTTTTCCTCCCTCCCTCCCTCCCTCTCCCCTGCCCAGCTAAAACCTGAACCCAGGCGCCAGGAGAGACACTGCCTGCCCCTCCATCTTGCCCCACAAGTGGCGGCCCTGAGTTCTAGCTCCTCCAAGACCAACTGCCCCCCTCCCGGCGGATCCCGCTCGGGGCCCCTCCCCTCCGCAGGAATCTCTTACACTCGGGCTGTGAAGTTCGGGGTATTTTTAGGCCGGCGATAAATAATTCATAGGGAACGTGGCATCAGGCTGCCCCTGCAGGAGGAGGGGGCGCGAGCGGCGAAAGCCACCGTCACCCGCGGCTCAAGGACACTCGCGATGCGGCGGCGGCGGCGGCGGCGGCGGCGGCGGCGGCGGCGGCGGCGGCAGAGGCGACTCGGGGTGCGGGGACCCGCGCCACGCCTCCTGGTGGCCAAACTGGGCACCACGCGCTCCGCGCCCCCCGCCTCACCGGAGGCCCCGCCCTTACACACACACACACACACACACACACACACACACACACACGCACGTACGCACGCACACGCGCCCAAGCTGGGTCTCCACCTCCAGCCCCGCGGCGGGATGGCCGAGCTCGCCTGGCAGGAGGCGCTGCAGGCCAAGTCTCAGCCCAGGACACCCTCGTGCCGTGCCGGAGCGAACCCAGGAGTGCAGTTTCCTGCCTACCTGTCCCTTTCGAGCTCTTCTTCTTCCGAGTTTAGAAACAGGCTCAGAGCCACGGCCGCCACGTCCTGGGCCCGCTCCAAGATATATCCAGCGCGAGGGCACCCTGTCCAGATAAGCTCTCCTCGATTTTCCCGCGGCCGGGGGTCTGTGCTCGAGCCAGGACGGGGCCACCATCCGAGGGCTGGGGGCCAGGGTCAGAAGTCCCGGTGGGCGAGCAGGGCTGGGAAACACGGTGGACAAAGGGGACGAGCTTCAGGCCCAGCGGGAATTCGCCCCTCCCCACACAGCAGGAACTTCAAAGGGTCGCCGGGAGCACCCTGGGGGACTTCAGGCTGCAGGGCACCTTTGCTGTCGCCTCCCAGTGCTGCCCACCGAGGCCTTGGCATAAAACGCGCTCGGCAGCAGGAGACGCCGGCCGCTGCTCCCAGCCGTCGGGGATCCTGGTCCAAGCCCAGGAAATCAGGGTGCCCCGCTGGTGCCGCCCCGGGCCCCGGGCCCCGGAGCAGAGGCTCAGGCGTCGCCAGCCCGCCCCGCCCATCCCTCCTCTCCAGCCCTCCGAGCCTGGGTCCCCCGGGGCTTGGAGCAGCCTCTGGAAGACCCCGCCACGCCAGAAGTCCACCTTGATTTCCTGAGGCCAGAGGCGGGATCCTTTTACGAGACTCAGAGAGGAATGGGAGCCGGAGGAGAGGCCCTGGGGGACTCATTGCCGGTGACGGGGGTCGGGGATGGCAGATGCGAGCCGCAGATGCGGAGAGAACACGGCGCCCGGGATCCCGGCGCGCCCACAGCCGCCTTTCGCCCTCTGGCTCCGTGCCCTCTCCATGCCCAGCTCCAGGTCGCGGCCCCCGCCCCGCTCCTCACCCCAGCAGCTTCCTACAGCAACAGTTGAGGGCCCCGGCATCCCAGACTCCCGCGTCCCCCCCTGCCCAGCAGGGTCGCTCAGCCGTGCGAAGGGGACGAGGAGGGCTCGGCGACCCGGGGGACAAACGCCTTGGACGCTTCCCCCGCGTCCTTCCCGCGTGTCCGCCGCGAGTCTGTCTCCCCGGCCTCTCTTCCTCGCCTCCATCAGCCGGGGGCCAAACCCCAGGCCGGGTTCCCAAGGGCCCAGGTCCCCGGGCCGGCCCCTCCCTGGCTCCGTACGCGGGCCAGACTCTCCCCGGGTATCCCGCGTCTGTCTGCGCCGTTCTTTCCTGCGCGGCGCCCCAGCCCAGCCCCAAGTTGGCGACGAAGTCGGCGCTCCCGGATGGCCGAGCGCCCCCAGCCGCACTCACCGGGGGGAAAGGGCTCTGCGCCCGCGTCTGGAGCCCGCGCCCGTAGCCTCCCGCGCGCTGCATGTCCAGGCGCCTCGGCCGGGCGCGCTGGCGCGCTCGCTCCCTGCTCGGCGGGAGCCTGAACCCGACACCGCGGGGCCAGTGCCCGAGCCGCGGCCTGGGTCCCGCCCGCCCCTGCGCCCGGCCCAGGAGCCACCCAGCGCCCCTCTAGGTCCCGGGCTGGGCTGTGCGCCTCCGGCTCTCAGGGCTCGCCAGCCTGTGGCGGAGCGCTCGCCGACGCCTCCGCCCCGCCCCGGCCGGCGGGCCGCCCGCGCCCCTTCAGGCCCCTCCCTGCTGGCCCGAAGGCCGAAGGTCCGGGTACCCTCTCCCGTCTTCAGCATGGTGTCCCCAGAGCCAACACTCAGAGGCAAGTTCGACCTAGGAGGAAACACCAGCTTTCTAGGTGCCCTGGGTTCCAGCCCTCAGTTCACTAGCCGTGTGACCTTGGGCCAGTTAATTTCGAGGATCCATCAGTTAATAAAGTGAGGCAGCATCTCGGAGCTGCCATAAGACTGTAAACTGCAACAGATTGAGGTACTATTTTTAAAAGGCTTGTAGATCTGGCTGGAAACGGATGGAGACCGGAAGGGATTGGGAGCGCAGAGAGGCGACACCGGCCAGTCCTGCCAGGCCGCTGAGAGGGACAGGGGGCAAGCTGCTGTCCAGTCATTCCGCTCCCACCCTTTTCCTTTTTGCATTGTTTTGATTGACACCGGCCAGAGGGGCAGCAGGGCAGGAAGGCTGGGGGACCTGTCAGAGGTGACTGTAGTGTGGACAGGAGAGGGGCAAGCCACAGCAAGAGAGCCAAGAGGAGAGGGAGGGTGGTGCTTGCCAGGCCTGACTGCCAAACCCCCCTCAAACCCCCAAGAGGCCCAAGATCCGGGAGCTGGTTCTGCAGCGCCACCTGGTGACCACAGGCAAGCTGCAGCCAGAAGGTGACCTGGGGCTCTAAAAGAAGCGCATCCACCATGGCCCTTGGTTTCAGCTGTTTTATTTCCAAAATATTCCTGACTCCACTGACTCCTCCCTCCAAAGACCAGTAGGAGAGAGGTGAAAGGGGGTAGGGCCAGCCTGTGCCTCCAGCCCTCCCTAACTTAAGGTCACCTCCTTGGGCTAAACCACAGTAGCAAGGGCAACCTTCTTGCAGGAGGAGGCAGTGCTGAGAGGTTCCTGGAGAAGAGTGGCAACCAAGCCCGCCAGAGCCAGGGCAGGCACACCATAGCTGGGGCTGAGTGCAGCTCAGACTGACCCAGACCCCTCCCCTGCTCAGCATTCTTCCCTTCCCTGACAGGGCTGGGATCCAGGCTCAGCACCCGAGCAGCCGCAGCATCTCCTGAGAATCCACCAGCTTCTCCCGAGGCTTTCCAGCACCCTGGCCCCGAGACACTTCCTCAGCATCCAGCTTCTCCCAGTCTGAGAAAGAGACTGGCCGGATCCCTGAAGCAGAGGGGAGATAAGTCAATGCTGCCACCTTCTCCTTCATCCCCCTTCCAGTACCATCCCCCAACTCCCAAATGTGACTCCCATCCCACCTCCCAGAACCTTGGCCTCAGGGCCCAGACCTCGGCTGCTGAGCAGGGCCTGGATGGCTGTGTAGCCAGGCCTGGGGCCAGAGGGGAGCAGCCCGGCCTTCAGGTCCTGCAGCAGCACCTCGCTGGTAAGGAAGCTGTCGGTCATGGTGGTAGCAATGACACCTGTGGGTCCCCTCTTCACCCAGCCACTGCAGTAGAGGCCTTAGGGGGCAACAAAGAGAAGAGAGGTGACTGCACACTGACTGGCTATCCTGTGCCAGTCTGCACACGTGCACACACAGACGTACACCCCAGTCTCACAGCAGATCCCATCACCTGGGCCCCTTACGTCCACTGGCTGCTGTCCCAGATTCTTCCCAACTTGTTTTACCATAATGTCCCTGCTTCAAATTCAGCAGCCCCTTAGCAAAATCTACTGAATGAATGAATAACAGGTGCCTAGGTACTTAATCAGACTGGAAGCTCCCTAGGACAGGGGCTGCCTTATATCCAACCCCAGCAGTGAGCAGAAGGGCTAGCCCAGAGCTTACTGAATGACTTAATGATTAGACATATGTCCTACATATTCCGTCTAGCCTGGGGACTCCCCTCTAGTGCTAGAAGGAAGATGGTTTGGGTCCTAGGACTGGTCCTGCCTAGAATACCTGCTCAGTGTATGCCACTAGAGGAAAGAATAAAAGAATGGCCCCAGGAGCACCAGCCTTCCAGCCTCCCACCATAACCAGATGTTCAGCTTTGTCATATCCTCTCACCTGGCACATCCACAACCCGGCCTTCTGTATTGGGGATGACCCCAAGTTTCGGGTCAAAGGGCACGCTGGGGTCAATGGGAAGGCTCTTATACCCAACACTGCTCAGCACCAGCCCACAAGGAAGGTCCTCTGTCTCTCCCGTGGGCACTGCCCGGGTG
Organism: Heterocephalus glaber; assembly: GCF_000247695.1. Next base: position 4,715,809 of record NW_004624801.1, read on the forward strand.
GCTTCACCCACACCCTGTTGGGGAGAGGATGGGCAACACCAGGCTGGGTGGGAGAGGCTGGGAACAGGGGTGTCTTTGGGTAACATGAGACTCACCTCCAGTCTGGTAACTGCCAGGCGGATGCCTGCTGCCTGCTGCCCATCTGGAGAGGGCAGCACCTGCTGGGGGCTTCGGAAAAAGCGGAGACCCCAGGCACGGGAGGCAGAGGCCTGGCGGGAAGCCTCCTCCGGCCCCAGCTTCTCTATGGCTGTGCGAAGCAGCAGTTCCGACAGCCGCTTCCTTGGACGGGGGACCTCTGTCAGCAGTGCAGAACATCTCAGGCTGTCCCTGCCCCACAAGCCCTCCCCCAAGCCTTCTGTGAGCCTTCTTCTAGGTCAGCCCCTCCCTGTGAGCCGGGAGCCAGGCTTCGGCACCTCACCCTTGATTCTGTCCTGGAGGCCCAAGAAATCTGCAGGATCTAAAATGGTTCGGGTTCCTGGTAACTGGATCATCTCCCGAAGCTCCTTGTGGTGGGGTGGGGAGTGGGAAGGTCAGGCTCTGAACACAGTCCACCAGAGTCCAGCCCGGTGAAGATACCAACATGGAAGGCACAGGGCCCTGGGGCCTGCTCCCCCTTCCATCCCAGCAGCAGCTCCTCCCAGAGGCTCTGCCTCCTCCATGGGACACCCTCTCCTTGGGACACCTCCCACCCACTGCCACCCCAGTACCTTAATGGTGAAAGCCACTTGCAGGGGCCCGCGCCTGCCCACTATCCACACCGTCTTCACCTGACTCTGCCTCAGCAACCCTAAGGCAGCCTCCGTGATGTCCGTTTTCTGGTACAAAAGGAAGTCCTTGAAATCATGGAACACTGACCTAGGGACTCTAGTGGTGTCTCTACCCTGAGCCAGAAGGCTGGTAGCTCGAAACTGCACTACTACCCCCACCCCCAGTGGTCAGACGGGGCACTGCTGCCAACTCAGCAAAGGGCTCCAACAAGTAGCAAACTAGGCCCTGACTCTTTCACCGATGATGAGTATTTACCGAGCATCTACCATGTGCCTGGCCCTCACAAAGCTTCTTATCGGTGTGGAAGGATACTCATCGGATCTCATTAATGAGCAAAATTGCAGGGCTGTAACCTGCTATGCATGAAATAGAAGTAGACAGGTCTGTTAAACAACGGTATTACAGGGGAAATGGACCTATTCAGGGCATCCCTGCAATGCTTCCTGGCAGAAGGAATAACTGAGCCAACTTTAACTGGCAGGAGTCAAATGAAAATGTTCCGAGCAGGTGGAATGGTGTGTGCAAAGATCCTGTGGTACAATGAAGTTTTTTTTTAAAAGGCCCATGTAGGCCGGGGATTTAGCTCAGTGTTCCGCCCCCTGCCCCACAAGCACAAGGACCCAAGTTCGATCCCCGGTAGGAAAAAAAAAACCCAAAAACAAACAAACAAAAAAGGCCCATGTAGCTGGCATGCCAAAGTAAAGGGAGACATGGTGTGGGTTGAGGCTCGCAGGGCTGCCGTCTCGAAGCCTCTGCCTGGCCTGGCACCCTGGAGAAACAGGCACTGAGCTCCCCACCTCCAGCCTCTGACCTACCACTCACCTCCAGGTGCTCAGGTGGGGTCAGCAGGATCCGGGCCACATCCAGAGCCACGTTCCCCTGTCCCAGAATCACAGCAGTGTCACAGCTCAGGTCCGGTGCCAGCTGGAGGAGAAAGGCCTTGAAAGACCCCCAGCTAGTGCTCCCATCAGCCTGACCTTGTCTGCAAATGTCCTGTGCCCAGTCCTGGTCAGCCTCCCGGAGCCATCTGTCCCTGCCCACCCAGCCCCGCCCCAGAGGCCTTCCATGGCTGACCTCCAGCCTCAGTTGGCCCTGCATCCGTCTCTTCTTCTAGTTTCTCACCACCTCTTCTGCTCTCTCTGGGATCCAGGCTGCCCTGGCCCAGGCAGAGGAGTGGGGAGGAAGAGGCAGCAGGAGTGCTCCCCAAACTCACCGCTTGGTTCTCAGGAAGCCCATTGTACCAGCCCACAAAGGCCCGGGCTGAGCACACGCCAGGGAGCTCCTCGCCGGGGATCCCCAGGGCCTGGTGGTCCTCCGCCCCATAGCTCTGAGGAAAACCAGAGCCCAGAGTCTTAGCACCGAGCATGGGGGACTGGTTCCTAGCCCCTCCTGGTTCCCAGTGTCCCCTCCCAGCAACTTCCATCATCTGCTCTCACCAGCACCACGGCATGGTAGGCCTCCCGCAGCTCGGACACAGTCACATCCCTGCCCACTGCCACGTTACCCCGGAAGGCACAGCGCTCAGAGTGGGCTGTCTGGGTAAATGTGTTGATGACATTCTGCAGGGCAGCCCCAGAGAGCGAGGGGTTAGAGGGCGGGATGTCCAGGGACCACGTCAGTGCCACCTTCGCCCCTTCTCCCACAATGTCCCCAGGGTCATTCTACCCACCCTCATTTTGCCCAATGGCTCCAAACACCACCCTCCATGCTCAGAGACCCACCTTCACCTCAGGATGGTCAGGCGCCACCCCAAAGCGCACCAGGCCAAAGGGCACGAGCTGCTTCTCGTAGATGTCCACTTGGGCCTGGTTGTGGTGCTGGGGGAAAGGGCACAGCTGGTGGGGTCCTGCCTTCCCCAGACAGAGCAGTGGGCTGGGGACACAGAGGCCTCCACCGTCTGTGAGGACAAAGAGCACCTCTGCCCAGACAGCCGGACACGGGGCAGCAGGAGCTGAGGTCAGGCCTCAAGACTACCAGGTGTGAGAATGTGAGAGACCTGGCCAGTGAAAGAGGCTCACAGTTCCTCTGCCCTGGATCTGGGTGTCGGGGGAGCTTCATCTGCTCAGGTTAGACCAGACCCACAGCCCTCCCCTCCAACCCACCCACACTTTCTAGAAAGGCCCAGCTGGGCTGATAACCTGTAGGCCATTCTTTGAAAGTCAAAGCCACCTTAGGTCTTATCTCCAAGATCGTCCCATTGCAACAGGGACCAGCAAGACCGGGAGGGAGGTGGCAAAGGGCTATTCCTAGTCCTAGGAAAACCATCTTCTTTTCTTGCTTTAAAATCTTTCCTTGCTACAGGACCCAGTTCAAACTGCTCAGCAGGCGGTCAGTTCCTAACACAACCTGACCCTGCGGTCTTTATCTTTCATTCTTTCCAGCTATGTGCCTTTCACTCCGGGTCACATGGCTCCCTCCAAGGCCGCCTCCATCGTAACAGCCTTCAGTGCACATACTGACCTCTCGTCCCTCACCTCCTTCCTTAGCCTCCAGCTGTTCCTTCTCAGGGCTCTTTTCCTATATTCCCTGGGTCTGTCTCTGTCTCTGTGACTGTCTGTCTGTCCGTCTCTCTCTTTCTCCCACCCTTCCTGCCCCCATCCTTCCTATCCACTCCTCTCCCCAAGCTCCAAACCTGAGACCACAGGACATCCTCACCCAGACACCTCAAATCCATCCTGATAAAACCAAGGCCTTGTCCCCCAAACCTCTCCCCTTGTGCTCCTGTGCTCCCACCCATCCCGCTCAGAGCCCAACCCCAAGCCTGGGGCTCCTTGCTTACCCATCTCGTCCTGCCCCATCAAACGCACACCTTTCCCCCTCCCCCTTCCCCACTGCGCTCCAGGCCAGCAGCCCCGCCTGTGTCCACCCTGCAGACAGAACATTCCAAATTTTTTAAATGGGCCCCTTGGCTAGAGAGTACCTCAGTGGTAGAGCACTTGCCTAGTATGTGCAAGGCCCTGGGTTCCATCCCCAGCACTGAAAAAAGATGGGGGCAGCTGGGGTCTGGTCTAAAACTCTTCAGGGAACCCATCTTCCCACGGCAGTGAGCATTAGAATCTCCGAGGGGACTGGTTTAAAGTTGCCCATTCCAGAACCCCAGTCACAGAGTTTGATCAAGTCAGAATGCTTTCTTTATTTATTTTTGTTGTTATTTGTTTGTTTTTTGGAGACAGGGTCTCACTAAATTACCCAGGCTGGCCTTGAACTTTTGATCCTCCAGCCTCAGCCTCCCAAGTAACTGGGCTTACACGTGTGGGCCGCACCTTTCCCAGAGGACTCTGATGGGAGGAGGGGGTGACAACCGGAGAAAGTCACCCAAGGCCACAGCCTGGGCAGTGGCTTCCAAGCCCCCTGGCTCTAGATTGCACCTCTTCCCCGGCCTAGCTTTCTCTCTCCACCCCTCCTGCAGACGCCTTCCTTCTGAAACTTGTCCTTTCCTTGGAGGGCTACCCTCTTCTTTCTCCAGCCTTTGTCCATTGGTTCTCTGTGCCTGGGATATTCCTGCCATTCCACCCCTTGACCTGACATCTCCACCGCCCTTCAAACTACAAGTTCTCTCCCTCTGGCTTAGGCATCCCTCTCTGCACCCCCAGGATGAGCCTTAAGCTACCTTGTAACCCACTAATCTCCTCTTCACACTGGAATGTGAGGCCCTTAAACACAGGGGCCACACCTGTCCTCCTCACCTCCTGCTCCTAGTGCAGCCTGTGCCTGGAACACGTAGGTGTCCAGTGAGTGGCCACTGGATGATGATGACAAATGGCTAAGTCAGATGCCAGTACCTTCCATGCACAGTGGTGAGACCTCAGACAGCCTCCCTCTGTCTTTGTGTCCTCACCTGCGGGTCATGACACCGCCTCACAGGTTGACATGAAGATGCTATGAGATGGTACTCAGTGCCTGACTCAAGCTAAATGGTTCTGCCCCAAACGTGTCCATAGCTTGGAGCTCCCAGGGGGCAAAGGTCAAGTCATAACTGGCCTCTGGGTCCATGCCCAGCCCAGCCTACAGGGAAAGCACATGCATGTGTCTACAGCCCAGGGGCCTGGCTTGCCTGCAGAGGAACGCTAAGAACCTTGTCTGGAAGGCCTGCTCTCCCCCTCCCAAAACACAGGGCCCTCCAGGCCTCATCCCAGAGCCCAGGCTGTCCTTCCATGTCTGCGGCCTTGCATTCAGGCTAACTCCCAACGTGAGAGAGAGAGAGAGCCCCTTGCCAAACCCGTGGCCTTCAGTGCAGTTCAAATGCACTTTCTCCAGAAAACAGTTTCTGATTCATCGCCACCTGTCTCAACTCACTCTGCTTGCATCATTATACTTAGCTCTGTCCCTTGTGTTGCTTGGGAGGCATTCATATGTCACTTTTCAACAGTGACCAAACCATCCCTGTCTCCATGAGACCTTCCTAGTTTCAGCACTAAAAGCCCCGTGACCCAGGTAAACCAGGACAGTGGGTTATGCCAACCTTTGAGTACCTCTATGTGTGTATCAGTAATATATTCATTCACCTGTCTCAACAGACATTCCAAGCTCCTCCAAAGAGAGGCCACTGTATCATCTCTGTCAACCTAGGTCTCCTCTTCCCCCTCCTTCTCAAGGTCTCAGTATATCAGGCAGCCTTGGAGCCCTGCCTATCTGCCTACCACGGCCAAAACTGAAAGCTTGGAGACCTTGGCCTTTAATGTGGGAAAGGAGGAGGCTGAGGGGCCTGTGGGTGAAGAGGACACAGGAGCTAGGTAAAGTTACAGGAAGCTAGGAAAGGGCTAGCCCCAAGATGTGGGATGTTGGGCTCAGAGGAGAAAGAAGGGCTGATAAGGGGAGGGCAAAGTCATCCTGCAGGTCTGCATAAGCTGCTGGACTGCTTGGCCAAGAAGGTATAGCTGCCCTTCTGCCACTGACCGCACAATGGGGGCCCAGGCGTAGGAAGGAAGTACGCAGCTAGATGGGGTGGGGACCCCTTCCTCATCAGGCAACCCAAAGAGCGTGAGGCTTGCCCTTAGGACTGGAGTGGAGCAGCAGGTGAATGAGAAGGGAGGAGGAGGCTGGAGGAAGTGGCTTACCTTTAGCAAGTGTTGGGCTGTGTAGAAGCCAGCGGGGCCACTGCCCACCACACAGATCTGGGGGGTCGTCTGAGTGGAGAACCGCTGGTAGAAGGCCGGGGCTGCACAGAGGGGATCAAGGTCAAACCGACACCCTCTCCCCGATCCCAACCCAACTTCAGCATCCAACACGGGATGGAGCTCCCCAAGTTTCACCCCACCTTCACCTTCCTTCTCTTGTGCCTCAAAGCTTTGGCATTTTCAGGGTCTCTTACTTCACCTGAACCCCTAAAGGCTTGGTCTTCGTCCAGAGCCCCACACTTCATCCATGAACCCGCTACACTGCCGCGGATGGCCTGCCCACGAACCCCGTAGCCCTCCGAGCACATCTTTCTTCTATTTATGGAGTTCCCTATCCTAACTGCTGTTATTCTGCATCTTCCCACAGGTTGCCTATCATCCCAACCCCACCCCTTTGGATCTCCCCTCAACACCCCTTTCCACCCCAGATGATGTCCCTATTGTCCCCAGAATGTTGTCCCAGCCACCCTCACACATGGACTTCATGGTCTCTTTCCACCTCCTTTGCTGATCTGTCTCACCCTAGAGGCCTCAACCTCACCGCACAGGTCCCCACCTGTCCCCCACACCACCCCCGACTCGTTCTCATGAATACTGTACACCCTTCCAGGCTTGCCCCTCTCCAGCCCAACCCTAGCTCCGCTCCGACTCCCTCCACTTGACGCTCGCAGGCCTCCCCGCGCTCCCATCCAGTCCGAAGGGCCCTCTCCTACTCAGGGTGTTCCTAGAGGGAGGTGGCCATGTCCGAGGCCACACCAACCACTGCCCCCAGCGCCAGCAGCGTGGAGCCATGGCTGGGAAAAGCGACCAACAAGAGACCCTGTGACTACCCGTGTTGCAGCCCTGCTCAGCTCCGGCCCTGCCCGGGTTCTGGACCCGCCCCACCGTCCTAGTCCCGCCTCCAATCCCCGCCCCTCGCTCTGGGAAAGCGGTAGTGTAGCGTCTCCATCCCAGCCTCGAAGGAATACCGCCCCCAAGAACCCCGCCTTTGGAACCACCCCGTACTGCTAAAGCCCCGCCTCCCAGAACTTCCGAGTCCTGAGAGAATAAATTGCTCCCATCTTCACCCTCCCTCCAAATACCGGAAGACTAGAGTTGGAGGAGAGCGAATCTCCATCGCTGTTTCAGTCGCTCGCGAAGAAGGGAGCCAATTAGAAAGGAGCTTATTTTACTTAGCCTCTCAGGGGCTCCCGTCGCTTACTAATGACAAAATAGTCCTTCACCTTTTGATAACCTATCCCACTGCCTGCGTAGTTTCATTCCAGCCAATCAGAAGTCAATCTCTATGGGCGCCTCCCTGCCCGTTGGGTAATAGCCCCAGAACCCGGAAGTCTGGAGAAAGAAGCTCTGTCCGGACACTACTCACGCTTGCTCCAACCTCTGGTGCTGTATTGGTGTGGCCCCGGTTAGATGCTGTCTTTGTCCTGCCAGGGAGAGTATTATACACTGAAAATCTTGTCCAGTTTCACCCCCTTCCCCATTATAGGTGAGGAAACGGGGGGAGTGGATTGCCCAGGTACTGAGAGCAGAGCTCGACCCCCAACTCTTGTCCTGGACAAGACATTCGCCTGGGGTACAGAATTTAGGGGTCACCAAAAATTCAGTAACCAAGAAAAATAACACTAAAAAAAACTATATATTTTAGTGTACCTGTCTGAAAAGATAAAAAATAATGCCAAAAATTTATGAACAAAAAATTAAAAGCAGTAAGTACAGGATTCATGCTCACCTCTGATACAATACACATGTTGCCTCTTTGCTTTTCCCAAGGTGTTTTGTCAACTATTCAGTTCCTTAGAGAAACCTCTAATCCATCCTCTTTCAAGCTCTAAGGAGTTAGGGGCCTGTCATCCCCTCAGTACCTAACCTTACTTTATTATTGTATCAAAGGTCAGAATCTCAACAGTTTAGCTTATCTTAATTTAGCTTTTTTTTTGCTGGGGGAGGATTGAACCCAGGGCCTTACACATACTTATCACCAGCCCATACACATACTAATCACTCAGTCTTAACCACTGAGCTACACACACACACACTCAACCCTTGGCTTTATTTTTGATTCTTAGACTTGGACAGCACAATTCTGTAAAATAGAAAACGTGTTCTGATGGTTGGTTTAAGTGAAGAAGGTTGTTTTTATAGACAGACAAGGGCTTGAAAGGGAAAACAACAACCAAATTGAGATTTCTTGTGAGGGAGGAAGAGGGGACACAACAGAATAATAGGAAAATAACTGATTAGGTAACATCAGATTATCTCAGGTTACTTCTTTTGTGTAAGGATTAAAGGAGAATGTTATTTTCATGCCAATTGAAACTAGCCTGACTAGGAAATTGGCTGATTTCTCAGAATGTCTCATAAACAGCTTAGTTTTGTTGGGTTTTTTTGGTTTGGTTTGGTTTTTTTTGGTACCAAGGATCGAACTCGGGTCCTTCCACTTTCGAGGCAGGCGGCAGAACCACTGAGCTAAATCCCCGGCCCTAAACAGCTTAGTTTCACCTTGGTGAACTTCAAAGTGAGTGACTCTTTTAACTTTTATCCTGGTCTGTTGAGGCCCAGTGCAGGAGTTTAGTCCAAAGCAATGGCCCCTGTAATGTTTAACATTTGTTACTCTCCTTGTCATTAAAAAAATTTTTTTTGTTTACTTAAAAATTTTTATTAGTATATGTTTGCAATACATAATGATTACATTCATCATGGGGAGTTGGTACATGTACATAACACATCTTAATTATTCCTTGTCATTTTTAGTGATTTTTAAAAGTAACATATAACATACAAAAGGTTCACAAATCATAAGATAGAGCTGATGAGATGTAATCATATAATTACCCAGACTGAGAAATAGAACATCCCCAGTATCCCAAGAGTCCCCTGTACCTTACTAGTCACTCTTTCCTCCTACTGAGAAGTAAATACTGCTCTGCTGTCTAATATCCCCTTGTGTTTCATCCCTGTCCTACAGAATCAGGAGTAGGCAAAGGATGGCTTGCAAGACAAATGCTGCCCATAGGCTTATTTTGTACAACCTACAAGATTGGTTCTTATATTTTTTTAATGGCAAAAATAATTTTAAGTATATTGTGACATGAGCAGGGGATGATGGGGCACTACAGGCAGCTAAGTGAAATAGAAATCAATATACAGCCAGAGAGGGACTGGGCTCTCAAGGAAGTCAGCACAAAAATAAAGACATTGGTATTGTGGTTGGAGACAAATCTGAAGCAGGCCAGGCCTCAAAATAAAGATGGAGTGGCCATGCCTACATAGCTCCCTAAGGGGTAAACAATAACTTGAGATTATATTGTGATTAGTACCACCTGGTCCAGTAAGTCCAGATAGCCATCTGTACCCCAGGTGGGTGACCAGGACATCTGGACCCATCACTTCCCAAAAATGTTTTTGTTCTTTCCATGTATCCTTGCCATATGACTCATTTCCCTGATGAATCAATATTAGCTAAGCAGCTATACTTGTAATCCTATAGGTTGATTATAGTTGAATCTACATTGTACCCACGTTGTAATTTTGCTGTATAAATTACCACTCCAAAGAGCCTCGGAGGCCACCCCATTTGGGACTTCTAGAAATCCAGGAGCTATTCTCTCCTTATTTCTGTATAACTCTCCTAAGATCCTTTGGCTCACAACTTCATTCCTTGATGATGTGGGACCACAAACTCGACACATTTGACATCTAAAAGGTTGGGAGTAACGTTTCTCCTGTATCAATCCCAGCACTGGGGAGGCTAAGGCAGAAGGATCACCATGAGTTTGAGGCCATCGTGGGCTACATAGAGAGTTCAAGGCCAACCTGTACTACATAGTGAGACCCTGTCTCAAAAAAACAGAAAGTGGGCGGGGATTTAGCTCAGTGGTTTCACCCCCTGCTGTGCAAGTGCAAGAACTCGAGTTCAATCCCCGGTACCAAAAAAACCCCCCAAAAACAAAAAATTAGATGAAGTAGGTAAAAATATCTGCCGTTTGTGGTAAATGAATGTTAGCCATCATCATCAATTAGACTTTAGGTCTCTGCAGAGCCTTAAAAACACTTTATTCACTGCTATCACCTCATCTCTCAAGCCCCAGGTAGTCAGAGTAACAGAAAATTGAGCTTCACAGAGACCAAGTTGATTTGTTTCTGGGGTGTCCATGTTACACTTAGGTTTGGCACCAGGACCCCCAGCTTCTGCCCATATCCCATTCAGGTCCAGATCAAGAACAATGAGTCATGAGTTGTATATTTGGATAGTTTTAATCATTAGCCTGGGATATACACAGGGCCTTTCTCTGACATTGCATTTTTCATATGGAGAATTAGCAGTTTGATGAATTATACTCCCAGACCCTAAGACCATTTCTGAGCTGCTAATGCCTTTCAAAAGAGCAGCAATAACATATAGCAGAGCAGTAGGCTGGGGAAGCTGCCAAGCTACCATATCCCTGTTCCAAGAGGGCTGCTTGCATCCAAAACTCTGCTCTTATTGGCGAGCCTCCCAGCAGGGAACTCGGGAATACTCCAAAGGGGTGACTGAGGAGAGTTTCATGAAGGGACTTTGCACAGAGGTGTGAGCAGGATTATGGGAACAAAGAAACATCTTGGGGCCAGCAACAGCTGGAAACCACTGCCAAGCTGGGCCCGAAGGAGGCCAAAGAGGGAGTTATTCAGGAACTCGTAAGAACCAGAGCTGGAAGCAAGGGTGCCTGAAGGAGCTGTGGCCTCTGCTAGAGGGGGCAGGGCAGAGATGGTTGAGGGAGGATCTGGAGGGACAGACAGGGCTGGTGCCAGCAGAACTGTTCCGGGCCACACTGGACACAGAAAGGCTTCTGATGGCCTGGGCTCAGAATGGCTTCACTGTCTTCTGCCTACTTCTTGTCTACCTCCTTCACTTATTTCAAGGGCTCCCGGTTGCTGGTCTTTAGCTTCCCTTCATCAGGGTCAATGTGCCCTTCACCACATCTATAGCCTTAACTGAAAAGTCAGGCAATTATGAGCCCAGAAGAATGACTTGCATGTTCTCAACCAGGGATGATTTTTGACCCCCCAGGGGATATCGGCCTATGTCTGGGGACATTTTTGATTGTCATAACTTGGACTCCTAGCATCTATCTAGTAGATAGAAGCCAGGAGCATGGCTAAACATCTTATGATGCACAGGACAGCAACAAAGGGTTATCCAGATAAAATGTCAATAGTGACAGGTGAGAAATCTCGTCATAACTGCTCTGGCCTTCTGTCCCAGGCCTGGCCCCTTTCTCTGCCCCTTCCTTAGCCTTCACCTAGGAACTTCCTTGCACCCTCTCAGTCCCAACCTCTCAACTCTGCCTACTTTGGGCTTAATCTCAGTGGTGCCCCACACTTTGGCATCAGTAGCTCCCTTATATCCCCACCTCATGCCCAGGCTATGGACCTTACTGCCAAGTTGCCCTTGACTTCAAGCTTTTCTTTCTCTCTTCAGTTGACCTGTCCTGCAGACCCAGTTCCCATAACCCTCTCCAACCCCAGCTACTGCCTGCTAACTTTCTCTCCCTGCTTCTAATCGTCATGGAACAAAGCACTTTTCTAGAACTAGCCAAGGTCAAGCTTAAAGCTATGCATACTCTTTCCCCAGCTCTGTCTCTGAGGTATTGTCCCCCCTTACTTCCATACTTTCATCTCACTGAGACCGTGGGCCTTGGGAACTGCTGAGCCTGTGTCCCGCACAAGCTGCTCTGGCTGATGAACTCAGGAGGTCTGCCAACAATGACTGGCCCTGTGGTACCTGGGGAGAGGGCCACTGGGAGACAGGGCCTCAAACAGTGCAGAAGCAACAATGGCCAAGCCAGTGTGCAATGCTCCTGGCAGCAGGAAGGCCCCAGCCCAAGGGGCTGACACTCCTGTGTGTGCCTCCTCCCATCTCCCAGGTGGCTGGGGCACAAACAAGATGCTGCCTCACCTTCTGTCCCCCACCTCCAACCCTCCACAGGCTCAGATGGCCAGAGGGAGGGATTTGGAGATGGAGCCAGCCGAGGCCCAGACTGGCCATGTTGCTCAGCCACCATTGTTCCCTTTCCCCAGACACTCCCTGAATCCCAGAAGAACAAACAGCACGAGCTGGCCTGTCTCGCTGCTGGTCCAAGTCCTCCATACTCCAGGTCCATGACCCTCCACTGCACCACACCCTTGGGGCCAGGAGCAACAGCAGAGCCAGGGTTGGGCCAGGACTGGAGCCTAGCCCTCACTGCAGCCCCACCAGCTCCGTGATCGGTGGGGCCTGCACCATGAACTCCTCATAGCGATCGAAGAACAGCCGGAAGCGAGCCAGGTACGAGTCCTCGTTGTATGGCAGCTGCTTCTCACGGAGGAACTTGGACACCACGGGCTTCACCTGATGGAGATGGGTGGGAGGAGGAGCCTGTGAGCTGGGACTGTCACACACCTGTCCAGGGGGGAATCATCTTCCCAGCCTCAGTTCCTATCTGCTTTGTCCTAGATGCTGGGGTGAGCTGAGGGGCTGAGGTACTGAGGAACTCCTGCCTCCCCCAACCCTACTGCAGGCAAGAAAACCATGGGCTCCCCCTGCCCCTACATCCCCAAGGCTTCCTGCTGCATGACAGCGCCTTCGGCACCGTGGAATGAAAAGCACAGCTCCCTTTGCAAGCAAGCATCTACTTCCTGTCCAGCACTTTAGATCGACGTGCGTCTTCATTTTGTCCTGCAGGTAAGCGCTGTCGCCTCAATCTTACAGACAGGGAAGCTGAGGCTCAGTAAACTTGTCCCGAGGCTCACTAGTAAGAAACCTAGGTGTCTGATCTGAAACCCACACCACTGCATGTACTCAAAGCTGCTCTCCTGGGTGATCTCTGACCAGGCCAGTGTTGGGGAGCTCCAAGTTCTCACTGTCCTCCCTCCAGCCCAGTCCTTAGTTACCTTCAGGCACATGTTGTCTGAGAGCGTGGGGAAGAGGTGGTGCTCCACGTGGCAGCTGATGAGTGAGTGGCCGAACGCCCAGTCCAGCACTGGCAGCCGGGGCAGGTTAAGGACACCCAGGCTCATCATGTGAATCCGCCGGGGCTTCTTGTCCAGGGAGAACATGGGGAGCCCGATGTGCTGGGACAGACACATGGGTCACACTGGGGGCCAGGCAGCCCCGGACCTGCCCCCTCCCCCGGGGAGCCTCACAAAGTAGGGACCCAGTAGCTTTTTCGGCCTCCAAAGCCTACTCCAGCAGGACCTGGGAGAGGAATAAGGGGCTGGGGCTCCTGGTCTGTCTCAGATGCCAATCCAGCCTGTGTCCTGAGCTGAGTCTCGCCCATCTCTGGGGCTCTTTCCCCATCTGGACAATAGGGAATTTGGCCTGGGCACCCATTGAATTCCTGATACTCAAATGCCCATGATTACCTACCATTGCTCTCATGCTGTGCCTTTTCCTCATCCTGGAGAAACCCTCCCTGCTCTACCACTCAAACCCTTACTCATCATTCCAGACCAAGTCTGGTCAACCTCTGGTACTTTCTCACTAAACAAGTAAGTCCAGGTGCCTCTGCCAGGCACTGTCCTGCATCTAGGGGAGCTGGAAGTGAATAGGAACTTCCATCCAAGCAGGACAAGCAGACAGGATGCAATTATGAGATTAAGTGATGAACAGTATTTGGGCTGAGTGCCAAGCTGGTGGACAGGGAGCTCTAACGTGGCATGGTCACTGTCCAGGGAGCAGGGGCCATCCCTGCGGAGACAGCACTGGAACTGGACAGGAGCCCCTGACCTCACACAGAGTCAGTCCCCTGCCTCAATCCCCAGCTGCTTCCTCTGCCTGCCTGGTGGCACTGGCTGGGCCCTCTGCTCACTTGGACATCCACACACCGATGAAAGCACTCTAGCTGGTGCCGAGGGGAAGCCAAGGCCTCACCTGCAACCCAAGCTCTCTGTGATGACTCACAGAGAGCTGGTGTGGCCAAGAAGGAGGGCTGCCCTCTCTCCCATGGGGACTCGGGTCCAGCCTGCAGTCAGGCACCCCAGAGAATGGTCCCCTAGTGCCAGGTGAGAGGCCTCACCTGGAAGATGTTGACGTGGACGTAGGGGTGGGCCAGCAGAGACCTGGTGAGCAGCATGCAGGCCAGGGCTGAGCTGGGGCTCCCGAACCCTGACACGTTGAGGAGCAGCCAGTAGTGGGAATAGAGGCCCAGGGAAATCAGGCCCAGTGTCTGCAGAGCTGACCTCAGCTCCACCTTCCTCAGATGCTCTGCCAGGGGAACAAGACTCAGAGTGAGGAGTGGGAGGGTTTTCAGCCATCATGAACTGGCTCCCTGGTGGCCAAGGGTGGTAAGGTAGAGGGTGGTCTGGGAGTGTTCAGTGAATCCACACAACAGTCCCTGAAAAGTTTGTTCACCCATTGTATGGAGGAGGAAACAGAGCCATTAAGCAACCTGACTGAGATCGTGACCTGTTCCACACCCTTGCTCCTTCCACCCTGTGGTGTTGTTCCCATGATGTCCACACTTACAAGACACAGTATGATTTCTATGAGGCAGCTACTAAGCCAGTGGTGGCGAACCTGCAGCACGTGTGACACAGAGGGTTGTGTGTTATTGCTGAAAGCTGTAAAAGGTTCACCATCACTGTACTAAGTATTCTTTTTTTTTTGGTATCGGGGATCGAACTCAGGACCTTGCACTTGCAAGAAAGGTGTGGTGCCACTGAGCTAAATTCCTGGCCCTGTACTAAGCATGCTTAAGTCTATGGCCTCCTTATGCGTTCACACCATTCTGGAGCAGCAAGTGAAGAACCTGAAGCTCATAGAAGTGCAGTTACCTGCCCACAGTCACCTGCCAATAAGTGGCACAGCCAGACTTAGACCAGGTCTGGGGCTCTTTCCACCCTACCTGGCCATTTGAGAAAGTCTTTGTTAGCCTTAGCTCTGGGCACCTGGCTTCCCCAACAAGCAGCTTCCATGAAGCTATGAGAAGGAAGGAGGGGCTGGGAACAGGTTTTTGCAGGGTCCTCAGACTCAGACGGTCACAATACTTACCAAGAGCCACCAGAGGGGTTACAATGGGGATTAAGAAGGGTGCAAGGAACATGTAGATGTAGCGGTTGAGGCAAGGCAGCTTCCAGGTGCTTGAGTCCCCCAGCCCCACCACATTGGTGTAGCCGTGGTGCAGCTTGACGTGGCCATACTTAGCATACTCTGCAGGGAAGGCCGTGCATACCTGGAGGAGGAGCAGAGAGGACACCAGGTCCAGGTCAGGCACAGTCAAGGGCAGTGGGATCTGGGGAAGCCTCAAGAACAAGCCACTCTGCTTGAATCCTGCAATTCTAGAGCCTTTCTGCCCCACACAGACAATTGTCTCTCAGCCACCTGTGACCCCAGTGAAGCAGCCAGACAAACAACTGCAAAGTACTTGAGGTTCTGCAAAGCACTTGACCTCGGATTATCCCTCTGCCACTGACCACCACCTAGACAACCTCTGGAGTCTCTGAAGCTACTGTTGCAATAAGGCTGGCAGCCCATGCGTGTCCTGGAAACCCCTGCACCTTCATAACACTATTTTGCATTCTAAGCCCACAGCAGCAAGGAAAGGAGTACAGAAGTAGCCTGGGGATAAGTGGAGACCATCTCGCATCACAGTGTGGGAAGGGGATGCCACTAGTGGAGGCTGAGTTAACTTCTCCCCAGAGGTGACTCTTCTGGTATAGGGCCTTGAAGGGATTCTCTGAAGCTGCTCATGAGGAGCTATGTTCACTGGCTCTCTGGCTCCTAGAACAGTCATTCTGAATGCAAGGGAGGCAGTATGGTGTTTCTTATGCAGATATATGCAAATGAACATGCGAATGTGAGCCTCTTCAAATATTTTATCTGGGCCAGCAGACTTTAATAATCTTACTGAAGAGGGCTGGGGATTTAACTCAGTGGTTCCACTGCCTGCCTCGCAAGCAGAAGGACCCGAGTTCGATTCCCGGTACCAAATACATAAATACATACATACATACATACATACATAATAATCTTACTGAAGATGCTGCCTGCCTGATTCCGGAAGAAAGTGAAGGATTTCCCCATACCAGTCTTTGGGTGTCATAGGTAAGTTTAATTGTCAACTTGATTGGTTTGGGGGCTGCCCAGGGGACTAGTAAGGCACATTTTATGTGTCTAGGTGTATTTCGGAGAAGTGACCATGGGGTCTGTATCTCCTCTCTCGGCCCTTCCTCTCTGTTTCTCTTGCCCTGCTCTGCTTCTCAGCTGCCTCGAACTAAACAGCTTTGTTATGCCACACACTTCCACCATGATGTTCCCACCTTGGAGCCGGCCAACCATAGACTGAATCCCCTGAAACCGTGAGCAAAAACAAACCCTTCCACCTCTAAGTTGTGGGTGTCAGGTATTTGGTTCCAGCAACAGTAAAGCTGACCCTTCCTGGGAGCCAGGAAGACACAGCAGGACTCCTTCGCTGAGCACTCAGTAGGTACCAGGCTCAGTGTTGAGCACTTTCATGTGCTCCCTAACTCAGGGGGTCAGTGGTGCTGTTCTTCACAGTTCACAGAAGCCGCAGCTGAGATAAGGAGAGGCCACCTGATACCAGGTCACACGGCTAAGGAGATGGCAGGGACAAGATGTGGACAGGGAGGCCCAGATTCCAACCAAGATAAGGATGGTGGTCCCGAAATGCACCAGACATGGCCACAGCATGAAGCCAGGCTCTCGGTCCAGACAACAGAAGCAAAAGCAGGAGAAAGCTAAAGGATGACACTGTCTCCACATTCTGCCCCTTGGAGTGAAGCAAACCGCGATGCAGGCAGAAGCTGTATCTAAAGGACACTGAGGAGCACACGTACAGTTTTGCAGAGGCCGTGGGAAGATGAGGTCCACCCAGCAATGCTGTGCAGGCCCCTGTGAAGACAGAGGGCTTGAAAGTAAGTGCTGACTCCACAACAGCCTTTCTGCCTCATCCAGGACACCAGGGTGGGGCACTATGCTCTCAGATGATGCAATCCACCTAAGGACAGGTTCTGCTCTCTGCTTCTGTAACCTCGCCAGGGACAGATCATGGAGGAGGTGGCAGAGGGTGGGTGGCTGAGGAGTCAGTTAAAGCAACAGCCTCAAAAAAAATAAAAATAAATAAAAACTTAAAAAAAGTGACAGCCTCTTCCAAGCCCTCCAGTCTCAGTGGTACCTGCCCACTCATGAGCCTCACCCACTGGGTCCACACAGTTGGTTTAAATTAGTGCCAGAAGCCTTTGGCAGGGGGCTCAAGGGAGGGCACAGCTGGGGTCTGGAGATGTCCTCAGAGCGAGTCTGGGCTTTGCCCAAGGCCTGCAAAGGTACGTTTTACACCAGGATTGCTCCCCATGTACTTGGAAAAAGCAACTGTTTGGAATGAAAGTCCTCCCACGCACTCCTCCATAGGCCAGTCCTATCCAGATGGCTTCTTTTGCCAGGAGAAGTCAGCTGAATGCAGCTACCTGCTTAGTGTCATCTGGTTTTCCTCATCTCACAGGTCAGCAGCCTATTGCACTTAGAGTGGCAATGCCCGCAGCGACCTGGAGCCCGGCCCCAACTGAGAGTCTTGAGAAATGGCACCCTCCCTGCCCTGGGGGCTCCTCAGCAGGTTCTTATCCATGTGCTCAGGCCTGTGGCTTCTGGGGAAATAGATGGCCAGTGGCACGCATGACCTGTGATTGGTGACTCTGTGCACACTGCCAGTGTCGATGAATGATTTTGCCTTTTACACGACTAAGAAAAGATTCGAAGCTATTTATCCCATTTAGATGTTTGCTCCTGAGAGGGAGAGAAAGGGGTGGAAGGGCTGGAAGGGAAAGATGGGTAGAGGTGCAGCTCATGTGCCCACAGCCCACCCGCCATCCACCCAAGGGCAGTGAGAAACAAGAGTCACTTTAAAGTCTTGCTGAAGAGGATCCCACATCTAGACCCAGAGAAAGTTCCAGAACCCTCACAGTTCTACCCCCACATCCCTCCTCCTCCTCTTCCTCCTCCTCCTTTTTCTTCTTCTTTTGCAGTACTGGGGTTTGGGACAAGGGCCTTCATACTGACCTATATCCTTATCCCTCTTTATTTTTTGAGACATGATCTCACTAAGTTGCCCAGGCTGGGCTCCAACTTGCCCCAGCCTCCCAGAGTGCTGGGATTACAGGTGTGTGCCACCACACACAGCTTGGTGCTGCTTTTTAATGTCACCTGCCACCTTCTGTGCCTGAGAAAGGCGTCACAGCACATCTGAGCCCACATCGGTCAGGCCCAGACTATGATGAGTATAATTGCTACGATGTATTTAGCTAAACTTCAGGGGCCCCAAAACTCTCATTTGTTGATTCTCTCATGCAATTATTTGTCCACTTTAAGCATCCTCTGAGCCCTCCTGGTGCTAGGCCCCATGCTAGGCTGTTAGGATACCAGACTCGGGGCCTAGAAAGGGACAGCATCCCTCCAGGGCACCTGATGGGCTCATTCTGACCATGGTGAACCCACTTCCATCAAACGAGTACTCCAAGTCTCCCCTTCTGTGGCTTTCCCTCTTGTCCCTCTCCTATTCCAAGAGTGGCTAAACTGTGGCTCTGTTCATGCCGATCTTGCTGGAGAGCTTGCCTCTCACCAGAGGACTCAGGCTCAGGGATTTGCATCTCCCTGAGGAGGGCTGCCATATGCAGCCAGTGAAAATCCAAGACACCCAGGGAAATCAGAACTTCAGATAAACCACAAACATGTGTCATCTTTGGGATATACTTCTATAAAGAAAATGGCTTATCTGAAAATTCAAATTTATCCAAGCAGCCTATATTTCATCTGGTAAACCCACTGCTCCAGACAACACAGCCCCAGAACCCCCAGCATTCTGAACCCAGCCAGGAAGGGGCTGCTCACCCTGGGAGATCAGCAGGAAGGGGAGGAACAGGAGCTGAGCAGACCACAGCCCAGAGTGTCCTCTGCCCGAAGGACACTGCCCCTGGATGTCCCACCACAGCTTTGTCACCTCAGGAGTGGCCTCCACCGTGGCTGCAGCCCCAGCTGGAGCCCCAGCCCTTCCTCTGACCCTTCCTCCTCCACCACATCCTGCCTGGCACTGTCCTCCCGGAGCCTCCTCCTCACGGTCACTGCTCACCTCTCAACTGATCTCTGGCCTGCTACCTGCCTCATCTGCCTCAAATCCAGCAGGGTGACCTAGCGACAACTATCTTTGATTGCGCCAGAACCCTAATTATGTTTTTAAAGACTGTAGTGTACTGTTTACTCAACAAACACAATAAGGAGGAAAGTATTAGAGAAGGATACAGAAGAGACTGATAACCTCCACGTTATCTATTCAGAAAGTAAAATAGCTTCTTAAATTGCCGGTGTAAGCCAAGTATGGTGGTGCACACCTCTAATCCCAGCACTCAGGAGGCTGAGGCAGGAGGACCACAAGTTTGATGCCAGCCTGTTCAACCCTGTCTCAAAATCGAAATCAGAAAAACTACCGATGTAGACAACTGTCTTGGGTCAGTTCAAAGTCCCAGCCCCTCTGCTTGCAGCTCGGAGCTCCTTGGTCCCCTTTCTCCAGGAACCCTGTTAGATTCCAGAGACCCTAGGTTTCTGTGGGTCCCTTATGCCCTATGCTGTCTGCCATATCCATGTCTTTGCCTGAACATCTGCTCTGTGTGAAGCCGCCACCCTGCACTTCAGCCTGTCCAGCACCATTTCCGGAACTCCCGCTTTCCAGCCTCCACGCCACTGGTGTTTGGGGTTGGCTCATCTTCTGTGTGAGGCCCAACGCAGCTGAGGCAGCCTGAAGTGTCCCCAGACATCGCCCAGTGGCCCCACGCGGCCCCCACAGCACTGAGATGAAGCCTTAGGCACCTTCTGCTGTCCTGGTCCCTGGCTGCCCACGTTTCATCTCTGCAGGCTTGAGCAAGTGACTTGGCCCCCCCCAAACTAGGGCTTCCTCATGTCCAGAATAGGTGGGCTCATGGGGAGGCAGGACTGTTAAATGACATGACTCATATCAAGGACACAGCAGCCAGCAAGTATTAGCTGTTACAGTCAGGGCGCGTGCGCGCGCGCATGTGTGTGTGTGTGTGTGTGTGTGTGTGTTACTGGGGACTGAACCTGGGACCTTCCCGCTGAGCGACATCTCCAGCATCATTTTTATTTTTTACTTTGAGACACAGTGTCACTAAATCACTAAACTGCCCAGGCTGGGCTCAACCTTGAGATCCTCCTGCCTCAGCCTCCCAGACTTCTGTGATTACAGGTGCATGCCGCCACACATCATTTGGTTCTTTTTTTTTTTTTTTTTTGGTACTGGGGATCGAACTCGGGTCCTTGCACTTGTGAAGTAGGCAGCGGTGGAACCACCGAGCTAAATCCCCACCCTGGTTCTTTATTACTTTGATGTCATTTGTTTGTCTTTTTTGACTCAGCCCTTGGAAGCAGAAGAGGTCCTATTCATCATCATTGTGTCTCCAGCACCTGGTGGAGCACTGCCAGGCATGGAGTAAAAGTTCCACAGTACTGGGAGCATTGCTCTGGCTGCAGATCCAAGTCGCAGCCCTGACCCTGGTTTGCCCACTCAGAGCCTCAGCCCAGTCTGGGCCCCCAAAGCTCCCGTCACCCTGAGGCTTCCTCCAAGTCTCCTCTCCTGGCTGGGTGTACACTGTCACGCTCACAAACGTCCCCTGAAGTCTCTGCCAGGTTTCTCCCAGGCCCTCCCTCAAGGGGCCGCTCCTCATACCCACTGTGCCAGTGCAGACTGCCGTGGCCAGGCAAGGGCAATTTCTGTTGCACCTGTCCCTCTCCACCTCAGGGGGGCTGTCTGTAAGCCCATCGGGGCTACCCACAGAAGCCAGGATTTTTGAGGACCCCACCCAGGAACAGGAATCACAATGAGAAGCCCTCCCTGTGGTACTCAGGCTTTTCCTGGAGGAAGTCACACCACAGTTGAGGGAGGGGGAAGGACTGTATAAAAAAAAATTTTTTTTTTCAGTACTGGAGCCACTGAGCTAAATCCCCAGCTCAAAATGCATTTTTGGTGCAGGGAATTAGCTCAGTGGTGCCACCGCCTCCCTCACAAGTGCAAGGTCCCGAGTTTGATCCCCTGGTACCAAAAAAAAAATACATTTTGAGAATCTACACTCATGATAAAATGGCACAGAACACACATGTACGTGCATGTGCACATATGCACAATGCCAGCGACAGTTTCCATATTGAATGATACATACGTAAATATAACTACTGGGGAAAATCAGGTGGAGGATCCACCAGATATCTTCCATTTTTGGAAGTTCTGTGAGTCTATAATTAATTTTAAAAAATTAGAAGTTTTCACACAAAAATGTATTTTGTACTGAAGATCTGTGTTTGCCCCCAAATGAATTTTACAAATAAAAAAAAATTGTAGTTGAGGGCTGGGGGTGTAGTTCAGTGGAGCATGTGCTTAGCATGCATGAGGCCCTGTGTTCAATCCCCAGCACAGCGGGGGAGAGGGGCAGGCAGCAAGGAAAAAAGGAAGAGGGGAAAGAAAAGGAAAGGGAAAGAGAAAAGGAAAGGAAGTCACAGTTGATCTTACCCAAAAGCTCTCAGGGTTTGGGTGGGAACAAGCCCAGAGAAGGTCGAAGAAAGGCCCAGAAGGTAATGGCTGCACTAAACTCAGGACAGAAGAGAACAAGCAAAGATCAAGACTAGGCTGGGGGTTCTCAGCGGTTTCCACCCCCACAAGAGACCCGAAGGAAGGATGGTGACAGGCTTTCCCGTGTGCCAGCCCTCCCTGCAGGGCACCGGTACTGTGCAGGGCTCCCTGTAGACCAGCTATGACTCCGCCCCTGTAGCACAAAACCAACTTCACAAGGAGTGTTTGTTGCTGAGACACAATACAGAGCTTCGTAACTGGCACAGACTGTACCCTCCCACTTGGGAGCATCTTGATGGCTATCGCATAGAGGACAGTCCTCAAAGTCCTCTGCTTCCAGAGTGAATTCTCCCCAGACTCGAGACTGAAACCACCACAGTGTCCTGACTCCCCCACCTCCCGGTAGCCATCTGTGTGTGGTTCCCTTTACTGGGAGTCCCCAAGGATATGGCTGGTAGTGCCAACAATGTAACCGGGACAGGTAGGGCCACGTACTCTCCTAGGGAAGACCAGAACTAAAGAGAGGTTCGCTGCTAGGAGGGATTGAACCTTCTCTTCTAGGCCAGAAGCGGGTCCTCAGACAGAAGCCTGGTATGGAAAGGGGCACATGATTCGGATGCAAACTTGAGTGGAACCCGCTGCCATCCTCTCTGCTCCTCCCCTCACACACAGTGGGTCAGAGAGGTCCTGGTCCACAGCTCAGAACTGACAAACCCTGAGAAGTCCCACCAAACACTGTATCCCTACGAAAGCCAATGGTACTCAGCTAAGGCTACAGAATTTGCAGGATCCCAGAAGGAACCCAAGGCCTAGGACCATATGTTTTTGCAGTGATGGTGTCTCTGAAGGTCAAGGGGAAGGACACCGGCCCCACCATGAGAAGGCAGAAAGGGAGAAGACACCAGCCTGTTGAAGTGAGAGCAGCAGGTCAAGGAAGGTCCAGGTCATCATGAGAGGCCCCAGGCAGCTCAACCCAGCCCTCAATACGCACCCAGCTCCATGGAGCTTGGCAACCTCTCAGTTAATAAAAACAAGGCAATAACAGGCAAAACAAACACCACCACAGACAGCTCACCCTGTCCTTGCAGCTGACCGTGCTTTCCTTCCAGGGACAAAAAGCAAAGCTAAAACTCATGGAGCATCAAGGTCAGGACAGGGCCCTATGCTAAGATCTGTACCATCTCACCAAGGGCACACTGGCTTCATGAGGGGGGCAGTGTCATCGCTCTGTTTGATTCCATGAGAGAACCAACTCTGGATGTTGAATTAAGTACATGCTCAAGGTCAGGGCAGCCAGCGGGGTTGGGATTCCAACAGAGGGGTGAGGGTCCAAAGGCTATGGCCCTGACCCCCGCCTCCCGCCTGGCCCATAACACCAGCAACCTCCTGGAGGACGCAGTGGCCCCCACACATGCCAGCTGGGCAGGGGGGCTGACCCATCCCCTCCCACACACAGGCACTGGACCCTCCACAGAGGTCAGAGAATGGAGAGGCCCTCCCCACCCAGGTTACCGGAGGACCCAAGTGACAGATGACTTGTGCCCTGACCCCCAGCTCACGGCAGCACCAGCCAGTGTCACAGCACGAGGCGGGACCAAGCTTTTTCTCCTCTGCTCGAGGAGCACCGTTCTCTGGGCGATCCTCTGTCACACAGCTTTTCCCTGGACCTTGCCCGTTGTCCCTAATTCCAACTGCAGGGTCACAGCCAACAAATACTGATGGGAGACCTGCCAAGAGCTCAGGCCTAGGCAGGGGCTGAACAGATAAAGAGGCAAAGGTGAGGCCACTGGTCTGGGGCTCCTGGGGAATAAGACCGTGTACTGCAAGCTGAGTGCAGACGACTGTCTGGGCCCACAGGTCGCTCTGTGCTGGGCTCTGGGGAAGGCTTCTCAGAGGCGCTTGGGTCCCAGCCTCCCTCCGCACACATAACAGCTCCTGTGTCTCCCCACAGTCAGGGTCAAGGCTTCTTGTGTGGGCATTGGGGAACGTGATTAAAATGCAGGGGCTGAGGACCTCTTCTCCAGCAAGCCTGGGGCTCCAGGTGACTTGGCTACACACCCACATTTAAGAACCACATGGCCATCTGTGTGCAATCGATCCCCTGTAGTCACTTAGTCCTCAGTCTTGCTCGCCCTCAGCTGCCTCTGGGCTCCTGGCACTTGGTAAAGCTTTGAAAATCCCAAAAGCTAATCCTGCCCCTTGGGTCCCAGCATTGTAATACTGCCTATGCAGATAGCACGGCCAGCATTGCCCCTGTCTCTCAGTGGGGTCTGGCCTACCCCTCCACGTGTGTCTGGGACCACACCCAGGGGTCACTGGAAAGGAACCCTGAAGATCGGGGGCCTGTGGGTTCTTCTTAGCCTCTGCCCCTCAGCAACGTGTGCTGGTGGGAAGAGAATGGGTAGGGGGCAAAATGGGACAGAAAATGCTAGGTGAGAAATACTTCTGCCACTCAACTGATGAGTTATAAGGCGTGTGCATGTATAGTTATATGAAGTTTCATAAAGTTACATGGCTTTATGAAAAGTTACAAATTGAATTTTTATGACAAGTTCATAATTGAGTTAATCAGTCATGGTAGCCAGTCCCTGCCAGAAAAAGGACTGTTTCTATTACAGCCTCATAGTTGATTCCTAAGGGCCGAGGTGGCCAAGCAAGGCCCACCCTGAAAGGAAAAGAGAACCCATTTGGCAGAGAATCTGGAGAGAAGGGCAGCCTGGCAAGGAACCTCTGCCTTCCTGGCTGGTCCGCAGGTGAGAAGGCTGAGCAGGGAAGAGTGGAGAAGGTAGAGCAAGGGTCAGGAGAGAGGAGCGTCCTTCCTGGAGACCCGGAGGAGCAGAGCCTTCTCAGGATGGCTCAGCCACTGCCGGGCATCACAGGGGCATGATCTGGAGCTGGGAGGCTGAGCTGCTCTCCCCTTTTTGTTTGTGGGTCACATTTGAAACCCTGATTGCCAGACCTTGAGACCTCAATGGTAGCCATGGGCCAAGGCAGTCAAAGCAGGGCCTGCCGCCACAGGTATCTCAGTAGGAGGAAGAAGCTCTAACTACATTTGGCCCAGGGCTGCAAGGAGGTGAGTGGGCCAGGAGAAAACAAGGCGCCAGGCCAGGTCCACTGCCCTAGGTGGACACTAGATATGTAGCACACAGTTCTCTATCTACCACAGGACCCAACTCCCTCTGAGGAGCTTGGAGAAACACACACAGGCACACACACACTGCAGTTAGTGTATGCGGCACACTTGCATTCACATGCCAACACCAGCCGTTGCCTGCCCATGTGGACACACACACACACACACACACACACACACGCACACACTCACCTCCACAAAGAAGAGCGTTAAGATCTTGTTCCAGTATTTGGACTCCGTGAGGGCACTGTGAGTGGCCAGGTGACTGCCCTTGACAGTGAGTGTATAGTGGCACACACCCAAGATGGTGATGCCAACCGCGAAGACCAGGACATTATCAGAGCGCAGGCACAGGAACCCTGCAGGAGGAGGGGGGTCCAGGGAACAGAGTCTGTCTCCAGCTCTGGGAGATCTGGACCCAAACAGCCCGCTCCAGAATCCCCCAGGCCAAAGCGGGGCCTCCCCAGGCAGGAGTGGCACAGGTCCCTCTACACCTGAGTGGATGGGGAGGTTCTGGCTACAGGATTTGGGACAAAGCACAGCCCAATGGGCTTCCCAGTGAGACTCCAGTGGTCCTGATCTGTCTCCCCCTTGGGTCCCAACGCGGTGCAGAGATGGGTGCTGGTATGGGGATTCTGGTCAGCAAAGGTCCAGGGGAAACCTCCACGGCCCCTCCTCACTCCCCTCAGCCACCCTTGGTGTCCCCCATAGAACATTTCCCCCTTCCCAGGTCACCTCATCCCTCCCCAGCCCTCCGGGACTCCTCAGCTTTCCCCTGCACCACCTTCACGCCATCAGGCTCCCACCTCCAGCGCCCAGCTCCTCTGGGGACATGGCGGGGACGCCCCAAACCAGACTTCAGGTTTGAGATGTGTCCCTCAGTCCTGGGGTCCCGGGCACGGGAAACCCCCACCCCACCCTCAGTCCCTGCTCCCCTCCCTCCGCCGCATCCCACCCGCACCCGCACCCGCACCCGCAGCCTGTCTGTTCCTGTGTTCCGGTCCCCGTGTCCCTCACCGGCCGGCACGGCGAGGAGGCTGAGCGCCAGGATGGCGCAGTCCACGCCGCGGCGCTCCCACCACGAACTCGCCCTCACCACGTCCTTCACCAGCCCCTCCAGCTGGCCCAGCAGCTCCTCTGCCCTGCCGTCCTCCCGGCGCGCACGCGCCGGCTCCATGGGCTCCCTGCGCGGGTCCTGCCGCCCTCGAGGACCAGAGGACTCAGGGGGACGGGAGTGTGCCGCGCCAGCAGCGCCAGCTAGGCGGGGAGCGCGGGCAGGGGCGGGCCGGGGCGGAGTCTGCCCCCGGCTGGGCTGGGCTGGGCACACCGGGCGCCTAGCGTCGCGGTGCGGGGCTCCCCTGCGCCTCCGGGGGCGCGCAGTGACCTGGGCGCAGCCCGCGTGCCCGCTCCTGAACGGCGGCGGGCGGGTGACCCAGGGGCGAGAACCAGCCTGGGATAGAGGGGCCGAGGCTGGGGAGGGGGCAGAGACCCCAGTGGAGCCCCCTGAAGGCCCTCCCTGACCACCAACCTCAATGCCTCGTCTTCTCTTGGTCCCCTACTTGGATTTGTTGCCGTGTTCTTACCCCCAGACCCTATTTCTCCTAATTTCTTTTTTTTTTCTTTTTTTCTTTTTTTGGTACCGGGGTATCAAACTCGGGTCCTTGCTCAGGCTAGGATGGTGCTCAGTGGTAGAGTGCTTGCCTGGCATGCTCAAGGCCCTGGGTTCGATCCCGGGCAATAAATAAATAACTATATAGCCTCTCTCCAGGCCCCAGCTGCCACTCAAACATCTAAGTGGCACTGTAGGAAGGCAAAGTTTTGATCCCCCAGTACCACCAAAATATACAAAAGTAAAATAAGGCTGAGTGCCAGCCAGGAGCAGAGGAGCCAGGAGGCCCTTGTGGGGCAGGGCTGGCGGGTGGCCTCCTTGCAAAGAGGCAGGCTTGATACAGGATAGACTTAACCCTGTGGGAGAAGGGAGGGAATAGGGTATTCCTCGTCCGTCTGCAGGAGCAGAGTTGGGGAGATTGGTAGGAAAGGTGAGGGGAGGCAGGAGAGAAAGATAGGGAGCCGGGGCTGGAGGTTCCTCAAGTGGCAACTGGAAAAGTAGGGGCTTGCCCCTGAAGGCCTGGGGAGCCATAGCAGGTTTTAAAGCAAGGGAGTGACTTACGTATTAGGGTGCCTGTTTTTGAACTTCATAGAAATTGGACCATCCGGGAGGTGGGGATTTAGCTCTATGGCGCCCCCACCTGCCTCGAAAGCCCAAGGTCATGAGTTCCCCGGTACC
>NW_004624801.1:4744580-4768538 GCF_000247695.1 Heterocephalus glaber
CGCCGCACTTCTTCTGCTCCAGATCCTGCTCCTAGAGGTGAGGAAGTCTCGCCAGGTGCTGGGAAGAGAGGCTCAGGTGGGGGGACCCAGGCCCATGCCACCTAGACCATCTGTTTGTTGCCTCTTGACAGCTTCGGGGGCCAGGTGAGCACGCCTGGCCAGGCTCCTCGATCTCTGCTCACTGTGGTCTATGGCAGAGACAGCCTGACCTGGGGGCTACCTGCATTCCCTGCCCCCTCCCCTGGGCCACCTCTCTCCCCATCCAGCCCCTCACCTGTGCACAAGACTCAGCGTATGTGAAGGGCATGGCTGGGCTTTGGAATCAGGCACACTTACTAGCTGTGTGACCTTGGGGGAGTTACCCAACCTCTCTGACCCTCTATGTTATCATGTACACTAAAAAAACAGATATTTAAAGGGGTGAGATGAATATCAATAGGAGTTGTATTTTTTTTTTCCAGTATAGGGGATTGAACTCAGGGCCTTGCATTTGCAAAGCAGTCATGGAGCCACTGAGCTAAATCCCTGACCCAGGAGTTGTATTATTTTATTCCTACACCCCAATAGATTATTAGGCACACCTCACTTTGGAGCCCACTCTAAAAGACTATGATTGTTAAAACTGTTGATAAAGTCTTTTAGATTTCAGGCTGTGCTGGTCAGCATGGGCTTTGACTTCAAACTTCCAACTTCAAATCTCCAACTACTGCCTGCTCACTGGCCTCTGATCCATGGACTGGGCCTGCCTTTTCTCAGCTCTAGGTATTTATTTTCAAAGTAATTGTTTCTACTCCCATCCCTCCTCCAAACTCCCTCCCTCCTAGGGGCGTTTGGTGACTTCAGCCGTCACTATAAATCTCTTCCAATGTTCTCATGTATTTTACTCATTCAACTGGTTTTATTGAGCACCTACCATATTTCCATCATTGGCTTTCAGTGTCTTCCCCTCCTCTGACCTCATGCCATCTACCAGCTAAGGTTAGACATCAGTGGTCACACACTGCTTGGCATTGAGCCCCCTCAAATGCTGTGCTCAGCCACAGTGGTCAAGGTGTTCTTTGTGCCTGAGCTGTCTGCCTGTATTAGTCAGTATAAGCAATATTAGCTCTTGTAACAAACATCCCCAGCATTTCAGCTGAAAAGCACAATACAGGGTCACTTCTTCACATCACAGTGCAATATGGGTCAGGTGGACCTCTTTCAGTTGGCGACATGCCATTCAGGCCCCTTTCATCTTGTGTTGACCCTGTCTCCAACATTGGGCCACCACAATCACCATGGCAGTGGAAGGGAGAGCGTGGGAAGGTTGTCTGAGCTCTGCATTTGTCACTTCTCTCTACTCTGCAGTGGCCAGAAGCCAGGCAGACAGTCCCAGCCAACCCACAGGCAGACTTGGAATTGCAGCCTCCCTGCATACCCAGGAAAGAGGATTCGGCACTCTGCCCACAGTCAACACAGTGTGAACTTCCTGAGGGCGAGGAGCCCACACACAACTTCCTTGTATCTCACTGAGCCTCTTCCATAACTTCCAGCCTGCTCGCCCCTCAGTCCAGCACCCTGCCTTGTACCCGAGTGCAGTACCAGAGTGCAGTGTGGACCAGCTGGTGAGTGGGCAGGACGGGCTGCTCAGAGGAGAAGGGCTGGGGCCTGGCCGAGAGCAAGTCCTGCCTGCGTTAGCACATCCCACTTCCCTGGAGCCACACGTGGTACCTGGCTCATGGCAGTGTTCAGCAGGCATTTGTGGAATTGATGAATAGACGGATGGAAAGATTGGGAAACAGGCTCAAAAGAATGACGATCAGCCGGATATTTAGCTCAATGGTGCTGCCACCTGTCTGGCAAGCGAGTTCCATCCCCAGCACCAAAAAAAAAAAAAAAGAATGATGATCAAAGTTCAAAAAAAAAAAAAAAATGGTGGGGAAGACACGGTCCAAACCCAAGACAAGGAAGTCTTCCCAAACTTTACCTGGACCAGGAGGCAATGGCCTCCTGCCAGCCACCAGACTGCGTCCTTGGGATCCACCCAGGCAATGACAGTGGGCAGGGTGGGGTCGCCCGAGCTGGGGTTCACCCTGGCCCAGCCCTCTGGAGTTCCCCATCCTGGGGCAGTGATGATTCCTCCCTCCTGTGATTGGGATCTTTATGAGCTGGCTTCATTGGGGTTAATTACTATTGTGGCTGGGGTGAAATAGGGAGGAGCCTGCCCTGGCCTGGGGCAGGCACGGGGATGCTGTGTTGATGGGTATGGAGCCCTGGAGGGCTGGTGCCAGATGGGGGACACACAGGGCGGGTTAGAAAGGTGCCTCCTGCCAGCCAGTTCAGCCTTTCTATGCCCCACACCTGGGTGGGTCTTTGACTCTTCCGTATCCCTCACCCTTTTGTGCCACCCCCCTAAATCATCAAAGCCCCAGGGGGACCCACTCCCGGAGGCCACTGGCATTATTCACAGGGGTGGGGCTGGGTGAGCTGGGAGAGAAGTGGCCTGGCTCAAGGCTCAAATCCTGGCCAGCTGAAGCTGCACTGGGGCTCTGAGCTCCCCAGGCTCCGGCAAGGACAGGGCCACCTCCATGGTGTCTCTGCATCGACCTCACCTCCAAGGACCCTCCATCCAGCCTTCCCAGGCCTGCCTCTGTTCTGCAGGGATGAAGCCAGGTAAGTGACAGTCTAGGGAGGCAGGAAGTGAGGGGGTGGGGATGGGGACCAGGCAGGATCTTCCAGGAACCCTGCTGACCCTTCAAGGGCTGTCAGCCTCTCCAAGTTACCCAGCAACTTAGATCCTTGAAAACCCAGGGCTGGAACCGTGGGCCTCGCAGACTCCCTATGGGTGAGCTGTTCCGGGGGAGGCCTGGTCCCTCCCCTGCATCAGGGTAGCACCACTGTCCCATGTGGGGTACAGACAAGACTGGTGGGGCCGGTACCAGGGCTGGAGGAGGAGTGAGGGCTGCAATTCTTGCACAGGGTGGAGAAAAACCAAGAGCAACGTCAAGAGCCAGGCGCTGGGCTCAGACACACCGAGGTCTGGTCCCTGCTGGGCAATCTTGACCCCTCTGAGGCTCAGTTTTCTAAGAGGGTGAGTAGGAGTGGGCACCGATGATGCTGCCCACCTCCCTGGGTTCCTGGAGAGGGCAGTAACTGTACTGTGTTCTTGTGCTGTGATTATGCATTATTATGTTGAATTGTCGACACGATTTACACCTAACATATATTGAAAACACCTTCACACTCTCTATTCTTCTCTCTTTGTGGCCTGTTTTCCCTCAGGTATGTGTTTCGTTGTTGTCTTTTCTTTTTCAGAATCCAGGGTCTTTTACAGACTCTTTTTTTATTAATAACTTTGAGACAGGGTCTTCCAAAGTTTTTAAGTGGCCTAGGCCAAGCTCAGACTTAAAATGCTCCTGACTCAGCCTCCCAGCACACGCTATGGCACCCAGTGCGCACTCTCTCTCTCTGCGGGGGGGAGAGCTGGGGACTCAGGGGCGTGGCGACCTCCCCCAGCTCGGCTCTGTAGTAGAGAACAGGCTGTGCAGAAGGTGTGGCGTTTGAGGACAACCCAGCATGTCAGACTTCTCTGCCACTGGCTCAGGGATGCCCAAGCCTTGCTGATGCCCATGAGCCCACCCCAGCCCCATGTCCAGGGCTGTTCTTCCACCTGAGGAGTGTGGGGCCTGAGCTAATACTTTACATTATCCTCACAACTTGCCTGTAGTGGAGGTTTGATTCTCCCCATCTACAGCTGGGAATGGGAGGCATGGAAAGGAGAATTCACCTGGAAAGCAGCAGGGCTGTGGGTTCCAGCTGGACCCTGCAGCCTGGGGGAGGTTCCACACCACCCCCTCAGTACCCTGGGGACCCCACAAAGTAGACTTGTCTCAGGCCCTGCCTTCTGGAACATTGGTCCTTCTCCCTCAGCCTACTACCTCCCCACAGGCGTGAGAACCCCAACAAGCCAGTCACCCACAGAGAAGTTAGGGGAAACTTTACAGGACCCCCATTCAGGATGGGGACAGTGTAAAGGAGCGGAGGGTCCAGAAACTTCAACCTTGCAGTCTGAAGGAGCTGGAACCCTAAAAATAGATAATAAGCAGGAGTCAGGGCCTAAAAATAGACTTTAGACAAAGCAAAGGAGGCCTCATGGGTGTGCGCACGTGTGTGCGTGCCCGTGCATGCACACACACACACCCCTCTCGTGGGAAGTGTGGAGGTGGTGAATCTAAGACAAATGAACAAAGCCACTTTGTAGAGACACACACTCAGCTCACAAACAGCACCTTCCAGGGATGCTCTGGACCCGCCATGCCCACTGACAATGTCCTCACCCACATCACACACACACACACACACACACACACACACACACACAAACACACACACACAGTAGCAGCCCCATTTGGGGAGATCCAGGGGAGAAGGCTCAGGGAGTGGGGTAGAAGAGGCTGGGTTAGCAGGAAAAGAGTCAGTGTTTGGGGCTCGAATCCCACTGCCCTAGGATCTCTGTGCTTGGGCTGGGGAAATGATTCAGCTGCCCATGTCGGGTGTCCTTATCCAAGAAGCGGGGCAACGGGACCATTTTCATGGCTTTGGGGAACCTGGTATGTAGAAAGTGCTAGTTTCCTGCTTAAAGGGGCAGCTAGCAGCATGCAGCATCGAGAAAGGGAGAGACCGATACCTTGGCCTGGGCACCCCCTACCAGGCCATCCCCCCTTCCTGCCCCTAGTTGCCACACCTACAGAATGGAGCTTATAGATAATGCTTGCTTGTCCTTGCCTACCTTCAACTTGAAGACCCAGTACTGGGAGGCACAGATTCATTCTGCCAGACAGAGGAGCCTCTGGGGGGTGATGGGAGGGGTGCTGCTGTTACCCCTACTCTGTCTCCTTTCTGAGAACCCCCCTTCTCTGACCACCAGGGGACCTCTGGGTATTGCTGGGCTGCAGTGGAGCAAGCTTCCCAATGTGTGCATCTCCAGAGGGGAGAGAGGATCCATCCAACCCTCGAACACTTGGCCAGGCAAACCCAGGGAATGAATAAGCCAGAGTGAAGCCAGACATGATGGGAGGCCGAGCAGAAGGTTCACAAGTTTTGAGCTCAGCCCTGGGAATTTAGCAACTTAGCAAGACCCTGTCTCACTGTGTAGTGCAGGCTGGCCTTGAACTCACTTTGTAGCCCAGCCTGGCTTCAGACTTGTGGCAATCCTCCTGCCTCAGCCTCCTGAGTGCTGGGATTATAGGCATGCAACACCAAGCCCAGCTCAAAAAAAATTTTTTTAAAGGGATGGGGATGTAGAACAATCCAAAGTCCCTCAATTCAATCCCGAGTGCTGGGGGATAAAAAGAAAGGCAGAGGGAGTAGAGTAGAACAAGGCCCTCAGAGTCCGGCTCTGTGGGGCTTTCTTGGCTCAGCAGTAGCATGGCCCAAGCCCTTTCTCTAGAGTGGGCAAGGACGGCTCTGAATGGACTTCTCAGACATTTCTTCCCCTCAGGCTCCGAACCCCGTGAGGCCTTGTCATTCAGCAATAAAATCCAGGTAAGGGCTCGCACAGAGGACTCGGACCGGCCAGTACAGTTCTAGAATCAAACTGACCCTGTTTGTGTTCTCACCTGCGTGTGACCTGAGCAATGGCCTAGTGTCTATCCTCAGCCTCCGTGTTCTCCTCCATCAAGCGTGTATACCATGCTGGACATGGTGGTGCACGCCCGTAATCCCAGCACTCAGGAGGCTGAGGCAGGAAAATCGTGAGTTCAAGGCCAGCCTGGGCAACATAGTGAGACTCAGTCAAAAGAAAGAGAGAAAGGGAGAAGTAAAGGAAGAAAGAGAATGAAAAGAAACAATACATAAATAATGATGATACCTTGTCATTATTAAATGAAGTTGTCGTGAGAACCACTTGAAACTACATGTCTGAAGTGCTGACACACAGCAGGTGCTCAATAAATGCTCGGATGCCATGATGAGGCTTCACTGTCGGGGAGGCAGCCTGTCCAGACTGGAGTTCTGGCTCTGCCACCTCCCAAGGATGTGGGCTTGAACATATTTTACAAACATGGCCTCTGAAAATCAGGATTGCGGAGAGGCAGATATTCCAGAGAGCGCAGCCAGACTCCATTCCCTGTAGCAAGTCTCTACCCAAACAGAGCTCTAGCAGTTTGCAGTTGCAAGCTGCACGTTAGGCACTTTTCTTCCATTCACTTCAGTGAATAAAAACCAGAAATAACAATATTGCTGAAGCATCTGGGCCACAGTAAGTGTAGCTCTCCCTAGCAACCAGAGTCCAGACCCGGTGTGGACACCTGGGCTGCACACCTACTCTGTGCCAGGCAATCTCACCATAGCCCCGAAGGAGAGCAAGTTGATGTCCATCTTGCAGAAGTTACATTATGTGACTTAGCTGATCTGGGACCTGAACCCAGGCCTCCTACCATTTCCCATGGAGCTCAGATGTCCCTTCAGGGCTTTTCACACTGGGTTCCCAGGGATGCCCCAGAGGCTGCCAAGGAGGTGCAGGGCTGAAGTAAGGGAAGGAGAAGGGCCTTCAAAGAGGGGCTGGGTCACAGGTTTCAGCTGACAGATGGGGCGAGAATGGGGAGAGGAATAAGGAGCTCAAGCAAGTAGGAGACAGATTCAGAGAAGGATGCCAAGAGAGACTCGGGCCTCGAGAGAAGAGGTGATATTTAGAGGAGCAGGAGAGAAGAGCAAAAGACCAGCGGCCTGGCATCATGGGGAGAAATGGGACAAAGAGAAAAACAAAAACAAAGGGAGGCAGGTGGGCTCCCTGGTTGGACAAAATGCTTCTGCCAGTCTCCCCCGCCCCCATCTTGCTGGCTGGAGACACGGAACTTTAGTCCCCTCAAACAGCCCCCAGCACTCTGATCCTGGTTATCTCTCAGTCCGGTCCCCCAAGGCAAGGGGGTGTTGTGGTCAGGGTGCTCCCGCCCCACCTCAGGCTGAGCCTGACTCCTACCCAGGACTCAGGCACACCAAGGTCAAGAGGACTCAAGATCAAAGTCATTTCACAACAAAGGCGCAAGTGCATGGGGGGCCCAGGCAGCACTGTGGTCAGGCACGTGAATTTCAGCATGGGGGGATCTCCCTTTGATGCCTGGCAGCTCTGTCACCTTCCAGGGCAGGTTCTATCACTGTCTTGAGTCTGTTTTCCCACCTGTAAAGTGGGGATAATAATGGTAATGTAGCATTTGCTCTATAGGCCAGGGTTGTGGTTTTATTGTGAAAGTTAAATGGCTACACAGTGCCTAACATAGCACCTGCCTCTTTATAAGCTCTCAACCCTCTGACCTTAAAAACTTGAAAGCCCAGCCCTGGGGACAGAGGCAGCCTAAGTGACCCAGGTCAGGGAACGTAAATCTTCCTTAACAAAACACTACACGGCCAGGGATTTAGCTCAGTGGTTCTGCCGCTTGCCTCAAAAGCGCAAGGACCCGAGTTCAATCCCTGGTACTAAAACACTACGCAACCTCTCTGTAATACTCTATCAACAGAGTGGGGCTAACATTCAGCCTCACCTGCCCCATTCCACAGGGGCAGGGAAAAGCTTTTGATAAATTATAAAATTCAGGTAGTGGCATAAGAGGGTGACGTCCCTTCCGGAAAACATCCCTGGCTCCTTTGGGCACCCCAGGAATAGCCCTGGCCTTCCCAAGCCTCCCATTGTATGGGGGTCCAGCCCTGGCTAGCTACCTATTCCCTAGCAACTGGCTGTTGTTGACAATGCCCCCTAGTGGTCTGGCCAAGATGTCTCTTGTGCTGCCCCCAGCAAGCAAGGGTGGGCGGTGTTGGGGGGAAGGGGAGTTCATTCTCAGATTAGCCTCTGAAGCCAAGGCTGCTCCCGGGGACTATGTAGGACCCACCTACTGGGTGGTTTTGCCAACCAGAAGTGCAAGGACTTCCCTGGGGCCATTCTCAGACCAACAATAACCATGATCATTATTAACTGATGTGCACTAAATATCAGGTGTGTGCTAAGTGGTGTATAAGCATTATCATTCCACCCTGCTAATAACCTATGGGGTTCACACTATTATTAAAAACGCTGATTTGATATATGAGAAAACCGAGTCAGAGAGGTGAGTAACTTACCTAAGGCCACACAGTGGGGGGGACTGACCAGTTTCCCTGTCCAGATCTGCCCTGGGTCCTGCTACTCCCCCACCTGGACTTATTCCAGAGAAGGTGATAGGAGCACTCACTGTTGGAACAGGGGTGCTGTGCTGCTGGGGCTGGCCATAGCATGGAACAGGAGTCTGTGGGAACCACATACGGCATCTGGGGACCTAGCTCCATTTGCCCATATGACTTTGGCCAGCCCCTCCTTTCTGGGTCTCAGTTAGCTCATCTGTAAAATGAGAGGGTTGGGTCACATCCCATGGAAGCTTTTCCTGCCTCTGATTCATTCCACACCCCCATCTCCATCAAACTGGTAGTCTCGTTTGTGGTGCATTAACTTCACAGCAGTCTAACCAAAGCTTCTTAACTTGACATCCCAGGACCTCCTGAGACTCTTTGGCTCCATGAGCTCCTGGGAGTTGTGAGCAAATTGCATAGAAGTGTGTGCGTGTGTACTCTGTGTGTCCAAGTGTGCATATTATTCCCTGATTCAAATCCTGAAAGGCTAAGAACCATTGATTTTTCTAAACTTTTAGCATTTCCTTAAATTTAATGTAAATTTTTAGGGAAATGAGTCAAGAAAGTTGAGTTGGAGGCTGGGGATGAAGCTCAGTGGTGCAGTGCCTGCCTGACAAGAGCAAAGTCCTGAGTTCTATCCCTGGTACCAAAAAAAGAATGAAAGTTGAGTCCTAACTCAAGCAAGTTGACAGTAAAATTCTCTGCTTGTGTCTGAAGTCCCGCAGGCTTCCTGAAGGCTCAGCACCTACTGCCAGCCCCCAGGCTTCCACATGGAGACCCCTGACACCATTGCCTGCAGTTAATCTCTGCCTGGATGCTGAAGCTGCATCTGCCCTGTCTTGTTCTTTCGAGTTCTCCTCACCCCCTGTGCTCCCCTGGACAGTCCTGGCAAGGACAAGCAGGTCTTTCCGAAGGTAGGTGCAGTGACCAGGAGGGCCAGCAGGGGTCGCAGGGCCTGTGGGGCATGGGTGGGTAAAATTGCAATTTGTTGGTTCCCTTGGTGGCCTGGGTATGAGGAATGGGTGGCAGCAGTCTGGAGGCCTGTTTGAGGTCTGGCAGGATGGTGCTGTCTTCCCCTCTGAGAGCCTTAGTGGAGGGAGGTGGCAAAGAACCCCTGGATGGTTGCTAGGCAACCTTCCAGTACTGACATTCTGTGGCCCTTTCTGATTGATGCTTCAGGGAGGGGACTGTCTTGTGCTTTCTTTGGCAGAAGGCTGTTTAGGGAATAGATGCCTCCAGACTTGACTGAAAGGGGCATAGGTCACTGTCCACGCACTTAGGGGAGAAACAGACCCCTGGGAGAAAGGAAGGTTCTTAGGCATCCTGCCTGGCATAGTGGCACATGACTGTAATTTCAGCACTCTGGGAAGCTGAGGCAGGAGGATACAAGTTCCATCCCAGACTGGGCAGCTTAGCAAGACCCTATCTCAAAACAAAACCAAAACCAAACAAAACAAAACAAAGAGGACTGGGGATGCAGATCAGTGCGATGGCCCTGAATTCAATCCTCAGTGCCACAAAATTAAATTAAATTAAATTTTAAAGAATCAGGCACCCCAAGAGACACCTTGGGTGGGGAGCGAAAGGCTTCCCAGGGGTGACAGGGCCCAGAGCCTGGGTGACAGGCAGCAGCCCTCTGGGTTAGGGCTTCTGCCGGTCTCTAGAAGAGCCCGGGCAGCCCTGGTGAAAAGAGAGACAGCATCATCCTGCCCTCGGCTGCAGCAGGTCCCCGAGTCACACCTGAAGCCTGGACCACCCTCCTTGCTCAGCAGTTGGGGACCCTCCTGGCCCTGTTCTTAATCGTCTCTCTCCAGCAGTTCCTTGTTCTAAGCCCAGCTGGCACAGCAGGCAAAGGCCCAGGGATGCTGGAGGGGGAGGGGGTTCGTGCAGATGCTCGGAGGATGGGAGCTGGAGGACCCCTGCAAGGAACAGGACTGGTCTTCACAGGCCCACAGACCCTCTGCCCTCCCACCCTCTCACTCTGCACCCCACCCTCCTCTCACCCACAAATGACTGAAGAACAGGACACAGGCATGACAATGACATAGAACTTTCTCTGCAAAACGTGTAATGCGCCTGGAGGTGGGGTTGGTGTATGGTGGCGGGATTCAGACCTGGCCCCTCCACGCACTGAGAAGTGGGGGTGGGGGAGAGCAGCAGCATCCGGGGCTCTCAGAGAAAGGTAAGTCGGCACTTGGGGTGGCCCAGAGGCCCAGAGGCAGGGAGAAGGGCTAGGGTGTTGGGCAGTGAGCCCTCAGTGTCCTGCAGCGGGAGAGGGACCCCCTCCTTCACAATGCCAGCTCTGGTCGTAGGCACAGATGGGCCCCTCACTTGGACAGGCCAATGAGACCTTCGGGGGCTCTTTCCCAGCCCCAGCCAAGGGGGCCCAGGGAGGAGCTGGGGGCAGTGGCCATCTCCCAGCACAGCTAACACCTGTGTGGGGTGTGCTTGTGCTCACACAGGGTCCACAGGGACTCCCACCTCTGTGACCTTGGTCTATTGGACCCGCTGAGCTGGCCCTTGTCAAATCTCATCACCACACAGAGCTGGGATACAGTGAGCTCTTCCCTGCTTCCCACCATCCATAAACATCACACAGCGGCCCAGCCCTTCCAGGCCTCAAGGGAAACCCCTCCAAACATACACTTGTGCTCATGTGCACAGGCACACCCACGCACGCGCACACACACACAACCCTAGGGCCTGGGCACAGTCCACAGTGCAGATTGCCCACATCCTCAGCCTCCCTCCTTAGGATCTGCCCACACCCAGCCCCCGGCTGTGCTCAGCCCCTGCCTGTCTGGGCCTGGAGATTCTAAGGCAGTTGGCAGATGCCATTCTCCAGAGAGCTGTGCCCACCAGGCCTGGGGACCATAATACTGTGGCCTGTGGCCCTAGCACCATGTGTTCAGCGCCCTGGCCCTCTGGGCCTCTGAGCCAGCCTGGTCCTCCAGCTCCCACCGTGGCTGGTGGTCTTCTCTTGTGTGGGGACAGGGTGGGGGTGAAAGGGAGGGCATTTGGCTGAAGAGTCTGGTGGGAACCTCCTCTCTGGGGCTTACAGAAGGGGAGGCAGCCCAAACTCTTCCCTTCACGTAAAAAGGAGGAGGCAAGCAAGTCTCTAGCCTGAGAGGATGGGCCCCTCCAAGGAGGACTGGGGAGGGAGCAGGAAGACCGTGCACCTGAGACAGGCCGTGTTCCCCCAGCTCTGATGTCATCCAGTCCCTGGTGTGAAGCAGCCCCAACCAGGGGCTGGAGTTGTACAGATCCACACGTGCTTCAGCGGCACTCATGTAGGGTGGCCCAGGGTCGCAGGAACCCTCGGAACTGGTGTTCTGGGATCCTCCTCTGGACACCTCCAGGCCACACGCTCTGCTCTGTATGTGGGCAGGCTGAGGGAGATGACCCACTTGGTCCTTGCTCCTGGGGAAGAGGGCAGCAGGGCTGGCAACTGTGGGGACCCTGCAGGCCCGTCACGGGTTGTGGCAACTTGCGATTCATTTTGGTCTCAGGAGAGGAACCCCGGGTTATCTGTGGAGGAAGAGACAGACAGAAGCAGGCCTTAGAAGACAGCCTTCAAAGGCATCGTTTTCAACAGAGGA
This sequence comes from Heterocephalus glaber, assembly GCF_000247695.1. The sequence goes on from NW_004624801.1 coordinate 4,756,316, forward strand.
CCAGCCACTTTGATGACCCAGCCTCCCTGACGGCCAGGCTGATGGTCAGGGATGGGGGACACTGACTCCCTGTTTCTCAAGCTGTAAAGCACACTGCTTCCCCAAACTCAGCACTGCCTGCTCCGGCCACGCAGAGTAAAGGCCACGGATTCCAAGAGTGGGGGCAGCACTGGTTGGGCTTGTGGGGTGTGGTGGGGAAGGGGAGGGGCAGGGACCAACCCACAGGAAGACCAGTATGGTGGCAGCCCTGGGGAGCTGCGGTGGCTTCGTCCTCTCCCCAGTAGCAGGGACTGCACCCAGGCTCTTCACCCTGAGGTACATCTCCAGTTAGTTTTAGTTTTATTTGGAGACAGGCCCTGCCTCACTAAGTCACTAAACTGCTCAGGCTGGGCTTGAACCTGGGATGGTCCCTCCGCCTCCCAGTACTCTGAGAGTACAGAGGTGCCTGTGCCCAGCTTGTCTTGGCTCTTTGAACCCGACAGCTCTGCCCCCAATGCTGCTGCGGGCTCCACTGTCAACATCTGCTCCTGGTCCTGGCTGCAGGGCTGGGGACAGCAGGTAAAACATCTGCCTTCTGCAACTAGGCAGTTGAGACCTACTGGTTGGCACACCCTCCATCTCACAGGAGTCACCTTGTCCCCAGACGCAGGGAATGGCCTGTGTCTTCCAGAGCCACCCAGACCAGGGACCAAGCCCTACTCCACACCGAGCAGAGGCAAGGTCTGAGGCGAGTTATCTAATCCCTCAAGCCTCCATTTGCTCATGCCTCGTACAATGGTGACCTGGTCACTGCACAGGGGAGCGGCGCTTGCTTCAGGACACAACCCAGGACCTGGAAGGTGAAAGGGCTCAAAAACATCCTCTGATTAGACTACCATATTTCACGGACACTAAAGACAATCATTTTCCCACATTTTGATATCTCTAGAATGGAGGCACATTTTACAGCAGCTGTGATTTTAAAATCCTCCTGTCAGCCAGGTGTGATGGTGCATGCCTGTTAATCTCAGCACTCTGAGAGGCTGCAGAGAGGATCAAAAGTTCGAGTTCAGCCTGGGTAACTTAGCAAGACCCGGTCTCAAAACATGAAAAAAGGAGTTGAAGATGTAGCTCAGTGGAAAGGCCCTGGGCTCAATCCCAGGACTGCAAAAATAAATAAATAAATAAATAGCCTCCCGTCGTCATTAAGTTGGCAGCTTCTTGTAAGCTGATGATAAGTACAACAGTGAGGCCTCTCGTAATTAATGGCAGCTCAGATTTTATGAAATACGGTACCATGCCGCTCCCACTCCTGAAAAGGCGGACTCCTCCCTTTCCCAGGGACCTTCCAACCTCCACCCCTCACAAACAAACGGCCACTCACAGCTCCGTGTCCTCCAGGGCAGGCGGGCGCTCCAGAGCCTGCCTCCGCCTCCGCACGGCCCCCATGATCTTCTTGCGGGGCCCCAGGGGGACGCTGATGCTGCGCAGGTCGAGGTCTGAGCACAGCATCAGCGCCTCCAGGTCGATCTTCTCCTGCCTCAGGAGGGAAGCAAAGTCCTCCATGTGCAGCGAGGCCAGGAAGGTCTCCAGCGGGCTCGTATCGGGCTCCAGGTCCTCGTCCAGGCCCAAGTCCAGCTCGTCCCAGGGCAGCTCCTCCCCGCAGCTGCGGTCCTGTAGGCTGTTGGCACTGCCCAGGCTGTCGCCGTCCAGGCTGGGGGAGCTCTGCAGCCGACCCCGTGGCGTGCCCGTCCCGTCCAGGCCGCTGCTTAAGTAGTTCCTGCGGAACACCATGGTGCCCAAGCCGGGGCGGGTAAACAGGGAGTCGTGGCCTGAGTCGGTGCTGACCTCCGAGTGGGCAGGCTCGGCCGCCAGCGTGGCACGGGAGACGCTGTCCTCGTCCGAGAGGAACATGTCCCGGAGCGGGGCGCGGCCCCACTCCTTGGGGTTGGCGTAGGTGCCCGGGCGCACGAACATCACGTCGCTGCCCAGCTGCAGGCCCGAGAGCGAGCGCACGCTCTTGCGCCCGTCCTCCGAGACCTTGAAGGTGCCCTCGCCGCCCTGCTTGCGACGCTCCAGCTTCCTCTGGATCTTGGTCTTGCCCCTGGCGGTGCCGTGCAGCGTGGCCTGAGAGTAGGGCAGTTGGCTGCCCAGCGCCAGGTGCTGCAGCCGGCGGCTCAGGGTGCTGGACGTGAGGCTAGAGAAGCTGAGCGCGTCCGAGCGCTCCGCCAGCTCCCGCCGGTAGCGCCGCTCCATGCGCTCGTGGTGCTTGCGCTGCATCTTGGCGCACTCCCGGATGCGCCGCTCCGCCTCGCGGAAGGCCTTGTCCTTCAGCTTGCCCACCAGCTTGGGGTTGAGGCTGCTCTGCTTGGCCGCGATGGAGTCCAGGTAGCGCACGCACTCCATGTGGCCCTTCATGGCGGCCATGTCCAGTGGCGTGTGGTAGTCGTTGTCCAGGCACCAGATGTTGGCCCCGAAGGACACCAGGAAGGACAGGCAGTGCAAGTGGCCATTGGCAGCTGCCAGATGCAAGGGCGTGTTGCCCCAGATGTCACACTTGTCCGGGTCACCCCTGCGGGGAGGAATAATGAGCCATTTTAGTGGTGGTGAGAGGAACCACCAGCCAAGGGTTCCCACCCTTGTCGAGCCTCCCCACACGCTCACGGGCCCCAGAGGAATCCTTGGGACTGAGATCTCTCCTCTGACTCCAGGGGATCTGCTGCTCCGGGATGGAGGGAGCCTGGAGAGAAACCGCCCAGCGCCCAGGGGCGGGGCGACAGAGAAGGCGGAGCCCAGGCGGGGCCTTTCCCCCAGAGAAGCCAGGGCTGGGAATCTCAGGGGATAAATATTTGATGCTCAGAGAGAACCGAGTGAATTATTCATGGGCCCAGCGGGGAGCTGGCCCAGAGAGGTGGTGGGCCAGGGCCGCGTCTGGGTCTCTAGGCAGGTGCGGTGAGTGTGGCCACGTGTAACAGGGTGATCAGGAAAGAGGACCAGAGGGTGGAGTGTGCTGGGCCCGAGCCTGGGTGAATGCTCGAGGGTGCGCTGCTGGGAGGCTGCCGCTGTGGCTGCGGGGAGCAGGGCCCGGCCTGGCAACGCCAGTGTTAGAGCAGGTGTCGGGTCTTGGCCCGGGCCAGGAGGGGACGGTGGGGGCGGCCAGGACTGGAGGGAAGGAGGAGGAAGTGGGGCCTGGCTGGGCTGCCCTCTCTTGCTCAGGCTGCCCTATCTCACAGGGCCCTCTAGGCTGGCTGCCTCCCCTAACACCCTCCTAGGCCGGTGCTGCCCCGGGGCAGCTCCCACTGCTCTTCACCAAGGCCAGCAGGGCAAGGTGGGGAGGGGCCACCCTGCCTCAGGCCCACAATCATACAGCATAAATCCTTGGCTCTGCAGGACTTGGGGGTTGGCACACCAAGGGAACTCTTCCCCTGCTGTCCCCCACAGAGACTCGCATGGGTGCAGGGTCACTGTGTGCCCTCCTGGAGTGAGGAGGAGCCAGTCAGTCCTGGCCTGGTGGAACATGTCTGGGTTTCTAATCTTAGGGGCTGCTCTCTGCTGCTGGGCCCAAGGAGCCCACATGAGGGAGGGGAAGGGGCTTCCCCCACCTACCACCTGCTCGAAGCCACACACCAGTGCCCAGCAGCAGGGCCAGAGACTGCCACATCAACTCTCCTGGGCATCCCTTCGGTCCCTTCTCCTGTCCAGGCCACCTTGGTATTTGCCCATCCAGGTGTTCAGCCCAGCCTAACTTCTCTTATCACACTGTTGCCAGGTGGCAAAATTGTTCCCAGTAGTGAGGTTTATCCCACCTCCACCCTAGAACCCAATTCAGTGGCTCTGCCCCTGCATTAAACCCTTTCCCTGGTCCTGACACCTGGACTCTGTGCCCACTCTCCTGGGAGGACAACTCTGGAGGGAGGATGGGGGACAGGAGCCCCTTCAAAGGCAAGGCCACCACTGTCTTGCCATGGCTCGGCTGTGGGGAGGGACACAGAGAGAGTTAACAGGGCTATGGAACCAGTGACATTTGGTGCTGTGGACAGTGCCCATAAATCCCAGGAATGTGCAGGAGGACGGAGTAGTGTGAGGCCCAGCCTGTGGGTGCTGTGGGTGTTGGCGGGGAGCCTTTGGCCATCAGGCTGGGGAGTGGGCAGGGGAGCCTCCTCTTTCCTACCCCACCCCCACTTCTGGCAGGGCCTCTGAGGCTTCCCAGCCTTACCCCTGGTTCCCACTTTCCCCCTCATCTCCCTTCCAGATGTCCCAACCCAAAAGACCTCTCCCCCCGCCCCCCACTCTCTGCAGCACCTGTCCCAACCATCATGGACCCTCAAATCCCAGTTTGTCCCCTCCTAACCCCACATCCAGGTCATGAGTGTCACATGCCTCCGCTTATGTTCCCATCCACGTGTGTCTGCCCGACAACCGCCAAGGTGCCACCATAGAGTCTGTTCATAGGAAAGAGGGCAGCTCTGAGGAGGGGAAAAGGAGGCCATGGGATCTGGGGGGCGTCCCGGGGCCTGGCAGCCCAGGCTCTTTGCCCTCCCCTGCTGGCTGGATGAAGGGGGCTCACCCGCGGCTCACGATGAGGCGCAGCGACTCCAGGTTGCCGTGGTAGGCAGCCCAGAGCGTGGGGGTCATGCCGTCCTCGTCGGGGGCGTTCAGCTCCTTCCGGGTGGCCTCCTTGAGGAGCTCCAGGTATCCATCCCGGGCGGCCCGGTGGTACTGATCGTTCATGGCTCCCGACTCGGACGGGGCGGGCGGGGGACACAGGCAAATGCCCCCCGCGAGGGAGGGCAGCGGGGTTAAGGCTGAGGCATGGGGTTGGAGGAGGGGACCGGGCAGGGGCCAGGGCCGCCAGCCCCCGCTGCCGCAGACGGAGGGTGCGGAGCGCCAGAGCCGCGCGGCGATGGGGACATCTGAGCCGCTCACCCGGCGGCGGGTGGCGGGGGAGGGGGGAGGGGGAATCTCCCGCCGCCCAGGGAGCCGCCCCGGGCTTCCCCTGGGTCCTAAACACCCTGGCCTCAGGGGCGCAGGGCCAGTGTTAGAGCAGGTGATCCTATGAGGGCCTGCTCTCTCTCCAAAATGCGCGCCCTAGCGCTCGGCCCGGGGAGGCCCAGGCTTGAGAAGAGCTGGGGTCCGTCCTCACTACGGTTCTGGAGCTGCGGATCCCAATTTCTGCACCTGTCAAAAGAATGGGCCAAGGGCTGGAGAGGGGTGTCTGAGGGCAGGGTGGAGGGGCAGTCCTGAACCCCAAGGCAGTGCACCTAAAGAACCATGAAGACCCACCGCTAGACGGTCCTGGGGTAGGACGCAGCGGTCCCGGCAGCAGCCCCAGCCGCGCTCCAGCAGGGGGCCCCAGAGGACCGGCGGTGGGCTGGGCGCTCGCGTGGGAACTTCACGCCCCAGACTTCGAAGCATCCAGCCGAGCAGCAGAGGGGGGCCGCGTTAGGGACCGGAGAAGGAACTCGATCATTCTCAGGGCAGGAGGGGAAAGAGAGGCTGGCTGGGGTCACGATCTCGGGGTAGCAACCGGGACCACAGGTGTGGCCGGCCTGCGCCGGGGCTGGGAGGCCGTGTGGGCACCAGCGGACACTCGGGCGGCTCTTGAGCGCCCGGTCTGGGGGCTCTGGGCGGGCGCGAGGGCTGCGCTCCGGGCCGCGGTGGGGTGGGGGTGAGGCGCCCTCTAGCAGCCGCAGTGCGGGACCGCGCCCGTCCGAGCCCAGCCTGGAAGGGGTGACAGGGCCCGAGGGAGGGGGGTTGTTCTTAACAGATAAATATAAATCTCGCCTTATCTGACTCCCGCGCGCACTTCCCCAAATTCAGCCCAGAGAAAAGATGGATCATGTGAGTGGGACTGAGAGGTTTATGGAGCCGAGCTCCCGCGGCTGTAAATCACTCAGCGTTCTCGGATATAAAGCGCCTATCCAGCCTGGTGTGGGAGAGAGGAGACGTTCGCCACCCCCTGAACCCCACCTCTGCGCGAGCTCCCAGGCCAGTCAGGTGCGTGCCCCGCGCAGGTGGACGGTGGGGTTTCGGAACTGGGTCCGACGGATGCCGCCACTTCTCTCCTTGGGCGTTGAGGCTCACAGGTGCGGGCTCTGGTTTTCCTTCCCCAGCGCTCCCTCCAGCACGGGGTTAGAACTCCCTGATCCCCAAATCTAGAGATAAGATGGGGACAGGAAAGTTGAGCTCGGTCCGTTCCGCTCCTCTCCCGCAGTGACCCCCGCCAGCCTCCTCGAGTCGCCCCCACCATGTCGGAGGCGTTGGCCCTGGGCCCCAAGGAGAGCGCGCAGGCGCCGCGGGCAGCCCCCCGCGAGGTGTGGAAGAAGGGCGGCCGCCTGCTGTCGGTGCTGCTGGCCGTCAACGTGCTCTTGCTCGCTTGCACGCTCATCAGCGGGGGCGCCTTCAACAAGGTGGCCGTGTATGACACCGACGTGTTCGCTCTGCTCACCACCATGATGCTGCTGGCCGCGCTCTGGATCCTCTTCTACCTCCTCCGAACGGCGCGCTGCCCCGAAGCGGTGCCCTACCGGGACGCGCACGCCGGACCCATTTGGCTCCGAGGTGCCTGGGGGAGGTGGGCGCAGAGGGGAGCTGCAGGCTGGGGCTCTTGGAGGACCTGCGGAGGGAGCGAGGAGTTCCCCGGGCAGAGCTGCGTGTGACGCTCCTGTGGAAGAAGGAGAAGAGTGAGGGAAAGAAGTCCCGGAGGAGGGGGGAATAGAAGGATGGGATTGGAGGTGGGTGCTCCTTTGCCGCGTCTAAGGATTGGAGAGGCCGTGAAGGGAGAGCCTTTGATGGAGATGGAGAGAGGGGCACGGAAGACAGTAGCAACTGAGAACAGCCTTGTCTAGGGCCCTTCTCTCATCTAGGGAGCCCCTAAGAGGGAGGCACAACAGGGCAGCCAAACACTCGATCATGCCCTCGTCCATTCACCAATCCATCTTTCAGACCTTCCCTTTGCTCATTTCCCTATTCATCCATCCATTCATCCACTCTCCCACCCATCCATCTTTCCACCCTCCCATTCATCCCTCCGTCCACCTACTCATTCATACACTCATCCTTCTATCCACCTACTCATCTTTCATTCTTAATGTTTGCCCATTTGCCTATTCATCCATCCTCCCACCCTCCCCATTTATCCATCCACCCAATCATCCAGCCGCTCTGACACCTTCCTATCTAGCCACTCGTGCTCAGAACTTGTATGCCACTCTGCAGGCCTTCTCTCTTGCTTCCCTGACCCTCTCTGATCCCATCCCAGGAGGGCTGGTGTTATTTGGAATCTGCACTCTCGTCATGGATGTCTTCAAGACCGGCTACTACTCCAGTTTCTTTGAGTGCCAGTCGGCCATCAAGATCCTGCACCCCCTCATCCAGGCTGTGTTCGTCATTGTCCAGGTGGGTAAGAGGATTTCCCTGAGAATGGCAGAAAGGAGCCAGTGCTTAGCAAGGGGTCAGGAGACCTGTGCTCTCCTTCCCTGAGCAATTAATTAAGCAGGAAAGGACTGCAGTAGGGATCGTAGGAGTTCATACATGAGGAAGCACGATGAAACGCTGGATAATGAAGTAAAATCTAAATGTGAGCTCCTACTTAGGGGCACTACAATTTTATTCCATCCTAAGTAGTCCTAATAGTCAACACCTAGGAAGTGTGAGTTGAGATAGTTGGTCCTGCCTGCTAGAACTTGGTCTGCCCTCCTCAGGGGCCCTTGGAGGGCAGACTGATGTCTCAGCCCAGGGCATGCTGAAGACATGTCGAGTTTGGCATCAGCATGGCTCCATATTTGGTTTAGGGTTGGTGGGGGGGATTCTGTCACTGAGATTTTCTAAACAAGTTCAATTTCTTTTGTAATCTGTTGCAAAAACACCATTTTGAAAGGTGATCTGATTGAGCTGAGACATGACTGGTCTTACACGGAACCCTGAGAGACAATGGCCCTGTAGCACGACAGAATGACCACAAGGACTGTGCCCTCCCCTGATGCCTGGGTGTCCACAGTTTGACACGCATGTAAACTTGGCATTCCCACAGTTTTAGTTTTGTGCATTTCGTGAGTTTGAAGAATAGTCAGGAAAAATGAAAACACAAACCTCCACATTAAGTCTCCTAGCAGTTATGCACTGGTAGCCAGAAGAGGACAAGGCCTTGAGGGGAACAAAGGAGAGGACGCAAGGGGGATGTGGTCAAGGGCAGTGAGAAGTCACCAGAGACCTCTTCTGCCTTGTGAAGACCTAGTGTGAGGCCGGCCCTGCTCCCGGGAATAAATGACAAGGTAGCCAAAGGCCTACTTGTCCCTCCATTACCCTCCCCCCAAAAAACTCACCCAAACCGGAGTTTTACAGCTGACATTTTCCAAACCTTTAAAGAACTAAGAACCACTATTTTTGTACAAACTGTACCATAAAGTGGAAACAGAAAGTGTTCCTAGTCTCCTTTTGTAAAGCTAAAAGGAACCCAGTCACTAGAAGAAGGTCCACTGGCGTAGAGAGACCATAACCCTGGGCATGGACACAGCTCTCTGGAGCTTAGCCTGCTGGCAGAAAAGTGATCCTCCCTCCCTCTCTCAACACAGACTTACTTTCTCTGGGTTTCTGCCAAAGACTGCATTCACGTCCACCTGGATCTGACCCGGTGAGAACTGCAGCTCAGTGACTGTGCCCAGTGTGTCCCCCACCCCCACCCCCAGGGCTGTCTAGCCTGAGCGTGGCTCCTCCCTCTGCCTCCCGGGTGGGGTTTCAGCCAAGGTCCCCAATTTGTCAGCCTGACTCCACGGCACTGTGCCCTCCTCCTTCCCTGGGTGTGTGCGAGGGGGCTGAGCCTCCGGAAATCCCTGGTCCTCTCTCAAGTGGCATCCTGGCCTTCCATACTCAACTCTCCTGTCCACAAGGGCCTGGATGCCTTCTTCCTTCTCAACACCATTCTCAGGAGAGCTCCCCAATCCCCCACCTCTCTAGGGACCCAAGATGAGCCAAAGACTCATGGGCCTCTTTTCCTCCTTCAATCCCCAAACAGATGTGGACTCATGTTCACGCTCACCACCAACCTGGCCATCTGGATGGCAGCCGTGGTGGATGAATCCGTGCACCAGGCCCATTCCTACGGCAATGCCAGCCACACCCGCCTCACCCCTGACCGTGAGTTCCCCCTTAACCCTGACCCTGTGGCTGCCAGGCCTTGGGCCGGGTGCTTTGTGGATTTGTAGTCAGGCAACTGGGCTGTCACAAGGGTATGGAGTCAAGGGTGGAGGCCAGGGCCCTCCTCACACTCCAGACTCTGCCTCAGAAGTATGGATGAAGGGGACAGGAGAGGGGATACTGGGGGCATCTTCTCATCATTGAGAAGTCCAGGTTTCCATCCCACCAGGAAGGGACCCAGGCTCCCGAACAAAAGGGGAGGGGGAAGGGGAAAGAGAGGCAGAGTGGCTCCAAAGTGGAAGTCTGGGATCAGAGGAGAGACCTGGGAAGGAGGAGGTGAGAAATAACCATCTCATCACAATGAGAATAGAGACAATTGACCAAGCCCTGTGTGTCCCTAATGCTTAGTGTCTTATTTAACCTTCACAACTTCCCTTGGAAATGGATACATTAGTATTCCCATTTAGAAATGCAGAAACAAAGGCATAGAGGGCTTAAGTAGCTTACTCAAAGCCCCAGGGCCTGAAATGGGAGGACTAGTCCTCAGATCCGTCTTTGCTTTTGACCGGTGAGCCACACTAGGAAGAACAGGGTCCATAGGCTCCAGGTCCCAGTTTTCTTGACTTCCCTCAGGCCCCCCACTAGGCAGAACCAGATTGGAGACTAAGAAACCAGCTCACGTCTGCATGAGGGGCGGTAATCCAGGCACAGAAAGTGTGGCCCCAGCTGCTAAGGACAGCCCAGCCCAGCAGGACTGGCCACCTTGTATGTCTAAAGGATCCTAAGGGGGTTAAAAGCAACCTAGGCAGGAAGTCAACCTGACACAGTGGGTTCTCCACAAGGGTCCATAGTAGGAGAGGCCCACTGTCAAAGGCCCTGCTTTGGGGTTGGAAGACAAGCCATTTGCTTTAGCTCTCCCATTCCAAGTTATTTTACCTCATTGATCCTCAGCTTCTTCATCTGCAAATCCATTTGGGATAGATCTGGAGTCAAAAGAGATCTTTGCCACTCTGAATTTCAGTCAAGATTCCTTTTGGTAGCCAGGTATGGTGGTGCACACCTGCAATTCTAGCACTGAGAGGCTGAGTCAGGAGGAATGCAAGTTTGACCCCAGCCTGGGCAACTTAGCAATTTAATAAGACCTTGTCTCAAGATTTTTAAAAATTCAAAAGGGCAGGGCCAGGGATTTAGCTCGGTGGTGCTGCTGCCTGCATCACAAGCCCAAGGTCCCAAGTTCGATCTCTGGTACAAAAAAAAAAAATTCAAAAGGGCTGAGGATTTAGCTCAGTGTGAAGGCCCTAGGTTCAATCCTCACTGCTTAAAAAAAATTCCTTTCAGTGTAGTACAAATCAAAAGGAGATCGCAGTGGAGACCTGGGCACAGCAGCTGGTTTTCTGAACAGTCAGGTGCCAGGAAAAGCTTTGGAGAAGCCTGAATTTTAGGGGATCCCAAGAGGGCCACCTTGTCTATCTCAGGGAGCCAGAGGTCATTATGAATGGGAAAGAAGTGAAGGAGTAAAAGGGGGTGAAGTGGAAAGTTCTGTGATTTTGTTTTCATTGAGTATTGATGTTTCTCATAGTCTCTGGCACACAGTAGGTGCTGAATAAATATTTGTAGAAGGAATGAATGTGCCAAGTCCTGTGAAGGCCTTTGGGTGACTAGCAGACAGAGATCCACCCTTACAAAGGTCACAGGCTGGCACAAAAGAGCAGCCTAGTCCTGTGTCCCTCTCTCTGCAGTTGAGCGTGCAAGCAGCTCTAGTGGAGGAGATGCCTGCTCCTGCAACACGGCCATCTGTCAGATCTTCCAGCAGGGTTACTTCTACCTGTATCCTTTCAACATCGAGTACAGCCTCTTCGCCTCCACCATGCTCTATGTCATGTGGAAGAACGTGGGCAGGCTGCTGGCCGCCGCCCTTGGCCACAGCCACACGCCATCCCCACCCAGCCTTTTCCGGGAGACCTATTTTGCAGGCCCAATCCTGGGCCTGATACTATTTATGGTGGGCCTGGTGGTCTTCATCATCTATGAAGTCCAAGTGAGTGGGGAGGGGGCCCGCACCCAGCAGGCCCTGGTCATCTACTACAGTTTCAACATTGTCTGTCTGGGGCTCATGACCTTGGTCAGCCTGAGTGGCTCAGTCATCTACCGGTTTGACCGCCGGGCCATGGACCACCATAAGAACCCCACGCGTACCCTGGATGTGGCCCTGCTGATGGGCGCTGCCCTGGGCCAGTATGCCATCTCCTACTACTCCATCGTGGCCGTGGTGGTGGGCACGCCCAGGGACCTGCTGGGGGCGCTCAACCTGGCCCATGCGCTGCTCATGATTGCCCAGCACACCTTCCAGAATGTGTTCATCATCGAGAGCCTCCACCGGGGACCACCTGGGGAGGAGCCTCCTCGGGAATCTCCCCCCAAGGAACCCTGCCAGGGCCTTACCTTTGCCAACCTGGATGCCCTCCATGCCTTGCCAGCCTGCCCGTCCACCCCCAGGCTGGTCAAGCCCAGCTCTGCAGACCCTCAGGAAGCAGTGGCCATCATCCTGACCCCCAGGGGCCACTGGAGACGCCGGTGCCTAAGAGACATTTCTCTGTTTCTTCTGCTCTGCAATGTCATCGTGAGTAACTGGGAAGGGGTGAGCAGGCCAAGACGAGGCTGATGAAGGATGCTACTGCGGGTCTGTCCAGTCAGCCTTCTCTGCCTTGCCCTAGCGCTCTCGAGGGACTTCCAGCTCTCTAGGGAAGGAGTGGGTTCAGAGGGGCCCAGCTGAAACCCTTGGGCAAACAGCATCTAGGGAACACAGAGAGAGTAAAATCCCAACTTCCAGCCTGTAGGCAGCAGCCAGAGCTGGAGGGGTCCCAGGGAAAGCTGACGTGGGGGGCAGGGTGGAGGCAAGAGGGAGCTGAGAGCTGATGTGGGAGGTGTGACTGCTCCTGGGAACTTGTGACCTGGCTGCTTCTCAAAATAATTGGAGCAGCATCAGGAAGTAACGGAGACCAGTGTGGGTGTGAGCGCTTTGCTAAGGGAGTGCACTGGCAGGCTGGCTGGAAGTGGGGTGTGGATGACAGCTGCCCCCTCCTCGGTGATTTAGCAAAGTCCACACTAA
>NW_004624801.1:4768858-4848858 GCF_000247695.1 Heterocephalus glaber
CCTTGCACTTGCGCATAGTATGTCCTTTAAAATATAGTGTAACTGGGCCGGGGATTTAGCTCAGTGGTTTTGCCACCTGCTGCGCAAGCACAAGGACCTGAGTACAATCCCAGGTACCAAAAAAAATAAAACAAAATATAGTGTAACTGCTATTCGTATAACATTTACATTGAGTTATATATTAGGAGTACAATAATTAAAGGTAATTAAAAATTTTAAAGTATGCAGGAGAATTACATAGGTTAGTATGGAAATATTATGCCATTTATATAAAATGTTTGAACATCCTTGGATTTTGGTATCCATCTGGAACAAATCCCCTGTGTATACCAAGGGACCACTGGGAATCCCAATTAGAAAACAAACAAATTTCCAATGAAAATTGACTCAATATAAAGACAGTTCTTTATGCTGCACCCTCCAGAATATCCCTAATTCAGATACATCCTTAATAGGGGATGTCCTGTGGCCTGGGGTGTAGCTCAGTCATAGAGCACTTACTAGCATATGTGAAGCCCTGAGTTGGATCCCCAGCATCACAAAAAAAATATGTGCATGGGTACAACCCAATATACAACACCATGCACAGAGTGAATTCTATCCCATGAAATTCTAACTATGTGAAATACACCAACAACCCTGAGACACATTCTTAGTGAAGTGTCACTATGAATGTTGCCCATATGACAGGTCATAGCCCCCATACATAAGACATGATCCCGTGCAGGAGCTTTCCAATAGTCAGTTTCACCTTTTAAAAAAAATGTAGAGACTAATCTCACCCGACAAGTGGAAATGCTAAAGCTCAGAACTTCACTATTCATTATGTCTGGGACCTGCTTTGGTAAGGGGGAGGTGGGCTGTCCTGCTCCACCCCCCCACCGCCCAGATCCTGCTGATAGTCTGGGAGCCACCTTTCAGGAGGCTGCTTTTATTCCAGATAGGTGAGCATGAATCAATCTGACAGCATCATCCTTCCTTCCTTCATTTCACTGGACAGAACAGGCTGGGGAGGGGTGGCTATGATGTGCCGAGGATGCAGTTAGTTAGGGCAGGGTTGGTGGTGGCCCAGAAGCCTTTGTCCTTTTCTTCATACTCCTCGCCCAAATGGAGCTACTTGAGCTCCCAGGCAAAGATGAGGCGGGATTCTAGCTTCACCTCCTAAAGCTGAGAGGGGGCCAGGGGGTGGGAGTGAAGTGGGAAAGCAGAGCTCAAGGAGGCTGGGGGGTGTGGCCTTCTGGCTGGGCCCTGAACCCTCTTCCTTGAGCCTCACTGATTCTTACCAGCTGCGGATCCAGCTGTTTGAACCAATTTCTTACATTATCTGTTGAAACTTCCATCCCACAGGTGCCCCCCACACACAAAAAAGAAGGGAGCAGCGGTGACCACAGATAGAGCCTGAGGCTAGAAGTGGGCTGGTTTAGTTGGGCACTCTTCCTGAGCTCCTCAGAGAGTACCAGTATCTGTGCAAGATGCTGGCAGTCACCACAAACTGACACTCAATGACCAGTGTCCACTGAACTAGCAGGCTGGGGTCCCCTCGTGTACCAGACCAGAAAAGCACACAAAGAGTTGCAGGTTTGTTCTGGGCAGGTTCCTGATGCTCCCCTCTCCCTACACAGCTGTGGATCATGCCTGCCTTTGGGGCCCGGCCCCACTTCAGCAACACCGTGGAGGTGGACTTCTATGGCTACTCCCTCTGGGCAGCCATCGTCAACATCTGCCTGCCTTTCGGCATTTTCTACCGCATGCATGCTGTCTCCAGCCTGCTGGAGGTCTATGTGCTGTCCTGAGGCCTTGGACAAAGACATGGGGGCGAGGGTCATCTTGGCTCATGTGCCAGCTCAGTGACTCTCTGGGATTGAACCCCTGCCTGGCAGACATAGTGCCATATTACCAACATTGCCCACTGGCCCCAGAGTGGAATTTTCTCAAAAGTTTATTTTTCCAGGATGAGTTTTTAAATCACAATCAGGATATCCCCATCCACTCTAGCATAACACTAGGACCTGGGGTGACTTGGGAAGGGAAATCTTTCTCCAAAGCTTTCCTAGGACCTGGTAGGGTCTGGAAGTATGGGCTCTGGCTCTGTCCTGAACCCTAGTCACATGGCCTGGCCAGTGCACTGTCTGGAACTAGGAATCAATAAAACCTTGATTCACTTGTCCTCTCTTCTTGTCTCAGTGCTCCATCTGAGGTAGTCACGGAGAAGGACTTGGCAATCAGAACTGGAAAAGCCCAAAGATTTTTCAGGCTTCATGCTTTTCCATGAGTGAGCTGGGTCTGCATTGCACACTGTCTGTACAGTAGGTAAATGGGTGGTGACTGGGAGTGGATGTGTGGATGAAGTGTGGATGAAGTGCCCAAGCTGCCGCCTTCCTCCAGGTATCACACTCAGGTACTCATTTTTTTATGTGTCTCATGACATAACAAAAGTTAGGAAAGACTGATAGTCCAATGCTCACAATTTACAAAGAAGGAATCTGAGGCCCGGAGAGGTAAAATGACTTGCCCAAGGTTACACAGCCAGAGAGCCTGAGCCTTTCGACTAAGAATAATAGTCTTCAAATTTCTTAAAGAGTAGCAGAACTTTTTATTAATATATTTAAAAGTTGACACATCGTAATTTGTACGTAATTATGGAGTACAATGTGGCATTTCAGCCATGTATACAATGTGTCACAATCAGATTAGGGTAATTGGCATTTCTATCATCTCACCGCACAGATCATTTCTTTGTGTTGGGAGCATTCAAAATTTCTCTTCACAATTTGGAAATATCTGGTGAATTGCTGTCAATCATACTTACCCTACTGTGCTACAGGACACTGGGAGTCGTTCCTCCTCCTGTCCAATTACACCTTCATGCCCATTAACCATAACCAGCAGAACTTTTTACCATCAAAAAATATTTCAGGAATTTCAGAAACCCATAACATAGACACAAATATAGGACGACTCTATTAAAAACAGTTTGGGGAACTCAGATCCTTACCCCTGGGCCTCTCTCTCCCAACCCATCTCTGGGGTGGGGGTGGGGTCCATGAAGAGCTGCACCTTAGGGCTTCTTCGGTGCCAAAGGCAGAGTAATGGACTTGGAGGCAGGGAGACAGAGACAAAGGGCCCAGAGATGGGGCAGAAGCCTCCTCGAAGCCAGCCAGGGTGGTCGGCAGGAGGAGGGGCTAGGCAAGGAGCGGGGTGTGGACTGGGGTGGGAGCAGGGGGCATTTTGGGGGGCAGTTCGGGTATAGTGGGACATTAAGCCCAGGGGACATCAGAGGAAAACTGTCTAGACTCTGTCAGCAGCATGAGGTCTGCGGGATCAGAGGCCACAGGGAAAGCTGAGGCGGGGCGGAGGGAGCTGACTGCCTTCCTCCTTGTCAGGATGAGGCCTTAACCCCATCTCTTCAGTTCTGGTGATAAGATACAGGAAGGACGACCCCAGACCTGGAAGGGGGAAGGGGGCCCACTCCCAGCTCGGTTGCCAGAGGAAAGTGCGGCCTGAACCCCGGGCCTCAGGATATTGCACTTCCAATCCACTCCCCCTGAGGGCAGGCTGCCAGCGCAGAGCCAGTCCACCTGCCAGCGACCCTGCGCCCCTCCCAGTCACCCTGCGCCCCAGCACCGCTTCCGGCCCCGCCCGCCTGTCCAGCCTCCCCGCCATTGGCTGCTGGCTCTGGGCCCGAGTCCCGGCGGGGTAATTAACGAGGGATTAATGAGATTCCCAAAGTCAACAGAAAAATCGATGGGTCGTGGAGCCCGCGCGGCGGCTGCGCAGTCCCGTGGGGGGAGGGCGTCGGGGGCATCGGTCGGGGGCGCTGGAGCCTCACCTGGACTGACGGACTGCGCAGCGCTCAGCTGGTGGTCAGCCCGCCGCAGTGCCCTCCCAGGCCTCAGGTAAGGCTCCCTGCGCCGCCGCTTGGACCTGGAGCGGTCTCGGACCGCAGGGAGAACATTCCCACGAACCTACCCTCACACACACACACACACACACACACACACACACACACACACACACAAACACTGCTTCTAAAGCAGGGAATCAGGAGCTAGGGGGATGCAGGGACTAAAGGTAGAGAGCAGAAGACCGGCAAGGGGTCAACTCCTTTACTCCGGTGCCTCGCCCCTTCTCTGCTCCCACCCCCTCGGGCTCTGCTCACCTCCATTCCACGGACTGGGGGCGCACAGAGGTCAGCAGGACCCACCCCGTCCCGGCCAGATCCACACAGCTGAAAGGGGGCGCCGAGCGCGGAAGAAGCGAGAAACCTGGTTAAAGGGGTAATGGGGCTGGGGCTGCCTGGATGCCTGGCCTGGTCCTGCAGCCCCTCAGGTGGCTCGGATCCTGAACCTGCTCTGCCTTCGCTCAGCAGCCTCCGCACCGGCTGGTTCTGCGCTCCCAGACGCGCCCTGAGCCCCGACGGCACCTCGGCTTTCATCGCCCGCCTCCGACCTCGATCCATAAACCAGTTTGTGTCCCGGCCCTCCCTGGGGCTGGCGACCAGAAGAGCGAAGAGCGGCAGGGCGTGCCAGGGGAGGCGGCCTCCTTGTGTGTCAGGCGCATTCTCCCCCAGCCCTCTCCCGAGACCCCCCGGAGTACCCACTCCGACCCCAGCCCGCGGTGAACCTAAGTCACTCCTTTGGTAGCTCCCTTTACCGATTATGGTTGCACCTCGGAGGTGGAAAAGTCAAGAAAACTGTCAGAGAGCAATGAGAGGACCTGGAACCTTGCTCCAGTGTCCCCTCTAGCCCTGCAATCTGACAAAAATCGTCCCTGGAATTCACCAATAACCCCTACCCTTCCCTCCTCTCCAGGACCTCCTATGAACACGAATAGGCAACACGGGCTGCTCTATACACTTGTACGTGTTAAATCATATAAATCTGACAACACCCTATAAGGCAGGTATCATGGATTAACTCATGTATTTGTTCAAGAAATGACCAAGCATCTCCTAGCACTAGGTAGTACCATTCCATAGTTGTATATTTGTTTACAGCACTGAGTGAGGCACTGAGTCTCAGTAGCTTGTCACGAAAGTACTGTATTACAGTAAATGCCAGAAGCAGGGCTCTCCACCATTAGGGTAGCCTGCTTGGCGGGTGGGGCAGGGACAGGTTCTGGGGAAGGCGACGTGGAGCCGCTGGACTGGCAGAAAAGGAGCAAAGAGGTGTCCCTCTGAGCCTGGCCTTTCTCAATCTGAGCGAAGAAAAAGATAACGATTTCCTGGAAAACTCCTCGGCCTCCCCCGGATGGAAGGGGTTAATAGCGAGGGGCTCTGTCCACCGCTCTGGTGCTGAAAGTTCCTCAGGGACCGCCGTAGTCAATGAGCAAATATAGGAAATATAGGAACAGAATCGTCCTGCCAGTGCTAGATTTCCGGGGTTCGAGTTAATCAGGACCGGATCTCTGCCTGTGGGAACTCCAGACTTTAAGAGGAGCCAGCCGCACCCACAGTAAGCCTGACAGCACACACCCGCTCTCAGCAGGGAGGAGTGGCCCCAGCAAAGTAATCACTTCGTGCTTCAGCAGAGAAGGAAGGCTTCCCTGGGGGTGAATGGGATGGCAAGGTCATCGGAGGGAAATGACGGCTGAGGGAGAAGGGAGAGTAAGGCTGGCAGGAGCCAGGAGACCACAGGGGAAATGTGGAGCCCTCTCTTGGGTCTGGATGGATGTGGGGGGCAGGAGCCCAGAGTGTGGCCAGGGGCCCGAAACAGGAGGAAGTGGAATTTGCCCCAGGATGGCAAGGTAAAGTGGGAAAGGGGTGAAAATCATTTGTAAAATCTCAAAAAGAGGGCCAAGGTTTAGTATTCCTTTTGCTACAGGAGAAGAGCAGAAGGTGCACATATTGCTCAGGATGTATATGTGGGAGAGGGGGAATCCAGAGAAGACATTTAAGAGCCCAGTGTGACAGTGGGCTTCTGGTAATTGAGTAAAGTTCAAAGCTCAGGGTCTTCAGGGAGGGACAGAACAAAGCACAGCTAATTAAGATAGAGCCTGCTGGGTGATACACCAGAAGTGGGGGAGGGTAAGTGAGGGCCAATAGGGGACCCTCACCCAGGCTGGGCAGGGCAGTTAGGGAGTCACTAAGCCTGCTAAATCATCTCTGCTGAGTCCTGAAGGACACGCTAGAGTCACCAAGGGACAAGAAGGGTGGACATTCAAGTCAAAAATGGGGGTGTGGGCAGAAATGTAGGTGAGCAAAAGCAGAGGGCACTCTGGGAGCTGCATCAGGATGGCACAGCTGGGGAGGGGAGTGGAGCCTGGATACTACATTGGGGAGGTAAATCAAGGCCAGTCCAGGAGGTAGCAGCAGCCATCCTGCCCTAAGTGCTGTATGGACCAGGTCCTTGCATACATGTCCATCTTGTTTCATCCTGAAAGACCACACAGGCCACACAGCAGGTGTTTGGACTTATTTATACTAAGGATAGCTGGTTGTCTTTGCAGAGCTCTCAGGAGGAAACAGACATCATGGGGAGGGATTTCAGTCCAGGAGAGAGCAGAGGGAGCCCTGACTAGTGTTATGGCTGGGGTTGAAAAAAAAAATCTAAGAGCAGGGCCAGGGATTTAGCTCAGTGGTTTCACCACCTGCTGCGCAAGCCCAAGGACCTGAGTTCAATCCCCAGTACCAAAAAAAAAATCTAAGAGCAGGGCCAGGGATTTAGCTCAGTGGTTTCACCACCTGCTGCGCAAGCCCAAGGACCTGAGTTCAATCCCCAGTACCAAAAAAAAAATCTAAGAGCAGTTTGGGAGCTGGAATGGACAGGCTTGGGCCTGAGGAGATGCAAAGGACAAAGGGAGAGGTGAGGTGGGTATTTGGTCCTCTGTCTGGAGAATGGGCAGTGAGCGCATGGAGCCCTGAGCCCTAGGGTGGCAGGGACACTCAAGGGAGCCTCTCCTGCAGAAGAGCACACAGAAGCAGTGGCACAGTCTTGCAGCTCAATTCTGCTGGGAAGGAAAAGCAGCCAAAGGAGCCCAGACAGGACAGTGCTGTACTCGGAGCTGCGGGTGCTGGGTGGCCCCAGATCTGGCCTAAGCAAGTAGTGATAGAGTGATTGGCCTGAGTGAAAGCTTGGGGAGTGGGGGTGAAGAGGTGGCAGGAAATATGCAGGGAAAGAAGGGGGTCAAGGATAGTGTCTCCACAGTGTGCTGGCCATTCATGGGACATCTGGGGGTGGGTAGGGCCAAATGGAAGTTACCTCTGTTAAGGTGGAAGGCGTAGTATCAGCAATGATCCCTACCTGCCTCATATACTTTGCAAGTCAATCCCAGAACTTTCTCCCTTAACTTTTAATGTGCTTTAAAATTAATTTTAGTTACATAAATTATGCTACTTTAAAAAATACTGGAACATTAAACTTAAAGGGAATCTACCGCTTCCAGCCTAGTCTCCATCATCCCTTCCCCTGAAGAAAATCCCGCTGTAAATCCAGCAGGTATCTTCTAGACCCTTCAAAAGTAATTTTATTTTTTAAAAAGTAATTTTGTAGGGCTGGGGATTTAGCTCAGGGGTTTCGCTGCCTGCTGCACAAGCTCAAGGACCCGATTTTGATCCCCGGTACCAAAAAAAAGTAATTTTACAGACACCTTATGTAGCTATAATAGAGATCACAGCATTCTTCCTCACCAGGCCCAGACTCAATCTCAGAATCCTGCTCAACACCACACTGTAGGCAACCATAACCCATCCAGTTAGAGTTGGAGAAGATGCAACCTGACTTCCCCAATTTCAGGAGTGAAATTCCTCCCAAAAGTCAGCAGGATAACAAGCTGCCTTTTGTTCATGAAAAGCCCCAGTTTCCAGGCACTAGAAAATGCCCCTGACTCCCTTGACTGACATGACATCATTGTCCCACCTTGGAATTAGGGCCTGAGTCATTACCAAGCCGAGTGGCCCAACTGAGAGTGGGATAGGGCAAGTGGTCCTCCAGTTGTTGAATCAATTCCTTACATCTGTGTGCAGAACTGTCTTTGATAATGCCACTTCCTTGGGGCCTGTGAGGTAGGTTGTGTAGCTGCTATTATTTCCAACATCCCAACTAGACACATTGGATAGCTTACCTAGGTTATACAGCTGTTAGGGACAAAGGTAGAATCAAACCTGGTTCAACCTGGCAGCCACCTTAGAGCCTTTTTCTCTCTCTAGGGCCTGCTGAGGCTCCACCCATGGCCTCTCTCGAAACACAGGAGACTGAAGCAACCCCAGCCAAGGAAGACCAAATGGACTTGGGGGCCAAGGAGACAGGGTACCCAGGCCCACCACGGCAGCGGTCCTGGCTGGGATGCCATTGCTCCCTGTTGCTGAGGCGAGACCAGCAGGCCCAGAAGGCTGGGCAGCTCTTCTCAGGGCTCCTGGCCCTCAATGTGGTGTTCCTGGGTGGAGCCTTCATCGGCAGCATGATCTTCAACAATGTGTCCATCACTCTGGGTGATGTGTGGATCTTGCTGGCTGCACTGAAGACACTGTCCCTTCTGTGGCTCCTGTACTACATGGTGGGCACCACACGGCAGCCTCACGCAGTGCTCCATCGCGACCCTCATGCAGGACCCGTCTGGGTGCGGGGTGAGTACCAGGGTGCCCAATGGAGGGAGAGAACCAGGGGGGACCACTGGCTCCAAAGAGGGGTGCCAATCCCTGCCTGGCCCAGCCAGGCTCTCTGGTGCTCTTCGGCAGCTGCACCATCTGCCTCAACGTCTTCCGCATCGGCTATGACGTGAGCCACAGCCACTGCAAGTCACAGCTGGAGCTCGTCTTCCCAGCCATTGAGATCATCTTCATGGGCTTCCAGGTAACAGACCTCTGCCATGTTCGGGCCACCAGGGACACACTCTACCACCCAGGCCCCTGCATGCACATCCCTACCTGTGCCAGAAGCAGCCATAAGGCAACACCTCTGTGCCCTGGTGTGTAGACACACGTGCTGTGGCCCTTGAACGGTTGCTGTCTCCTGTGTGCCTGCATCCACACACACCTATGTGTGCTTGCATCAACACACACCACACACCGTGACTCCCAGATGTATACATCTATAAATAGGCCTACCTGATCATGTATCTAAACATGCACTAAACATGTACCTGATATACAACCCGGGTACACAAATCTCTTCATCACAATAATGTCCAGCTCTCTCTCAAGTTTCTGCTATGCACCAGCCCATGTCAGGTGCTATATTTGTATGATCTTTATTTCCCCTACCAAGTAAGCATTTTCCCCAAGCAGTGGGTACTTTGGCCCCCTCTGCAGAGCTGAGACCACTAAAATTTAGAGATATTTGGCCACTGGCCTAATGTCACACAGCAAAGAAATGGAAGAGCTGGGATTCCAACCTGGGCTCCCTCACTGTCCCTTCCATGGTAAATACACAAGCAACACCCACCATGGTCCCACCACTCTCACCAGCCCCTGGATTCAAGGCCCTGTTTCTTTCAGACCTGGGTGCTCTGGAAACATTGTAAGGACTGTGTTCAAATCCAGACCAACCTCACTAGGTAAGTCTTCTCTCCCACCAAAACCTCCCAGGGTTCTCAGTGCCTCCACAGCTTCCTGGGAAGGGGAGTCTTGGGGCTTTGGATTAGTCTGGGATTCATCTCAGGTGGCCTCTAGGGCAGCCTCTCCTGAAGCCCTAATGGGATTTTCCTTTGGGACCAAGTGTTCACCCCACCAGCAGTCAGTGGTGAGGACCTGGCACCCAGAGAGTCAGCCAGGCCGAGTGAGCAGAGCATGATCCTCCCTCTAGGTGTGGCTTGATGCTGACCCTGGCCACAAACCTGCTGCTGTGGGTTCTGGCTGTGACCAATGATTCCATGCACCATGAGATCGAGGCTGAGCTCAGCGCCATCATGGAGAAGTTCTCAGGTACAGAGGGGACCAGACCTCCCCCCAAAAACACACACACACAAACACACACACACACACACACACACGCACACTAGACCACTACACTCCCACAAGCTGGTGAGGTTTGGGGAGCTATAGAGTTGGGAGCAGACAGATAGCAAACCAAAAACTGCAGTTTATCCAGGGTATGTTTCAAACTCCAAGAGAGGTTGGCATCCTGTAGCCCTGATCCCAGCAGCCCTGTGGCTGTCACCAAGCTAACCACTAATCCTGGTTGAGCTGGTCACTGAGAAGTCCTTCAGGTATGTGCCCCACCTATGGTATTTGCATTTTACTTGTAAGGAACGCAACACGCTTCATGGCTGAAAGGAATGTTTCTCTAATACAAATGTAGGCAGGCCTGGGCATATCAGGCAGGGCAGAAGATTTGTAGGCAGAAAAAACTCTCTAGATTGTCCTATCCGACCAATTCTCAGCCTGTATGGTCTTCCCTCACAAGCTCCATCCCATAAGCCCAGATGGGAACCTTGCAATCTGTGGGATTCAGCCACACCTGTGGGTCTACTCCCCACCCCACCCACAGGTAGCATCAAGACCTGGTGCAGCCAAGCCCTCCCAACACACATGCATTTATACACCTTTCCACAAATTGTGCCATGTGTATGTGCTGTGGCCACTCCTTATGCTCTGTTTTTTTCAAAAAACTATTTAAAGGGTCCTTGCGCTTGTGCAGCAGGCGGTGAAACCACTGAGCTAAATCTCCAGCCCCCAAAAAATTTTTTTTAAATAAACTATTTAAAGGGAATTTTGGGCAAGTGACATCATGGTTTTTTTTTTTTAATCAAAAAAGCTCAAATGTACAGATGAGTTGAAGAACAGAAAATAGCCATCATCTGGATGTAATAAAGATTAACATTTTGCCACATTTATTTTAATTTTTTGCTAAGTAAGTTTTGGAAATCATGGCATTTAATCTCAAAACATTTCAGTATGCATTTTTTTTTTTTGGTACTGGGAATTGAACTCAGGGCCTCAAGCTTGCCAGGCAGGTACTGTACTGCTGAGCTACATCCCAGGCCCCAGTATGCATCTCTTAAAAAATGAATGTTGCCAGGCATGCTGGCATGTGCCTATATTCCCAGAACCTTCTGAAGCAGGACGATTGCCACAGGTTCAAGGCCAGCTTGGGCTACATAATGAGAGGCCAGCCTGAACTACATAGCAAGACCCCATCTCAAAAAAAAAAAGTATAATTCCCTACATTACCATATGATCTTTTAACTGCTAACAAAATTCCTTAACATCACTCCAATTTTCTATATTCCACTTTCTCCAGTGAGTCCAGGAAATGTCTTCTGCAGATGGTTGGTTCAAGCATGCAACATGTTTACTTAAAACTATTAGGTCTCTTTTTCCCTACTGACATTGAGATTTGTCTAGTTGCTTCTTAGTGGTAGCATTTAACTTGTTCCTCTGCCCCCTGTTCTTCCAACAAATTGAAAGAAAGGAGCAAAGGGTCAATTAAATTCAGATTAGACATTTTGGTGTCTGCATTTCCCTGGTGATGCCATGTACTTTTAAAGTCAGCTGGGCCTCACTACCCCGGTGTCCTCAGCTGTGGCAGCCAGATCCTCCACTGTACATGACAGGTGTCCCCTGCCCAGCAAGTGATTTGTGGTCATGACATTCGGCACCAGGGACATAACGTTTTAACTGCTTTATGTAACCTTGGTACCTGAAGTCTTGAATCCCTACGTAAAAAAATGATAAAAAAAAAAAAAAAGAATGATCATTCTGTGATTTCCAATTTCTATGTCCGGGCCACAGATGTTTCCACATCTGTAAAATGAGCACCTGGCTTGATCCCTCCCACCTCTCGAAAGTTTGGGTGGGGGTAGGAGTGGTTGGTGCTGCTGGGTTTTCTCAGAACAAGGCCACTGAAAGTGGCCTCCTGCTCTGCCCACTCCCAGGCAATGGGACCAACACCTGTCTGTGCCTCAACGCCACAGCGTGCGAGGTCTTCCAGAAGGGCTACCTGATGCTCTACCCCTTCAGCACTGAGTACTGCCTCATCTGTTGCGCTGTGCTCTTCGTCATGTGGAAGAATGTGGGCCGCCACCTGGTAGCCCACGTGGGCACCCACCCCAACTCCCCACCCTTCCGCCTGCACGGCGCCATCTTTGGGCCGCTACTGGGCCTGCTGGCACTGGTGGCGGGCGTGTGCATCTTCGTGCTCTTCCAGATCGAGGCGAGCGGCCCCAACATTGCCCGCCAGTACTTTACCCTCTATTACGCCTTCTACGTGGCCGTGCTGCCAGTCATGAGCCTGGCGTGTCTGGCGGGCATGGCTATCCACGGGCTGGAGGAGCGTGAGCTGGACACACTCAAGAACCCGACCCGAAGCCTGGACGTGGTGCTGCTGATGGGCGCCGCGCTCGGCCAGATGGGCATCGCCTACTTTTCTATCGTGGCCATCGTGGCCACTCACCCCAACGAGCTGCTCAACCAGCTCATCCTGGCCTACTCCCTGCTGCTCATCCTCCAGCACATCACCCAGAACCTCTTCATCATCGAGGGCCTGCACCGCCGCCCGCTGTGGGAGGTGGCTCCCCAGGGCCTGGCGGGGAAGCCAGAGGCCGAGCACTCCCGCAGGGGCTCCCTGCTGGAGCTGGGCCAGGACCTGCGAAGGGCCTCACTGGCCTACATCCACTCCTACAGCCACCTCAACTGGAAGCGGCGTGTGCTCAAGGAAATCTCACTCTTCCTCATCCTCTGCAACATCACAGTGAGTGGTGGGGGCTGGGCCAGCCGGGGAGGGGCACACCTAAGTGGACCTCACTCAGGGAGGAGAGGATCAAGTTCACATGCCTCTTTCCACCTAGCTCGGTGCTGCTTGAGAGCAGGAAGTGCCCCCCCCCAAGCGGCCTGGCATGAATAAAAGTGCCAAGCACATAGCTGAGTGCTCCTCCCAAACAAATAAGATTTCCACCCTCCACAGCCACTGTCTAGCTGCCAAGGCACCTGTTAGAGAATCACCACTGAATTTTTCCACTGAATTTGATCAGAAGAAGAGATCAGAAGGTGCGTAGTTTTCTAAACAATCCTAGTGAAAAATGGCGATCGCTTAGCTCCCAGTGGCTATAACAACAGGCACTGTTACTGTCCCCACTGGACAGAAGAGGAAACTGAGGCTTAGGAGTTGTTTGGCCCAATATTCCACAGTCTGTGAATGGCAGTGTTGTGACAACTCAGAGTTGTTTGACTCCAAACCCCTAATACACTGAAAATACAAGTGAGACCCAAGGTCCAGGCAGGGAAGTAATAAATTGGTCCAAAGTGCACTAGGAGCTCAGAAAAGTGTGAGCCCACATGGCCAAGGCAGGAATCTGGAAGGTTTGATCTGGGCCTACAGGATGGACAGAAGTTGGACAGGAAGGCAGAAGGGGACAGGGTGGGGCTGTAACTAGCACGAGGGGGAGGCCTGATCTCTGGGCCCCAGGGAGCACAGCTGGGCAGAGCAGCTTGCTGGCTGGGAATTCTCGCCACACACCATGGGTGGAGGCAGCCTGGGGGGCTCCTGCTCCATCCGGAGCTCAGGCTGTCCCAAGCACACCAGGGAGGCGGCTGAGGCTTCTGCAATGTGGGGCACAGAAGACGTGGGCCGAGAGGAGCTTGCCCTGAAAGCCCAAGATGATGAGGCTGGAGTGACGCTGGAGGACCACAGGTTCTGGGGCCTGTCTGCCCTGAGCTGAGTGCCTTGGGGCAGCAGGTAGCACCCTCTCTACTCACCCCCTTCTCTCCCACCCCGCAGCTGTGGATGATGCCTGCGTTTGGCATCCACCCGGAGTTCGAAAATGGCCTGGAGAAGGAATTCTATGGCTACCGGACATGGTTCACCATTGTCAACTTCGGCCTGCCTCTGGGCGTGTTCTACCGCATGCATTCTGTTGGGGGGCTGGTAGAGGTCTACTTGGGGGCCTGAGCTCTCCAAGAAATCACCCTCATGGAACTCCAAAGGGCCAAAGGAAGATGGTGGCCCAAGGCTCTGTGCAGATGGCTTATTCCAAGAGGTGCAGAGGCCCCCCAAAGCCTCCCCCTTCCTGAGAGAGGGAGACACTGCCAGTAGCCCAAGAGCAAGGCCAGGGCATCGATACAGCTTTGGATGCCCACTCCCAGGCCTGGGCTCATGCCTGCCCCCGCCTTACCACCACAGTGTGTGCGGCACAGGCTGACCTCAGGAGGCTGTCAAGGGCTCCACTACTCTCAGGAAGGGTCAGACCTAAATGATGGAATCCAAGGGTGCAGGAGAGCGCACCCCTCCCCATCCAGGCCTCAGGGCCTGCCTCCTGCGAGGGCCATGTAGTCCAAGCTTGGCCCAGGATGTCCAGGGAGCTCAGAGTCCTGCAGGCAGCCCTGCCCCTCTCTCCCCACACACCCATCTTCTAATGAGCTCATTAATTAGCTGCCAGGCAGGGCTCAACAGCTCTCTCTTGCTACCATAAACACTGTTTGTTTGATCGATTGCATTCAGGCTTTGTGGCATTTGTTCCCAGGAATAGATGTGACACTCCAGGCACAGTGGGAAGGATGGTTGTCCTGGGTAGGGCTGTGGCCTGGGACGGTCCCATTCCTAGGTCAGGAAGGGCCTAAACCAGTCCCTTCTTTGATCCATGAGTCAGTGGGAAGAGCTGGGCTGGGGCTCCTGCAGTCCTCACCTCCCCCGCTGAACACCACCCTTTCTCTGGGACAGAGCCTTGGGGAACTTTCTGTAGCCGGGTCACCGGTGGTGGTGAGTGCCAGCCCTGACTGATTCTCTAAGCCCTGGGGTGGAGCACGAAGGTGACAAGCCAGCCGATGACAGCCCATCCATCTCCCTGAGCCCAGTGCAAACAGCAGAATGTAGAGAGGGAGCTTTATTGTGTAAGTGGCCGATTGTACGGAGCAAAGATTGTACTGACAAAGGTGGGGTGAGGGAGACCCAGAGCCCAGGGCTGGGGCAGATGGAGGGGCGGCAACACGCTCCCCCTCATCAGGAACAGCTGCCCCCAGGGCCCCTCATCACCCAGGCTCTATTCACTGTCCTGGGGGTATAGCAGGGTGCCCTGTGCCCACTCCAACCCCTAGAATACATGGGCCCCACCATGTATTTGTATCTCCCAGAGCTGAGCAGCCAGACCACGCTCCTTCCTCCCACCTCCCATTGGGGGTAGAAGAGGCAGGTTTAGGCCAGGAGGCCTGGAGGGCTCCCCCACCCTGCCTAGGTACCTCACGGGATAGCCCCTGGCTCCTTCTTGGACAAACTCTTTAGGACCCAGTGACCTGTGGCTTCTGGGGGTGGGCAGCACAGGAGCAGGTGGGCATGGAGGGCAGTGTCACAGAAATGGGTCCTGAAAGGGGAGCCAGGGTGGGAAGGGGGCTCTGGCAGGGCCTATGCCCCTGGAGAAGAGCCCCCTAGGAGGCCAGCCTGGGGGTGAGGGGGTCAGAGCAGGTCCCCATGGTCTCCAGTCACAAGGGGCTTCTGAGACCTGCCACCCAGGACCCAATCACTCTGCCTGCCCAGACCCCAGTGGGACTCATGTAAAGCTCAGAACAAGGGGGCATGGAGCATCGGGGAGCAGGGCCCCAGCCATCCCAGGCCCTGCTGGCTTCCTGCTCACACCCGCTGGATCTCAAAGAGCTTGACATCAGTGTCGTACCAGATGGGCGGGTCCACATTCCTGCAGAGGGAGTAGAAAAGGTCCTGGGAGGAGCTGGGTGGTGGCAGCAAAGCCCAAATCAACCTCTCCCATCCCGATGTCCCAACCTGAGCAGTGAGTGCCCACCCTCCACCAGGCACCTTGATCGACTGCCTTGATGTTCACCCCATTATGGATCGGGGTGGGGCGGGGAGGCAAACTGAGGTCCCTGTTGAACACAGCCCCAACCTGGACTGTCACCGGCCACCCCCACAAGGCCCACCTCAGATAGATGACGCCCCACATGTAGGTGCGGAACCACATGGCGGTGCCAGAGTTGGCCTGGTACTTTCGGATGAGGATGGGGTGGGGCACAGGCAGCAGCCCCACCAGCGTGCCGTGCTGCAGAAACCTCAGGATCTCCGACTCATCTGTCAGGCCCCTGTGAGAAATGGAGGTCTCCAGTGTCCCTGTCACCTCCCACCCAAGCCTAGGCGGGCCCCTCCTCAGAGCCCTGAAGGGGCCTGGTCCTGACTCACTTGTCGATGCAAATCTTCTCCACCTGGGGCACCAGCACCTGCAGCAGCCTCATGATGGTCTGCAGTGGCAGCTTCGACTTCCAGGAGAGGATCTGGGGAGGAAGCCCCCAGGGCTATGGGACACTTCTGGCCTTGACCTGGGCCAGGGGCTCTGCATAGCTCGGCCTGCACCCAGCAGGGCTGTAAACAGCCACTGTTGCTAACTGGGAGGGCCATGGGCGCCTGGAGCAGTACTGCAGGCCATGCGCCTTCAGACCCCTCTGTTACCTAGAACAGCGTGGCCAGGCAGGACGTTATCACCCCTGTTCCAGTGTAATCCGGAAACAGGGAGGGGGCAGCGGTTCAGAGAAGGAAACCAGAAAGAGTGATTTATTAGGGAAGCCAGTGCTATGGGCAACAGGGATTTGGTGCTGCCAGGGAACTGAGCAGATGGTGTAGACAGAAGAAGCTGATCCAAGACAGGCCAAACATGAGAGGGAGCAATGCGCAGCTGGAAGAACTAGCCTGGAGCCCGGCTCTCATACCAGAGGCCTCTGCTGGACACACTGCCAGCCGCATCTGTACTGACCGAGCCCTTCTAAGGGCCAGGCAGCTGGACCCAGGCCCCAACTCTGTGTCATCAGCCAAACCCCAGTCCCTGGCTCCTGGGAGAGGGGCCTCACCCAATCCGTTGTTGGGATCCACTGACCGCTGGCCGATGCACTGGATAGCCGCCGTTGTTCCCTCCATGCCTGGTCAGGCTCCTGGTGCCCAGGAAGGAAGGGAAATGAGGAGGGAGAGAGTGGGTGCAGGGCAGGGCAGAGGGCAGTGAGCTCTCTCCAGCGGCCCCCATGGGAAACGCTCACTTCCAACAGAGGGACAGGCCCAGCCCGGCACCCTTTGCCCTGGGCCCCAGGCCTAGCCCGGCCCAGCCTAGTGACAGGTTTAGGGCCAGGGGCTGACAGGGCAGTCTGGGTAAAGGCCAGCCGCAGCTCAGATAAGGCTGATGGATGAGGAGCCGAAGGCCACGGACTTTGCCGTGCCCAGTAAACAAGGAAGGGTCTGTGAACCCCCACCGCCACAGCAGCGCCAACCCTGCTGTCCTGGGCCTTGGCACCTGTCCTTCTGCTGCAAGTGACCTCAGAGTGCCCTGGCCCAGCCCGAGTCACAGAGGCCAGGGAGGAAAGCACGACCCTCCCTCGAGGGCCCCACATCCCATTACCCACCCCCTCAGCCGGGCTGCCTTCTGCCGAGCTCTGCTGGGGCTCAGGTTCCAGGGACCGCAAGGTGCCATCTTCAGACACCTGGGACTTCTCCGTCAGCTTGTCAATGCCTGGGTGAGGCACACGAGGGACACAGGCAGGAGAGAGGGCCAAGGCCCATGGTGCCCCTTCTGGCCTGGCCCCTGAGGCTGCTTGTCCTCCACCCACTGTAGAAGCTCTGTGTCCCATCTCCCTTGCCCAGCCCTGCGCCCATCTGTCCCAGAGCCCTGAGGCCCTGTCCCCACCAAACTCCCATTCCTGGGTCCCCAATTCCACCACCCCTGCTCCTCTTGCCTACCCCCAACACAAGCCACACTCTCTCAAGACACCGTGCCGGTGCCCCAGCCCTGCCGGGAGCCACATCCTCTCCCACCAGCCAGTGCCAAACCTGGGGTAGCCACCAGGCTGGTCTTGAGGGTGCCTGGCTCCGCAGGGGCAGCAGGGCGGGAGCCCTCCATGGAGCCGCCCTCCTGGGAGCCAGTGCGGGACAGGGGCTCTGGTGTCCGCCGGCGGCGCTGTAGGGCCTTGTGGATGGCAGGTGGATCTGTGGGCAGATTGGCCAGCTGGTGGAAGACACTGCGCTTGCGGATGATGGCATATACCAGGTTGGAGTTGCCTGGGGAAGGGAGCGCACTTCCACTCAGGGGAGACTTGCCTCCCCCGACTCTGGGCTGGCCCCCTGCAGCACAGGAAGGTGTCTCCCCCAGGGGAAGAGATGATACGGGGAACCCAGGAGAGGGAGCCAGACAGGGGTGGCACAGCTGTGTGTGGCAGCTGTGGGAAAACAGCTTCTGGCCCGAGCACTCCTCTCCTGGTTCTTCAATCCCGAGCTTGGCACGGGAGCACATGCCAGTAATCTGAGTATTTGGAAGGCTCAGGCAGGAAGATCACCAGGAGTTCGAGGCCAGCCTGGGCTACGTAGTGAGTTCAAGGCTAGCCTGAATTATGTAGCAAGACCTTGTCTTGAAAAAGCAAAGCAAACAAACAAAAAGACTTGACAACTCAGCACTAAAGGAGCCGGGCATGGTGGTGCCTTCTGGGAGGCTGAGGCAGAAGGATCACAAGTTCAAGCTCAGCCCGGGCAATTTAATGACTTTGTGAAACCCTGTTTCCAAATTTTTAAAATTAATTAATTAATTCAAAAGGGGTGGGCATGTAGTTCAATGTGAAGGCCCTGGATTCAATACCCAGCACTGCCAAAAAAACCCACAAAAAGCAAACCCTGGTACAGTGGGGCAGGACCAGCCCATCACTGTCCACATTGCCAGCTCTTAAATACTTTAACCTATTCCCTGAACCAGGAGAAGTCCAGGAGGCCACCATGGTGTGTACCTGTCCTCTGTCACCCACCTCCAAGTTCCCATGACTCCCAGGAGAAGATGGAAATGTTTTTCTGGTCTTCAGTGCACTGTGCACTTCTCTGGTCCTGATTTACACTACATTGATCTGCTTTCAACTCAACATCTCACCCCAGGCCCTTTGCACATGCACATACCATCCTCTCCCACAATGCTTTTCTGCTCCCATTACACCCATGAATCCTTCTTAGATCAGTGAAAACAAATTTTTTGGCAGTACTGGAGCTCAAACCCAGGGGCTCTACCGCTGAGCTACATCCGCAGTCCTTCTAATTTTTTATTTCTGAGACAGGGTCTCACTAAGTTGCCCAGGTGGGACTCAAACTTCTGATCCTCCTTCCTTAGCTTCTGTCAGTGCTGGGATTACAAGTATGCATCACTGCATTCAGCTTATTTTGTTTTTGTTTTGTTTTGTTTTGCTTGTTTGTTTTTTGGTACCGGGGATCAAACTCAGGACCTTGCGCTTGCGAGGCAGGCACCTGAACTACTGAGCTAAATCCCCAGCCCAGCTTATTTTAGAATAGAAACAATTCCTTATATTTGAGTTGCCAGACACTGTGCTATTTTGTGGGTTATTTTACTTCATCCTTCGCCCAACACCCTCTGGGATAGGGACTCTTAGCACTGTAGTTTGACCGTCTGTAGTTTGACAGGTGAGTAAAGTGAGGCCCAGAGAAGTAAAGTAACAAACATGCAGTCACAGAGGTAACGAGAGGCAAGGCCTGAATCCACACTGGGCAGCCGGTGTCTGCGACACTGGGAAGGACAGCGCCCGCCACTCTGAGCTTGCCGGCCACCAGCCTGCAGGGGGCCCTCTGCCCAGGCCATTCTGTTTAAAGCTCCCCCGTCCTCCCTCCCCAACTATCGCTGCTCCCCGCAGTATCCCCTTCACCCAGGCACACAGCACCTGCACGTCGAGTAGGGGCAGCAGGCCCACTGGGGAGCACCCTCCGAAGCCAGTTCCTGGGCTGCTGGCCCCTTAGGCAATGTCCATGGGCCATCCTGGTCCCTGCCTCACCGTCAAACTGGTACTGGATGATGTTGTTGAAGACCTCCAGGAGGAAGAAGACCAGGTGGTGGTTCTGGGCAGCTGAGAAGAGGAACCAGGTGGTGGAGAAGGCCTCCAGCAGGTGCAGCAGCTTGTTGGCGGTCACCATGGACAGGCTCTTGAGGTAGGGTGACACTGCAAGGGAGAGGTCAGCTCACAGCCCAGGCCTGGGCAGAACAGCACGCTCCTCCCAGCCCCTCCTGGCCCTGCCTGTGAAGCCCCCACAAGCCAGAAGACCCCAGCGGCCAAGTTCACTCTGTCTGCCCCTCCTGCAGAGCCCTGAAGGTAGTGCGCTCCTCCCTCACCTCTGGCTGTGTGAACAGCAGGGTTTTTGTGTCTGTTTGTTTCTGGTACTGAGGTTTGAAGTCAAGGCCTCTCCATTGAGCGACATCCCCAACCTTGCGCTTGCGCAGCAGGCAGTGAAACCACTGAGCTAAATCCCTGGACCCCAACCTCTTTTTTATTTTTTCTTTGGAGACAGGGTCTTGCTAAGTCACTAAGTTGTCCAGGCTGGACTCCAACTTGCAATCTTCCTGCCTCAGCCTCCCAGAGTGGTGAGATTACAAGTGGGCACTACCACACCCAACTGGCAGCAGTCCTTTTCACAAAGTCATATATAGCATCTCCCGCCCAGTCCTCCTCCACCTATGAGGAAGGAAGGGCCTGGATAAGATTGTCCCCATCTTGCAGACAAGGAAACTAAGGCTCAGGGAGGGTTAGACACCTAGGCCAAGTTCCTTAGGAATAAAACATTTGGGCAGGGATACAAACTCGGGCCTGCAAGTTGTTCTGGGGCAATAGCGGCGAACCTATGGCACTCGTGCCATAGCCAGCTGTTGGCTAGCATTGAAAACTCTAAAACGTTTGCCATCACTGGTTTAGGGTGTCAAGCTGCTGTAGCATTAGGTAGGCATTTTGGGCACAGCTGTGGGGCAGAAACTAAAGATGAAATAATGCTGCACACAGCCCCTCTTCAACTCCCATCTTTCTGTCTCATGCCAGAGGGCCTCAGAGGGCAGGCAGAGCTGTCCTGTTAACAGCAGCATTCTCAGAGCTGGCCCTCCTTAGTGGCTCTCAATTAAGATTTGTGGGATGGAAGCTGGACATGGTGGTATAGGCCTGTAATCCCAGCACTCAAGCTCAGCCTGGGCAACTTAGCGTCATGGCGAGATCCTGTTTCAAAATAAAGAATTGTAAAAAGGGCTGGGAGGTACCTCAGTGTGAAGGCCCTGGGGTCGATTCCCAGCCTCACCCTCCCCCTGTACACACACCCGCCCACGCTGGAGGCCAAAGCCAACCTCAGACTCGTCAGACACCCTGGCCACCACCATCTCTCCCAAACAGGCCGAATCTGCCCCAGCCCATGGCTGCCCACCTTGCTGGGCCCCAGCCACCCCGAGCCCTGACTTCAGTCTGCTGGCCTTGCTAGTGGGCAGGGCAAAGACAGGGACAAGGTGGCTTTGACATCCCCATTTAGACTCCAATCACCTAAACCCACACTGTCCAATACACAGTTTCATCAAGTGCTTGGAATACAGCCAAGCTGTGTGCTTCCTGCATGAAACACACACGAGATTTGGAAGACTGGGCATGAAACAGAATTTAGAGAATACAGATTTTTTTTTTTTTTTTTTGCAGTACTGAGAATTGAACTCAGTCCCCCTCCCCATTTTGAGACAGAGTCTCACCAACTCACTGAATTTCCCAGGCTGGGCTTGAACCTGCTATTCTGCTTCAGCTTCCCAGAGTTCTGGGATTACAGAAGCCATGCCAAGCCTCACTAATTTTTTGAATTGGCTACATGTTGAGATGACAGTATTTAGATGCAGTGGATTAAATATATTACAAAATGTTGTCACCTGTCCTTTTGTTATTATGTTTTTAATATAGTATTAGGAAATTTAGCAGCATGGAGGCGGTTTGAGCCCTGAGCAGGCGGCTTTTCGGCCTGTGGCCTGGCGCCACCTAGCGGTGAGCACAGGGAAGGTGGGCTCCGGGCCCCTACCGTTGACCACAATGGTGAGCAGGCAGTCAAAGAGAGGCTGTAACCGCTGGTGGCCGCTGGTGATGATCTTGTGGAACACCTGTGCAGGGAGAGAGAAGGAAGGGCAGCCGTGGGGTGGCCGTCGCCCCAGACTCAGCCAAGAGGACATGACCCCCACATCCCCTGCGGGCGCCCCTCACCACAATTAGCAGGTCGGCGTGGGTGCCTGTGAAGACTGGTATGTCCATGGGCACCCGCACGGAGTAGGGCTTATTCAGCCGCACCCCGAAGTTCCGCTCCCCGCTCAGAAGCAGCAGGATGAAGACACCAATGTGCATCAGGCCCACTCGAGCTGCAGCACAGGAAGCAGGGGGGGCCACGCAGGGTGAGGAGGAGGGGGACCCAGCATGGGGACTCATCTCGGGGGCTGCAGGGATTCCCTCCTGGGAGGCCAAACCACCAGGCCTGAGCTCCTGGGAGGGAGGACAGGCTGCCCAACACCCTGGTCTTACACTGATCTGCCCGGGCATCGTTGAGGAAGTACAGGATGGGGACCAGGATGTCCAGCACGTCACTGCTCTTCAGTACAAAGAAAAGGAATTTCTGGGAGCAGGGGAGGGGACAAGTGGGTGGGGTCAGCAGGAGGGCTGGCTCTGCCCCACCGTCTCCCCCAGACTAGGGAGACCCATCCTTGGACCACAAGGTCCAAGCTTCCCTTCCCTCCCCACCCCACCCCTTTATTTGTGCGTGTGGTTCTGGCAATAGAACCCAGCTCCTTTGCACTGAAGAACCACTTTTTATTTTTCATTTTGAGACAGTCTCACTATGTCACTAAATTGCCCAGGCCAGGCTCACATTTGTGCACCTCCTCCCTCAGACGCCGAGAGTACTAGGATTACAGGCATACAGCACCTCTCCCAGCCCAGCAGCTGCTTCTACGCGTCTCCTCTCCATCTGCACTGCCTGGTGCTGGCCCTGGAGGCTGCCCACCTTGTTGAAATCACAGAGCTTCCAGAAGAGAACCAGCAGCTCCTGGTGGAACTGGATCTTCTTGGTGGAATTGGGTAGGTAGGTCTGGAGCAGGGGGTTGGACAGCAGCCGGGCTATGCCCTTGAGGATGAACTGGAAGTCCTGGAAGGGAAGGCAGAGCCAGGGTCCATTCACCTGCTCGGCTCAGCTCCCGCTACCAGCCTAGGCCCCAACTCCTCCCCACTACCCCAGAGCCCAATCCCAGCTCTGAGCTTGAGGGGCTCAGACTCTGACATCATCAGGGGTTCCTAGGGTGACCCCCTCAGGCAGCTGAGCCCCCGGACCTTCAGCAGACCACAGGCTCCCCTGCCCATGGGCTGCCCACTTCCTTAGCGAGGCTGCTGCTCCTGGGACCCCAGGGCACTCCCTGAGCCGGGACCCTACCCACCTGGACTCACTGTTGACGGATGCCCCAAACACTCCTTCCATCACACCATCGCCTGTGGGAAACACTCCCCACCCCTCACAGAGCTGCCACTTACTGAGCACCCTGCACTCTGCGAGCTGGCTGCACTCTGCCTTCAGCCCTATGGTCCCATCCTCAGCTACAGGGGTCAGGCCTCTGGGGTCCAGCACCTCCCCTCGGATCTGCCTGGCCTCTGCGGCCACTGTCCACTCCTCCCCTCCACCCCTCAAACTTGACATCAGAGCCACCTTCTCCTAGAAGCCTTCCTGGTCACCTCATCCAGCTGAAACCACTGGTTCTTTCCACACATTAGAACCCTTGAAGTCCGTCATCACTGTTGCCCCGCAGGGGCCAGGACTCCGTCCACCCCGCCCCTGCAAAGCCTCGACAACTGTGGGGGGAGGCCCCCAGGGTCCAAGAGCGCACTTGACCCACCTCCTCCCGATGGATGCGGGACAGGTAGTTCACAAACAGGTTCTCAGGCCCCGGAGGCTGCCAAGGGTAAAAGCACATGGTGAGCAGCTGCCTCACCCTGGTCCCTCCCCACTCTGGCGGCAGCAACAGCATCTCTTCCAAGTCAGACACCCCAGCCACTCCCCGAGTGGCTCCTGAGTGTCCTGCTAATCGGATGCCACCGGCTCACAGCCCAGCAGGACAAAGCCCCCCACCCTGCCCTTACATCAGCATCATCCATGGCTGTGCCTGTCGTGGTGCCATCCACAGTGGGGCTGGTGCTGGTGGCACTGTCGTGGTCCAGGGTGACAATGAGGACCTGGGCAGCCTCCTCCACCAGCGGTTCCCGGTAGTCAGAGAAGAGCAGGTGGTTGTAGGGGATCCCGTAGCCCACGGGGTCATAGGCACACACGGTGTTGAGCAGGGAGGTGAAGAGGGGCAGTGCGTGTCTGCGGGGCAGGACAGGAGGACAGGAGGGAGGACTTGCAGGGTGCCACCTCTGGCCCAGCCCTCCTGCCACATGGGAGGGGCAGCCAAGCCACCTCCTCAAGTCAACCAGTGCCAGAGTCAGGCTCTGGACTGGGAGCCAGGAAGCGGACAGGACCCTTCTCATCCTCACCATGGCCTGGCCTGGCCTGACCTGGACCGGGCTAGCCCGAGGCAGAGGACTCCCTTACCAAGGGCACAATGGCCCGTCGCAAGGGGCTCTTGGCCAGAAGGCGTGTTCAGAACCCTGAAGTTCTTAGGGACAGATGCCCCCCATCAGGGCTTCAAGGAAGCATTGGAGGCCCAGAGAGAAGCAGCTTTCTCTCAGGGACAGAGCCTGGGCTCAATCACCCGGCTGCCAGGCCACAGAAGGACTTGAATCAGATTTGTAAGATCTCAGGGTTCAAGCTCCTCATCTTACAGGTGAGGAAACTGAGATGCAGAGAGGTTAAGCGAGTGACAGGGGATGGCAGTGTGCCTGATAAGACTGAAAAAGAAGACTCTGACCAGTCTTTGACTGGGGCTAGCAGTAGGGGTCACCTTGGGCTCCCTTCTCTTTTGTGGGAAGCAAACAGTTTGGGCCAGAAGCCCGCAAACCCAGAGGAGGAGGTATGCCATGCCATGGAGAAGTCAGAGGCAGGCACCAGGAGAGACAACCACCAGCCTTAGGGCACTGGGCCCTGTGGGCCAGCCTGGGTACAGTGAAACGTAAGTTCCTGCTCCACACAGTCGGTCCTGCACTCACAGGCACCCTAGGTGCCCCCACAGCCCACCAGTGTCCCCATGCAGACTTCCTCCATCAGGGTGTTTGTCACACACCTCCCTGCCCCCTGTCCACCAGGGCAGCCAAAGGCCACAAGCACTTGGAATGTGGCTGGTCTGAATTAAGTTTTGCTCAGAGTGTAAACCACACACTGAATTTTGAAAAAGTAGCATGAGAAAGGGAATGTTGAAAACAGCTCAATAATTTTGTATAATGATTATATATGAAGCGCTCATGTTTTGGATGAGGTATAGTTGAAAAATACAATGAATGCTTAAAATTTTAAAAATTTATTACAGTAAAAAATACATTGCCATTAATCCCCTCCACACACTTATCTCGTCATTCTGGCCACTTTCTGAAGCAGTTCCAGAAGTCCTCTTTCATGAGTGTCTCTAGTTGTACCATTGTGGCTGCCTCGATGTTCTGAATTGATTCAAAACGTTTACCTTTCATGGTCATTTTGATTTTGGGGAAGAGCCAGAAATCACACGGTGCCAGATCCGGTAAATAAGGTGGATGAGGACATACCGTAATGTTTTTACAAGCCTGCCTGTCTGCTGGATGGTATTCCACACAGGCATTCACCGAGGTTTTGATCACACCTCATAAAGACACAAAAGAGGGCTTCCAGAGCGGCTTCAGAAAGTGACAAGAACAATGGGCTCAGTGTGCTCACAATGAGGGGTAATATGTTGAGGAGTATTAATGACAATGTGTCTTACTGTTTTGCATTTTCTAATTTAAACATTCACCATAATTTTGACACAACTATGTTGGATTAAATGAAATCTTACTAAAATTAATTTTACCTGTTTCTACACTTTAATCTCAAAATACACATATGATTCACATTATATGTTTACTGAACAGCATGGCTGCAGAAAAGGGACCTGGGCAGGGGTCACCCAGGGACCCCAGTTCCTGGATCACAATGCCAAAGAGCCATTGGACAGGGCTTGTGCGAGGTGTGGCTAAATTATAGCTCATCACCACCAGGGGGCAGCATCCCTTCAATAAGCCTCAGAGCAGGCACCATCCCACCCAGCTCAAGGGAGCCTGGAACCAGAAGAGAAACGAAAGGGTGCCCCAGGCACCTCACCTGTTCTCCGTGGAACAAAAGAACTGAACCCACGGGTTGGAGCTGCCACTTTCAGGAGCTGGGGGCAGGTACATGGCCTCAGAGAAGCACGTCAGAAGCAGTTTCAGCAGCTCCATCCTGGGGACAGGTTGGTGAAGGAGGGTACTTAGAATCAGCACCTCCCGCCCAAGTCCACGAAAACAATCCCTCTTCATCTCTGCAGGGTGGAGGTTTGGTCACAGGAGGGCAGGGTCCCCCTCTGAGCTGGGCAGGAGCCCCGCCCGAGTCCAGCTAGGCCAGGGGCCCTGGGCCTGAGCCAAGCTCACCGGTTCATGTCGTGGATGTAGTTAGGCTGGGGGGAGTGAGCGAAGCCCACGCCAGCCTCCCAGATGTATTCACAGCTATCCAGGGAGTGGACATCCTCTGCTGAGTCCTGGGGACAGGGCCAGGGCAAGAGCAGGTGTGGGTGGCAAGGTGAGCAGTAGTGTGGACAGACCCCAGGCAAGCCAGGCCTCCCACTGGCCTCAAGGTCTCTGAAGACAGAGCCTCGGGATGCCCAGTCCTGGTGTCCAAGGGGTGAAGTGAATGTTCTCAGATCTCTTAAAAGCTCATTTTTCTTATATTGATTCTTTTACTGGCTCAGTCCAGTCCAACACAGGGAGAAAAGGAGGGAGGGAGAGGTGCAGACACATTTCCCTCAGTGGTGTTTGAGGCACAGAAAACGCAAAATCCACTCTGTGGGATCACAGAAGTGTGCAGCCCTGAAACTGCCTCCACTGGGCCAGAGAAGACAACGGCTGCCTGAGCACAGCCAGCTGAGGCAGCAGCAGGGTGGGCACCGCTGCCTCTGCTCCTGCAGTACCGCCACCACTCCCAGCCCGGGACACGTGTGCCAGGCAGCCCAGTTTTCCTGAGCACCCCAGCCCCACTGACTGCATCCTGCTCGGGGGAACTGCAACTGGCCTGGCCCCAACCCAGGCAAGGCACACCCGGCCAGGCTCACCACAGCACTCCTCCGGTGGCTCTGCACTGTGAAGTCTGGGCAGAAGAGCAGGTCCGAGATGGCCAGGAGCAGGGACTCAGCCAGGGGCCGGGCGTTCTCATCCTCCTCCTCACCCTGCCAAGGAAGCAGGATGCCTCAGTGGTAGCTGGCCAAGAAGAGGGGGTCCCAGAGCTTGAGGGTGTAAAGGACAGAGACTGGGTCCAGGCAGGCTCCCTGGGCACAGGGATGAAGGCAGAGGGAGTAGACTTCTGCAGGTCCCAAACCAACCAAAGAAAAAGGAGGCAGAGCAGGGAAAGGGCCAGGAACGGCAAGGAAACCTCTCCACGGACGGGGTGCCAGGCAGTGACCCCAGCCTCAGGAGCCCTTTTGGGAGTCCCTAGTCCTCACTCCTCCGCCTTGCCTGGAGGTACACCAGGAAAGAGAGAGAAGACAGCTGGCCTAACCCAGTCTGTACAGCCACCCGCTTCTCCCAGCATCCTCCTCAGCCACTTGGAGGCAGTGTGGACCCCCCATCCCTCAGCAGCACCTCCTGCTCCCCACCCCTGAGTTTCCCAAATGCCAGAAGAGGTCTGGAGAAGTGTGGCCCTGAAAGGGTGCGCACCCCGTCACCTCCCACCCACCCTGGCCATGCCTACAGACCCCTCCTCGCCCTGCCCCGGGCACTGTGGACCAGAAGAAGCCCCTCCAGTCAGGGTCCTCGAAGATGTAGGGCAGCACTCGTGTGAGCAGCCGGCTGCAGTTCAGAACAACCTGCTTTTCCTTCTCTGAGTGGCAGCCGCTCTCGGCTCCTTGCACCAGCTTCTCCACAGCCTGCGGGGACAAGGGGCAGCAGAGCATCACTGGACATGCAGGCTGAGGCACTGGTACTTGGGGTTAGGGGACACTCAGGCTGCAGAGAGGCAAAGGCAGGGCCACCGCTGCTGACAAAGTCAGCCGCCCCAGGGGACAGACCATCAGGCAAGCAGAGCCTTCAAGGCCCAAGATCCTGCAGGTGCCGACACTTCCCGAGCCTGAGCCTTAGTCTGCTCTGTAACGGCCACACTAACAATACCGCCTCCTGGGTGAGCAGAGGGCGTGCTCTGTGGAGAGTGCTCGGGAAGGCCTGGCATCCTCAGAAATGGTGGCCACCAAAGCAGGGAGAGACCAGGCAGGGCTCTGGGGGAAGACTCAGGACCATGGGGACCTGGGACTGCTGTGTCCTGGGTGCCTGTCCCCTCCCACCGTGGGCTGGCTTGGTCAGCTGTCCTGGAGAGTGGCAGTGGTAGCAAGGGTCAGGCACCCTCACCTTGTAGCACAAGGTGGCCAGGTTGGAGGGTGACTCCTCCCGCACAGCCCGGATCTCTGCTGCTGGCACCAGTGCGAAGACATCCTGCACGGTCGTGGCTGTGTCTGCCCAGAACTGGTCCCAAAAGGCATCATCGGTGGCTTCCACAGGCTGTGGGGGACCCAGAGTCCAGAGTTATATAACCTCGTGCCAATGGGGACACAGTTCACCCAACATGTGACCAGGAGAGACCCTGAGAATGAAGCCACAGCCCCCCTACTCCATTCCAGCTGGTGCCCAGGAGCCTCCCCACATAGGTGAGGAACATCCTTTAGCTGCCACCAGCCCTGCCCAGCAGTCATGCTTGGGACGCTCAGTGGGCATGGTCAGGGGTCAGCTGGGTGCTGAGTCCAGGAGCCAAAACCCCACCCAGTCCCTGAGGGCCTGCATGTCCCTGGCTGAGTCCCCATCATCCTCCTGCAGCACAGGCTGACCTGCCCGCCTGGGCACATTGGGTGACACCATTAGGGCCAAATGTACAGGACCCAGACCAAGACCCACTCTCTCCCCACAGAAGATGACAACAGGGACTCCAGTCCCCGAACCCTCTCCCTTCCCCGCCCCCCCATCAGCTTCTGCCTTCTCTCAGCATCTGCCAGACACCAAATCTGGCGAATTCAAGGATCAAAGCCACATGCTCCACCACTGGCCAATGCTGCAGTCCAGGTCACCCACCCAGGCTCCTGCCCCCAAATCTACCTCCCCCAGTCCCCTCAAACATGCACCAAAGCACAGGGCTAAGGTCACCACTGGCCACAAGGGCCTGCTGGAGCAAGTCTAAACCTTGGCCCAATTGCCAAGATCTTACTTAAACGTAGCTTACACATACACCCTACATACACACATGCACACATACATATATATTGGTATGACCAAGACGTGGTGAATGTTTAAATAAAAATTTATTACAGTAAAACACTCATTACCATCAATCCCCCTCAGCATACTCCCCCTCACTTCAAACACACCTATCCCATCATTCTTGTCACTTTCTGAAGCAGTTCTGGAAGTCCTCTTTCATGAGTGCCTTTACACATTTGCCTCAGTGTCCTGAATTGGTGTGTCCTCATCTACCTTATTCACCAGATCTGACCCCATGTGACTTCTGGCTCTTCCTCGAAGTCAAAATGGACATCAGGAGATGGCAGCCATGACAGCACAACTAGAGACACTCATGAAAGAAGATGTCTGGAACTGCTGCAGAAAGTGGCAAGGACAACGGGATAAGTGTGTTGGAAGCAAG
Source organism: Heterocephalus glaber (assembly GCF_000247695.1). The sequence goes on from NW_004624801.1 coordinate 4,798,333, forward strand.
AGGGAGTATTTTGAGGGCAGTTAATGGCAATGTGTCTTTTAGTGATACATTTTTATTTAAACATTCATTGTAGAGCTGGGTATGGTGGTACACACCTATAATCCCTATAGTCCCAGGAAGCTGAGGCAGGAGGACTGCTGAGAGTTCAATGGGCTACAGAGTGAATTCAAATCCAGCCCAAACTATATAGCAAGACCCTGTCTCAAAAAAACAAGCCAAACCAAACAAACAAAAACCCCATCCAGTGCCATTGAAGCAACATGCTTTAAAAACACGTATGCTTGGGCCAGGGATTTAGCTCAGTGGTTCTGCTGCCTGCCTCGCAAGCGCAAGGTCCGGAGTTCCATCCCCAATACCAAAAAAACACAAAACACGTATGCTCTTTGAATCACATGGACAGTCATATAAACAGCCAAGGCAACAAATTTAAATGATGAGTTTTACTTCTAGAAATTTCTCCTATGGAAATAATTAAAGATGCAGTATACAAGGATATTTATTGTTGATAACAGCTATTATTGATAACAATGAAAAGTTGAAATTTACTAACCAATAACTAGGGACTGCTTACGAAGCTAAATCACATCCATACAATGAAATATTATGCAACCATCAAAATCATATTTTCAATGAATATTAACAAACAGAAAATGTTCATGGTATAATGTTATGTTGAAAAAAATAAGATATAAAACTATCAGCTGGGCATAGTGGTACACAACCTATAATCCCATCACCCTGCAAGGCTGAGGCAGGGAGACTGCAAGCCCAGCGTGGGCAACTTAATGACTTAGAGAGACCTTGTCTCAAAATTAAAGAGTTGAGGACATAGTTCAGTGCAGAGACCCTGAGTTCAATCCCTAATACCACCAAAAAGAAAAAGAAAAAAAAGATATAGAACTACATATAGGATGATCACGATTTTGTGTTAAATTCTATATTAATAAAAGTAGAGGGCCGGGGATTTAGCTCAGTGGTTTTGCGCCTGCTACGCAAGCACAAGGACCCGAGTTCAATCCCCAGTACCAAAAAAAATAAAATAAAATAAAAGTAGAAGATGTACCAGGATATTAAAGCAACAACCTCTCCGGGTAAATGGGTTTGTTTGTGACAGGGTTTTGCTTTGTAGCACAGGCTGGCCTTGAACTCACTATATAGCCCAGACTGGCCTCAAACTCACTGCGATCTTCCTGCCTCAGCCTCTCGAGTGCTGGGATTACAGGTGTGCACCGCCACATTTGGCTCTGGGTAGTTTTATGTTTCCTGGTCAAGCACCTGTTTTATTTTTCCCCTTTGCATATTCATCTGTTGAGGGCCAGGGACTCTCTCAATCCCATTTCATCTGGCCTCCTTCTGAAGCTCACCTGTAAGATACTTCCTTGGCTTCTCCCATCAACAGAGCCTTTTCCTTTTTCTGCATTTAGAACTCACAAAGGCCTGACGGCCCTGCTACCAACACAGGTCTGCACTTCATACATATGGGCCTTATCATCAGGTAAAAAATGCATCTTGTATGAAAACAATAGTTCTGTTCTGGAAAAGCCTTCTTCCAAGAATTCTCCCAGAGCCCTACAAGGATGGGTCTGCTGCCCCCAGGCACCTCAGCCCCAGGCCCTGCTCATCCCAGCCCGCTGAGATCCACAGCTCTCGCCTGCCTCACAGTCTTCCTCTCTGGCCTTGCAGGTGCCCAATGCAGCAGGTGCTCAGCCAGTGTTTGTTTAGTGAAAGCTGGGAGACAGCCTGGAGACCCCTCCAGTCAGGGGCCCTAGGCAGGGTGAGCTGGAGGGAGCTGTCCAACCTCAGGACTGGGGCCGAGCACCTCACCAAGTTCCGGACAGATCCTACCCCACGCCCACCCCAGGGAGCTGCAGGGTAGCTTTTGCCCCCAGCCCTCAGGACAGGCCTGGCACACGTGTCAGTCCCAGAACTGGTAGAGCAAGTTAGCCTCTGGTAGAGGAACAAAGGCCAAAGGAGGAGCTAGAGCTGGGGTATGCTAGGCCTTGGCCACCCAGAAGCCCGCTGACCTGCAGTGGGGTGCAGGAGCATCACACTGCAGTCTGGGGTCCCCGGAAAACCACAGAGCTGCCCTCATCTGAGAGCACATCTGGGAAACTGCCACCTCTGACACTCTGCCCCCCTCCCAGGTAGCCACCGCCCAATTAAAGGGGCAGGAGCCTGGCCAAGCACCACGTGGACAGGAGCTCTGAGGGTCAGGGCTCTAGTTCATTGCCTGGGTGGGCTGAAGCAGGAAGACCACAGGCTCAAATTCAGCCTAACGTGGCCAGACCCTGTCTCAAAATAAAAACCAAAAAGAGCTGGGGATGTAGCTCAGTAATAGAGATCACTTGCCTAGCATGTTTAAGGCCCTGGGTCCAGTCTCAGTACTGGTGCATATACATATACATATACATATACATGATATAAAATATAATATAAATGAGCACAGAGACTCAAGAGCGACTAAGGAGACCCCAGGGCACCCCAGTCTGGAAAGAGAGGAAAGATCTCATCTGGAGCAAGACCTCTGCCCCCTCTTTCCTCACCATGAGCCCCTCTTCCTGGTCTCATTACAATTTAGACATTCACATTTGGTAACAATGTTGGGGGGCTGTTTTTCCTTTGAGATAAGGTCTTGCTACAGAGCTCAGCCTGGCCTCGAACTTGTGACTATCCTCCCGCCTCAGCCTCCCAAGGGCTACAATCCACCATGCTGGGCTGGTGACAATTTTTTACCACACTAGGCATTATCCAGGATCACTGGGACCCTTGAGGCTTCTGAGGACAGGGACATGGCCTAGTTCCTACCTCAGTGACCCCAGCTGACCTCCACCCAACCCAAAGAAGCTCTAAAATCCCAGCTAGTTTCTTTGAAGAGTATTTTTGCTCAGGCCTCTGCTGCTAAGGACACAGGACTGAGCCAGCCTGCTGGGAAACCATGTACTGTATTCTTAAACAAGTTGTGCCAGGCTCTTTCTCAAGCCAGACCCCTACTGAGGCCCAGGGTAGCTGCCATAGCTGACAGTCTCTTGTTGGGGTGGGGCAAGGCCAGCAGTGCTCTAGCCTGCTCTGGATGACCTGACCTGAGGACCATGTGACAAGCATTCATATGTGCACACATGTGGCATGCACTCACAGAATCTCGTTTGGCCTAAGAACCCCAGACAGGATTTGAAAGAGGGACAGTCTCCAGTCTTGGTATACTCCACCTCCCAACCCACTCTGGGAAAAGGTCAAGAAACACAGGCAGAACTGCTGGCCCTCAGGATCAGGGTCAGGCCCGGTCCAGGGCTTGATGAAGGGGCAGGAAGAAAACAGGATGCTGGGCAGGAAGTCAGGGAAGGCTGAGCAGCAGCAGTTCAGGCCTGGGCCACAGGAAAAAGTGCTGGGTCCACTTGTCTGCTGCCCAAAGCACAGTGTCTGGGGCCTGAAATCAGAGGTCATCCTGTGGACAACTGGCCTGAATCCCTTGGGGGCACTGAGTGGTAAATTCCAGGATGACAATGTAGAATCTGGTTCTTGGCCAAACCAGGTTACTACACAGGGCCCAAGGCTTCAGCCACTGAGGTCTCTTCCTCCAAGGCAGCCAGACCCCCTCCCACCTTCAGAATGCCAGGGCTCTCCAGGGGACCCAGGGTTCCAGCCACTGCAGGTCCTTGCACAAACCTCTCACTGTCCTCAGTTAAGAACCAGAACAGCCCCGTCTTATAGGGCTGCAGAGGGGGAAAGACAGAAGGACCCATATTGTAGCTGGAGAAGTAGGACTCTACACTACTGCAGACTCTTTGGCCCCTGGCGGGGCTCATCCTGCCAGGCTAGCAAAAGTCCCCAGCTGCTAATCCCACAGCACATTCCCCCACCAAGCTGTCTCTCCCAGGTAGGTAAACATGGGAGTCTCCCTGCTCCTCTCCCCACTGCCCCACATTGAGAGGTGGGCCCACAAGCCAGCACCTTCTCTGCCACCCACAGATCTAAAGCCCCATCCCAAAGCTCCAGAACTAGCCCGGAGCCATGAGAAATGGAGAGGAGCAGGTCTGGTTTGTATCAAGCTCCTCTTTGCTAGGGCTGGACTCTCCAGGGGCCCTGAGCACTTGCCAGCTACCCGACCTTTCCAGGGTGGGGATGAGACAGTGGGAGCAGAGTTCTTGCCTTGGGGCAGTGAGAGATGGCTTTCTGGATTCCCACTCTAACTGCTAAAAGCAAGAAAGACTCCCTGAGAGCATGGAGGGGGCGTCTCAGACAGTAATAGGCACTGAAATCCTTGAAAGCGAGGGACCTGAGGAATCAAGACAGGGCATCTATGCTGCCAGGGTGGCCTGGTTCAAGGAGCAAGGACAGCCGGGGTGGACAAGGAAGTGGCCTTACTGGGGACAAATTGTATGTGCTGGGGACAAGGAGGCAGCCTCTGTGCCACTTGTGGACTCAGGGAACAGTGAGCAAGCAGGGACCAGGCTGGAAGGGACCACCAGCTCCCCCCACACACACACCAGGGCCATCCTGAGCCGGACAGCAGAGGATACCGGCAAACACAGGCATACCCTCAGCAGGGCCCGGAGGAGGAGCCCCTGGAGCTGTCCCCAGCCGGGAACCGGGAGCTCTGTAGGCCAGCGGACAGATCCCCTTACCGGGCTGCCTTGCTGCCCGCCACTCTTTGATGTTCCCAAGAAGACCTGGGCCTCCCCCCGCCGGAGGCATCGACCCGGCCCCAGTGAGGCCGCCGTGGCCACGCACCAGCTGTTTTCCTGACCCAGGCGGGCGCTGGCCCGGCTTTGTTTGCATTGAGTCAGCCTGGGCCGTTCGTCCCGGACCCGTGGGCACCGAGAGGAGGGCGAGGAGCGCGGCCGGCGGAGGCTGGGTGGGCGCGGGGAGAGACTGGCGACGCGGAGCCGGGCGCGGGCGCGGGCGCGGGAGGAGGCCCACGTCAGCCGACGGTGGCGCGGCGGCTGCAGGGAGCGTGGTGCTCCCGGGAGAGGGGGCAGGGGTGGGAAGCGGGGCCGCGGATGGAGCCCCGGGGTGCAGGCGGGAGACCCCGCTCGGGCTCCGGCCCAGCGTCGCCCCAGCGGCCGGGGAGCCAGGTTCGCGCAGCCCCCGCCCCGCCCAGGCCCCAGCCCGGCAGGTGGATGGGGAGGCTGGGGCCCGGGTCGCACCTGCGTCTTGGTAGTCAGCTGGATCACCGCCTTCCGGAAGTTCAGCTTGGAGTCTGCGGACCCCATATCGCTGGAGCCCGCTCCGGCCCGGACCCCGCTCCGACTTTGGCCCGGGCTCCAGCTCCGCGGTCCCCGCTGCTCTTCCCCGAGCACCGCTGTGCGCCCCGCCCGCAGCCCGGCGCCCGCCCCGCCCTCACTTAGCTCCGCCCACCAGTCCCCGCCCCCTCTCGGCCCCGCCCCCCGCACCTGCCGCTCTGGCAGCTGGGCGCGCTGGGTCCGCCAGGCGGCCCATCTTTCTCCCCGGGCCTCCGGGCCCTTCCTCTGGGTGCCGGAGTGCTCCCCGCTCCGTCTCCCCACTCCCACCCGGTCCCCAGGACCCGAAGCCCTCCAAGCATCTCGCCTTCATCCCGCTTCTCAGCCAGCCCTCTCCACCTGAGTGTCCTCCTGATCAATGTCTTCCCCATTGTATTTGTTTTCCCCCTGAGCATTTGTTCTCCTGGTTCCCCTTTTCCTCACCGTGGGCCTGGCCCCCTGGCTTCCCTGAGAATCCTTTGAGGTCCACCCGTTTCAGCATGTGTGTTGAGGGACTGGAATGTATCAATATTGTGTCACAGGGACACAAGGAACATAAATCACACAGCCTGCTCTTATGCGACAGTGACTGGAGGAGAAACCAGGAGATACCCATGGTGCAGCTGAACAGGACTATGATAGGGACAATTTAATAATAATAATAATAAGGTGATGATGATGTTCTCTCTGGCAACAAATATCTACCTCTGAAGTAGATATTATCACACCTATTTTGCACTTGGGGAAAACGAGGCTGAGAGCAGTTTGTGTATTTGCCCAAGGCCATACAGCTAAGAAAGCAGTCCAGAAAAGCAAACCAAGTCCAGCTCTAAAAGAGGCCACAGCATCTTTTTTTTTTTTTTTTTTTTCTAGACAGGGTCTCACTGTGTAGTTCAGGCTGGCCTCAAACTCCTCACAGTCCTCCTGCCTCAGCCTCCTGAGTGCTGGGATTATAGGCGTGTGCCACCATGCCCGCCCACAACATCATCCACAGTGTGCCTGGTCTAGAGATCCTGGATGCTTCAAAAGGAGGTGACATTTAGCTAAACCAGGAATCCCACAGGAGAAAACTGAGGAGTGCACCACCAAGGTAGCATTGGTGTGTCCCCAAGGCAGAGTGAGGCAGGAGCAGTGGGGGGAAGCAAGGATGTCACCATTTCACCATCAAGCAGACCGACAGGGCACAAGCATAGGATAGCTCCCTCCTTCCTCCTTGGTAGGTTCTATCACTTTCTTATCACTGTGAAATAATGAATGAATAGTTCCTTTATTTGACACTTTTAAAAATCTAGTCCAGGGCCAGGGATTTAGCTCAGTAGCACCAAGCCTGCTTTGCAAGCTCAAGGTCCTGAGTTTGATACCCAGTACCCCCCCCCCCAAAAAAAATCTAGTCCAGGGCCAGGGACTTAGCTCAGTGGTTCTGCTGCCTGCCTCTCAAGGTCAAGGACCCAAGTTTGATCTCCGGTATTAAAAAAAAAAAAATCTAGTCCATTCTACAAATCACTCAACCCTAGTTCAAGCCAGAGTGGCATTAAAAACTGTGATCCTTGGGGCTGGGGATATAGTTCAGTGGCCTAGCATCCATGAGCCTCAGTGCCACAAATAAAAACAAGCAAAATCAAAAGCCACTCCTCTGAATCATAATCATTACAGAAATGCAAATAGAAACCACAATAAAATAACATGACATTGCTGTTAGAATGACAAAAAGCTGACAATAGCAAATGAGAGGAGGATAAGGAGCAATTGAAGCTTTCTCATACACCACTAGTGGGAATGCAAAATGGATATACTACTTTGGAAAAGAGCCTGGCAGTTTCTTCAAAAGTTAAATATACAATTACTATATGATTCCATAATCCCACTTAGGTATTTACCTAAGAGAAACGAAGACATAGATCCACTAAAAAAAACCTGTAGGCACCCAGAGTAGCGGCACTTGCCTGTAGTGCCACACTTGAGAGGCTGAGGCAGGAGGCTCAGATCGTGAATTTGAGGCCAGCCTTGGGAACCTAGTGAGACCCTGTTTCAAAAAGGAAAACACAGGAGGAAAAAAAAAACACCTCTAGGTAAATGTTTGCAGCCATTTCATATTTTACCACCAAAAGCTGGAAACAACAAAATGGCCATCAACTGGGAAACAAAGAAGCAAATTGTGGTTCATCAATAATGAGACTAGTACACAGGAACAAAAAGGAACAAGCTACTGATACACAGAGCAGCAATGTGGGTGGATCTCGAAAGCACTGTGCTGAGTTCAAGAAGCCAGACACAAAAAGCAATGTGCTAAAGTATCATTTATATGACATTCTGGAAAAGGCAAAACCATAGGGACCGAAAAGAGATCAGTCATTACCAAGGGCTAGGAGTGAGATAAGGAGAATAAAATGGGAATGAGCAGACTTTTGGGGTGATGAAAACTTTCTACTTGTCAAAATTCATAAAACTATATGGCCCCAAATGGTGAGTTTTACATATAAGTTGTACCTCAACAAACCTGGTTTTAGAAAAGAAGAACAAAAAAGAATCAAAAGTGGGTGCCAACTAACATTCCAGCTATGGGCCAGGGATTTAGCTCAGTGGTTTCACACCCTGCTGCCCAAGCGCAAGGACCCAAGTTCGATCCCCGGTACCAAAAAAAAAAGGGCCGGGGATTTAGCTCAGTGGTTCCAGCGCCTGCCTTGCAAGCACAAGTTTCCAAGTTCGATCGCCGGTACCAAAAAAAAAAACAAACAAATTTAAAACACTCTAGCTATGACTGTGAGCCTTGCCCACCACCCAACACAATTTCTTTGGTTTGCAACCAGGGACTCCAAGTGAAACCCAAGTTTTGCTGGTTTTCCCAGGTACCTCAGTCCTCATGCCAGCCTTTGTGAGTGGATTTCGATGAGCCTAGCCGCACCTAACCTGTGGAGGTCTTCTCCCCCTCGGCCTGGGGGTCCATCCTCAGGACTCTTACACGGTCCCCACAGGCATGGAAAACACATGAACATTGTCCTGAGGAATTGGACCTCACACGTATGTCAGTAGGAAAATACCCATTTATTCCCATCGTTTGTTTGGGTTCTCTAGGTTAAACTTCACATCCTCCTTCACTCCACCACCAATCATGGTTTCTTAAAATATAGTTTTCTAGTGAAGCATAGTAAAGGGGGTAGTAGTGAATGGTCTAGTTACTAGGATTTGCTTTAAAAATAATGCAGCAAGGGCCGCGGATTTAGCTCAGTGGTTCTGCCGCCTGTCCTGTAAGCACAAGGACCGAGTTCAATCCCCCGTACAAAAAAAAAAAATGCACCAAGGCTGAGAATGTAACTCAGAGGTTGAGCACCATGCTTAGCATGCACAAGGTCCTGGGTTTAATTCCTAGGACCAAAACAAACAAACATGGAAAAACTCCAGCAAGAAAGTAACTTGTGCCACTGGGTATGGTGGCACACGTCTAATCCCAGCACTTGGGAGACTGAGGCAGGAGGATTTTACGTTTGAGATCAGCCTAAGCTACTCACATAGTGAACTTGAGGTTGGCCTATACAATGTAGTGAGACCTTATCTCAAAAAATAATAATAATTTGTTTCCCTATTCTCTTTACTTTTGTGTATGTGTGGTGAAAACTGTTTTAGTAAATTTTTTAAAGTCTGGTTGCATACGTAGAAAAATGTTAGCAGGAAGTAAAAACAGACCTTTTGAATGTTTAAAGAAGTTAGTTATGGTCAGAAGTGGTGGCACACACCTATAGTCCCAGGACTCAAGAGGTTGAGGCAGGAGGATTGTTGAAAGTTTGAGGCCAGCCTGAGCAACATAGTGAGTTCAAGGCCAGGAAGAAGAAGGAGGAGGAGGAGGAGGAGGAGGAGGAGGAGGAGGGGGAAGTTAGTTATGCCTTATCAAATTGACGATTCCCCTAGCAGATTCTTAGCTATGATTTCCCCCATCAGAAACCTTGCCACATCTTCCTTTCCTGTCCAGTATGGAAGGAAGACTCTCTGGCTTATGGTTCCCATGGCCCTTCCTGCATCCCTTTTCTGAGTTTAGTCATCAGTTATCCAACATACATTCCCTCAGTACTGGCTAAGTGACAGGTACAGTTCAAGATTCTTGGCTCTAAGCCAAAAAGGCAAGTTCCTACTACCAAGGGAGAGACCCTGGACAATAATACAGGTCCAAGACAGTTACAAGGGTGAGAGTGGACATCTTTCCACAGCCCTGGTAGAAACAGGTAAAGACAGTCTGAAGAGGCCAGGCTCATGTTTGGAGGATAACTGAGTAGGTATGTCTCAACAGGCAAGGGATAGAACAGCAGACAGAGTAACTGAAGAGAGTTACTCAAGGGACCATTCACTATGAAGCACTCTGGGGCTAGTAGCCTTAGCCATCATGTACTGAAGAGCAATGGGAAGGAATGACTGCCAGAGCCCAGAGAAAGAAAGCCTCCCATAGGAGAGGTTCAACAGGAGCTGTGGGCTCCCACGTCCGGAAGGGAGGAGATGGGGAATAGACCCCCACCTTCACTCCTCTCCGGCCTCCAATTCCCTGCCCATCAGGTGGACCCACAGAAAGCACAAGAGCAATGGAGTCCACTGATGGGGCCCATAACATCTCAGCCTACAGGGCGTGGAGCAAAGTGCAGGAGAGGGAAAGAGATCTTCATGGGCAAAGGGAAATTTCCAGTCTCCAGTTATTCGAAGAAGCAAGCAGAGGGAAGGCTCAGGGGTACAGAGAGCCTGGCACATCTGGGGAACAGAAACACCTGCTTGGGGTAAGATGTAGAGTGACAGGAGATAAAGTTTGAGACATGGGCCAGGAGTAGGCCATAAAGGGCTACATCCAACCTGATAAGGAGCTTTACTCTTATTCTCTGAACAATAAAAAAAAAGCCTTTGAAGCAGAAAAATGGTGTCATCAGATGGCATTGGGTGTTAGCGAATCATTTTGGCTGTGGCAGGAGAGACAAAGTGACCTGGATGTAGAAAAAGCAGCTGGGACATGAGAGTTGATGAGGACTGAACCAAGGTGATCACAGGGCATGGGGAGGAAGAATGCAGATGGAATCCTGGAACATGGTGGCCAATCTGATGTGTCCTAGATGCCAAACCTTATGTATCTTAATATGTTCTTAAGATGTTCGTAACTTCCGTGTGTCTGTATTTCCAACAGAACCCAGCTGACGTGGCTGATCTCTGCTCCCCAATGTTTGGGGTCTCAGCTGGATGAATGGCTGAGGCATGGGGTAACTGGGAACAGCCGGGGCCAGAACATCTAGAGGATTCTCCACTCACATATCTGGCACTTGTTCTGGGAAAGACCAAAATCTGGTGGCGCACACCTGTAATCACAGCACTTGAGAGGCTGAGGCAGGAGGATTACCAAAAGTTCCAGGCCAACCAGGGTTACATAGTGAGTTCAAGGCCAGCCTGAACTACATAGCGAGACCATGTCTCAAAAAAAAAGCTGGACTCAGCTGGGTCTGAAGATAAAACACCATGTGACCTCGCCATGTGGCTTGAGCCTCTGCAACAAGAACGGTGGGCTGAGAGGGAGCGCATAAAAAAAGAGTGCTCCCAAAGAACAAGGAGGAATCCACACAGCCCTTGCCAGGGGAGTAATGTGCAAAGTTCCACCATACTCTTGGTCAAATTAGTCACACGCTCACTGGATTTAAGGGAAAGGGACTTAGATCCCACCTTTCCATGGAGGGAAGGTTGACAAATTGGCACCATGTTTAATTTTTGTTTGTTTTGTTTTATGAGACAAGCTCTTGCTTTGTAGTTCAGGCTGGCCTTGAATTCACGGGGATCCTCCTGCTTCAGCCTCCCAAGTGCTGGGATTACAGGCATGCGCCACCACACCTGGCTAAATTTGACACCATATTTAAACCGCCACATTGTGGGTGATTCTGTTCACACTCCTCCCCAAACCTTCCCTCTATTGACCCTTTTCTCCCAGGCTTCTCATCCTAGTAAATGGCATTGCCCAAGTGCTCAAGCCGGAAATCCAGGGTCCCCATCCACACCTCCTCTCTCCCCAACCTCAATGCATCAGCAAACTTTATCACCAAAACATACGTTGTATCTTTCCACCTCTCTTCCTCTCCCGCCCTATCATCTACATGGTCCCCTCTCTTCTATTCTCTGCAGAACAGCAGACTGATTTGAAAACAGCTCACGGCACTCTTCCCCCCACTGAAAACATGGAGCCCTTTGTTGGGAACAGTGTTGGCAGGGTCCTACGGTGACCTCATGCCCCTGCATGGGGGTCCCCCTCAGCCCCTGGGGCTCTTCCTCTGTTCACTTCCGCCCACCCACTTAGCTCTTCCTACCTGGAACCATTGTACAGGCTCTTGCTTCTGCCTGGGCCAGCCCTCCTGCTGTTCTTCATGTGACTGTCCTTTTCTCCGCCTTTGGAGTCTTATCTTAAAATTCTCTTACCCGGAGAGATTCCCCATCCCTAGTTGTTATTTCAACTCCCCTGTGCTTCCTAGAACTTTTATTACCATTCTAATGTTTTTACCTTTTTTATATATTTTATGTCTGTCTCTCTCGTCAAAATGCAAACACTGTACCAGTGGGACTGGTTCTGCTTTGTTCTCTCTAACCTCATCTCTTAGCACAGTGTCTAACACAGAGCAAGTGTTTATTGGCTGGATGAAGGAAGGTGATGCCTGGATGTCTGGCTTTGGTGATTATAGAAGGTGGAGCAACCATGGTCGTCACTTTAGTCAATAGGAATGACACATTTTGGCCAACTGCTTCTTTTCATTCTCTTAGAAGCTTTCCAGGTAGATTTCACCCGGGGCAAGGGGATAAGGAGAGCTGTAAAATGTGGAGTCGGGGGATCACCAAGAAGGATGAAGAAGGCCAAGGAATGTGGATTGGTTGTTCATTCACTGGGCACCTGCCATATGCCAACCAGGCTCTCTCCCCTCCAGGAGTTCTCAGTGACTGGGAGGTGGACAGGTCACATGCAGTGCGGCCACACTCTTAGATGTGACTATCCAAGACCCGCTGGGAGCCCAAGCAACCTACCAGGGCATTGTGCCTGGGGACTCCACAGGTCTCTTCTCTGGAAGCCCAAGGCCTGGAACTTCACCTTCTTCCCTAGCCAGGAAGGTAAAGGCCCCAGACAGCCTCCCCAGCCTGCCTCAGGAACCCTGCTGAGAGGGAGTAAGTGATAAGCAAAGACTAGGGCCACCACCCTCACTAAAAAAAAAAAAATCACATACGTATATGACATTACACCTAATAGCAAACACCGAATAGTGCTCATAGTGTTCGAATGGCCCAGCCACCATTCTAAGCACCTGCTTGCAAGGTTAACTTCTGGAGGCCCCAACCACCCATGAGGAGGCACTAAAGGAGTAAGGATGGAAGCTAAAGGTCGCTCCACTGACCACAGGCCTAGAAGGTTCAAGCTGCAGGGATTCGAGGTAGACTTATGGAAGCACTTCCTGCCCACAAGGGCTGTGAGAATCTGCAGTAATTCCCCACTTTGGGACAGATAGTTGTCTGAGACAAACTGAGACAGTGTATGAGGGAAGGGGAAGGGAGGCCAGATGACCTCTTTCATTCAGATGCACTGACGCCTTACCCCACCAGGCGCTGATCTCAGATTGGTGGAAGGGACAGATGGGGAGACATCATTCAGTGCTGTGCGCACCCAGCCAGCCCTGGAACAACCGCGTCTGGGGATAGGGGGGAGGCGGTGCAGTGTGGGGGCCTGAGGAAGGATTCCGGGGGGCACCAGGTCCTTCGACCTTAACCCAAGGTGCACCGCAAGCGGGGTCCGACGACACCCGGAGGCCACAGAGGCGCAGGCTGGGCGCCCTCCCCTCCCCCAGCGCGCCCCTCGTGGCTGGGAGCGGCTGGGACCCGCCAACGTCAGCACTGCCCGTCATTTCCGGCCAGCTGAGCAGGGCTGGGTGCGGAGGTGGAGGATCGAGGCTGGGGGTGGGCAGTGGCGACTGTGCAGCCGGCTGTCTGTCGCCTCGTGTCCCAGCCCCACCCCGCTCAGAGCGGCGCTGGAGAGCGGAGCTCCTCCGTCTCCGCACAGCGGCTCCAAGCTCCGGGTTCGGTGTCTGCGCCCCGCTCTGCAACCAGGATCCGGACTGGCATCTCCGGGTCTCTGGACAGCTGGGTGGGCATGGAATGTCAAACCCACTCCAGTGGATCCTAATGCCCAAGGCTTGGGGGCCACCCAGGGCTCTGCCAACCGCCCCGCATTTTGATGTGCCTGACAAAGAACACCAGGAAATAGGTTTCCTGGCATAGAGATGAAGTGTCCGGCTCTGGGGGTTACCAAGGTCGGGTTTCGAGGTCCCACCCCTGAGCATAAATTACAGGGAAACGCCAAAAAAAGGATCCCAGGGCTTGTTGGCTGGGGAGCTCAGGGAGGCTGAGGAATTTCCTTCTTGGAAGATAGTTCTGATGTTCCTCCTTGTAGACCAGTTTAGAGCATGCTCAGTCTGCCAGAAAGGCACAGGGAATGATCCCATTGGGCCAGGGGCTTGGATTCTGCTGAGCCAGATCAGACAGAGGATCCAGCACAGGTCTGCCACACACAGGCACTCCTGTCCCTCAGCCAGCCCACAGCTCTGAGGGTCAGAGGGACTTTGATACTGGTACCCTGCAGAGGGGACTGGGATGCTCCATCACCCTGGCCAGGTTGGTTCCCCAGCTTCAGCCCCAGCCTCACCCCCATGCCTGCCTGAGGGGCCCAGCATTAACATTCTGATCTTCTTCCACCAGCATGTTTGGGCTCTGGGAAAACAGGTTCTAGCACATCCCCAGTGCCCACTGGCTGACATCTGACATACCCATCCCAGCCTGTGGCTGAACAGAAAGATGGCTACAGGAAAGGACAACATCTAGGTTAGCCATGTTAAACCCTGGCCAGTGTGGGCAAAGCTAACGGCTGAGAGATGACCCAGGATTTAGTTGGTTTTCAAGCATGGGGTTGGGAGCCATTCAGTTTGTTGCAAAAGAGGTGACACTTCAGGTTAGCAGGTTACCTGAAAGAGGGAAGACCTGCTATCATTCTTATTCTGTAGGCTGGAGAAACTGAGGCAGCCCACCCAGGCTTGCCTCTGGGGACTTTCTAAGCACCCTGGAGCAGCCCTGTGGGTACCTTCCAACAGTGGGGCAGAGCAAAAAAATGATGGGCAGTTGGACAGTTCGGGAGGGTGGGCAGAGGCTGAATCTGCATAGTTAGTGTACCTGAGAGCCTGACCAGGTCCCACTGGAGCCTGGGCCCTTGGACTCATTCTGTCCTCACCTCCATGAATGGCATTACTGTCTCCCTATTACTGGAGACTGAAGTCTAAGACATTGCTCTGATGCTTCAGTCAATTCATCTGCTCATCTTACCCAAGATATTTCTCATCTCTCTCCACCTTCCTTCCTCTCCACCTATGCATTACCTCCCTTCTAGACTCGTGCAAAAGGCTTCAACTTGATCTCCTTGCTCCCTACAATTCTGTGCTCCAAAACTACCAAAGTGATTATTTTACAAGTGAAAATAAAAAAGCCTTTTCTTGCCCTCTTAGAGGGAAAAAATCCTGACCCCTTCCCATGGCTCTAACTCTAATCTCTTCTCTACTTAATTCCCCTCAGCCATGCCAGGCTTTGCTTGGTTCCCAATTTATAGTCAAGCTCTTTCCTACCTCAGGGCCCTTGACCTTGAGGTCTCCTGGGGGAACATTATCCCCCAGAGCTCGGCATGGCCGGTGCCATCTCATCCTTTACATATCAGCTTAGATGTCACCTTCTAAGGGAAGCCTTTCTGAAATGCTGGATCTGCATCCCCCAAACTCACTCAGCACCTCATTAATTTCCTTCATAGCACACACTGCAGGTTGTGGTCATTTATGTATTTCCTCCCCCAGAAAGAAAATTGCACAAGAGCAGGTACTGCCTGTGCCACAGCCATTGGCTGGGGTTTTACTCCTTCTTAAGAAAACTCTTTTATTAAATATCTTCAGGGCCAGAGATTTAGCTCTGTGTTTCAGCTGCCTGCCTCGTAAGCACAAGGTCCCAAGTTTGATCCCCAGTACCAAAAAATATATATACAGGGCCAGGGATTTAGCTCAATGGTTCTGGCACCTACAGGTAGATAAACTTTCACAGAGTGAACATACCTGTGTAATGAGCACCCAGATCAGAAAGTAAAACACTTCCAAAGGGGGAATTAGTGTTTAATGGGAGCAGAATTTCAGTTTTACAAGATGAAAAGAGTTCAAGAGATAGATGATATTGAGCTATACATTATGAGCATATTTAATACCCCTTGAGCTGTACACTTCAAAATAGTTACAGTGATAGCATCCTTACTTAATTTTTAAATTAAATTAAAAATAATTTGGTGATCTGATGCAAATATACAATGTAAAGCATAAGAAACCAAACATACATAAAGTAAGTCCTCAACTGTACTGTACAGTAGTACAGTAGTACACTATCACACTGTACATTAAACACACCAGCACAACTGTGACAATGTCTGCAGTACACGTGAGCTACTTAACATGAGTTTGCATCAAGGTCTGTTAGTATCTATAAAAGTTTGCAACTTGAATGTTTGTAAGTCAGGGACCTACTGTATTGCAAAAAGCAAATTAAGAACCCAAGCCCTTGGACACTGTCATGCCAAAGTAGTGCAGGGTCAGTTCTGCAGACCCCTTGGGATCCTTGGTGGCACTGTCTCTTTTTCTGGGATGTGAACATTAAAAGTATGGTCTTTAAATTTACTCTCAAGAATTAAAGCAACTCTTACATTAGCAAAATAATAATAATAATAATAATAATAATAATAATAATAATAATAATTTGGTGGGTACAGTGGTGCATGCCTGTAATCCCAGCACTCTGGGAGGCTGAGGCAGCAGGATCACAAGTTCCAGCCCAGCCTGGGAAACTTACTGACTTAGTGAGACCCTGTCACAAAATAATAGAGTGTGAGGCTGGGGTGTAGCTCAGTGTGAAGGCCCTGGGTTTAATCCCCAGCACCACCATAAATAAATGAATAAGTCACCTTGGAGACCTTAGAGTTTCTCCCATGTGTTTTCAGGACCAAACACAATCCTGATTACTTTTGCTCATTTTGGAGTTTATATAAATGAGGTCATACAGTATTGTAACAGCCACAATCATGAGCTCAAAAATGTCCACATCTGGCCAGGGATTTAGCTCAGTGGTTTCGCCTCCTGCCTCGAAAGCACAAGGACCCGAGTTCAATTCCTAGTACTAAAAACAAAACAAAAACAAAAATGTCCACATCTGAATCCTCCAATATCTGAATATATTCCCTGCACAGCATTGAGGAACTTTACAGATGCAGCTAAGAGATAGGAAGATGATCTAGGATTATTCATTACACCATTACATCCTAACACCATTACATCCTAATGACACACAGAAGTACAGAAGGGTGGGAGGGGAGGTCTGAGCCACCAGAAGGGACGCAGCTGTGCCACCACCTTGACTTAAGCTGGTGGGAACCATGTCAGCCTTCTAACCTACAGAACTATAAATAATAAGTGTATCTTCTGTCAAGCCATCGTATTTAGGGCAGTTTGTTATGGAACACTGGGAAATGGATATGAATATTTGTATCTGTACTATACCCTAACTTTTAATTTGTACTATATAATATCCCATTACATGAATACTATATTCCTCAACTGTTGGCAGACATTTGGGTTGTTTCCAGAATGAGCCAATATGGATAATGTTGCTAGGAACATTCTTGTGCATGCCTTTTGGTCACATATGTACCTATTTCTGTTGCATGTGTATAGGAACAGAGTAGCTGGGTCATAGGACTTCCATATATAGAGGATGCCACGATTCAACCCACAGATGCTCCTTCGGGACCTATTCCCCCAGCTGCTGAGTGGGCTGCTAGCTGACCGTCCTCACCTGCCAGACCCCTCTGAGAACTTGCCTCTGCTGAAAAGAACTCCTGTAGCCAAGATCAAGCCACTTCCCAGTGGCAGCTTGTATCTGTTCCGTGATGGTTGATACGTGCAAAAGGGGGACATAAAGGCCCCCCTCTCCATTGCCACTTAGAGTATCTTTGAAGGGTCATCCAGAGTGAGAGCTCTTCAGGGATCAGGGGAGGCTTTTGTTGAGCCTACACCCCATCCCAGCAACTCCTTGTGCTCTTCCCCAGAAAGCACTCCCTAACCAGCTTCCAGCAGGCTAAGCTAATCTCCACCACAGACCAGTTGCTGGGGAATCCAGCCTGCACCACCTTGTTCACTTTCCTACATCTTATCGACCAGCACTCTAAGGTGGTCTCCCTGATGTACAGTCCCGTCAGCAGTGACAGAGTATCAGTTGCTCAATATTCTTGTCAACACTAGGCATTTCCTGACTTTTATATTTTAAGGTCACCCTGTTGTGTAAGTAGTGTGTGTTAGCTTCTGTCACTATAACAGATAACTGAGATGACCAACCTACAGTGTGGAAGTACCCCAAAGGCCCATGTGCTAAATAAAGGTGTGGACACCAGCCTGCGGCACTACTGGGAGGTGAGGCCTAATGAAAGGAAGTTGTTATTGAAAGCAGGCTCCTAAAGGGGGTGTTAGAATCTCAGACCCTTCCTATCTCTCTTTTTGCTTCCTGATTGTGGAGAAGTGAGCACTTCCTACCTTGATGCACTGTTTTACCAAAGGCCCAAAGGCAACGGGGACTGAAACCTCTGAACCAAAACAAATCTTTCTTCCTTGTAAGCTGATTTATCACAGGTATTTCATCACAGTGATGGAAAGATACTAACACACCAATTTATAGAGAGAGAAGATTTTGGTCCATAGTTCTGGAGATTGCAGTCTGTGATCATTGGTCCTGCTGCTTTTTAGACCTGTGGCAAGGCAGGTCATCATGGCAGGAGCATGTAGTGGAACAAAACCACGCATATCATTGCCAGCAAGTAAGAAAACAAGGAGAGACCAATCAAGGACGCCCCCAGTGAAGTAATAAGGCTCCCAATAGGCCCTACCGCTCAACACCATCACCCTGGAATTACACTGTAACCACATGGGCTTTTGGGAGACATTTAAGATCCAAATGACCACAGTCGTAGTATCTCATGTGTGTTTAATTTGCACTTTCTTGATACATTTCCTTGTTGTATGTTTATTGGGTCACTTGGATATCCTTCTCTGTGAATTGTCTAAGTCTTTTACACATTTTTCTCCTGGGCTGTACGCCTTTTTGCTTGTGGATTTGCAGGTATTCTTGCTACAGTCTGGGCACAGGTCATGAATTGAATATATTGCGGCATTTATTCAGAGGCAGACTCAGAGTATGTCAGTGCCAGCACATGGTGTGTCCCAGAAAAAAATGAGCTACATGAATGGTTGATCCTGAAAATTCCTTTAAGGAAAGAGTGCTTGGGTAGGTGTGCTTTTAGAGGATATAATTGGATTTAGGTTACAGGTCCCGAAGAAAGGGAGACAGGACCTTCAAGATAATGCAAGAACTGTAAGACGCCTTGAAACCTCCCCACTCCTAGCCTGCAATTTCTGGCCATAGGCTTTTAAACCCTCAAGTTCTTTAAGGTAATTCCAAAATAATATTCAAAGAAAGTCCATGGAAGGTATAAAAGGCCCAGTCTGGTCTACGCGGTGAGGATTCGTAGCGAACCGGAGACCTAGGAGATACAACAGGTAAACAACGTAAGATCATTTCGAGTAGATCAGATAGACGTGAACTGAAGAAGTCCGACGTGGACACTGGGAGGACCAGTGCACTGATCCAGCAACTCCCAGACCAGGACACGAGAAAGGTCCCACCCTTGGCTCCGCCTCCAGCTTTGCATACCCTTCCTGATTGGTCGCTGGCGGCCAGCCCCACCCCGCAGGGCTGGCGACTCGGGAAGCTGCAGGCGGGCCCCGCCAAGATGCAGCGGCGGCTCCGGGTGTCGCCAGGCGGGCCCGGGACCGTGCGGGCCGGAGTCGGGCGGGGCGTGCGCACCGCGGCACCGGAGCACTCCTAACCCCTCGGACCTGCCGGCGGCCCCGGACCCTCTCCGCCGCCGTCCCGCCCGCCGTCCCCACCCCTTCACCCTTTGTGCCGCTGCCGCTCGGGGCCCCCAGCTGCGCCCGATCCCCGGCCGGGCGTGACCGCAGCGCCTCGCCAGGCCCGGGTGGGCGCCCGGCCGGCGGTGGATGGCGAGGGGGCGCGGCGAGGGCGGGGACGCGGCAGCCCGAGTGCGCGACGCGGGAGGCCCGGCCCGCCTCCGCCGCATTGTCCCGGGCCCCGCGTCCCGGCCCTGAGCCGCGCAGCCGCAGCGCCCGCCCACCACCGCCCGCAGGGCCATGCGGAGAGCGGCCGGGATGGAGGACTTCGCAGAGGAAGAGGAGCCCTGGTACGACCAGCAGGACCTGGAGCAGGGTGAGCGCGGCGGGCAGCGAAGGGGGTGAACCCCACGACCCCGCCGCCACTCCATTGTTGGGCGGTATCACCCCGGGAAGGGCTATGCAGGATCTGGTGCGCCCGACTCCTAGGAGTGGTGCGTCCGCGGGAAGGGGACGCGGAGACAGGGCCGCTGGCCGGGACGGACCGAGGAGACCTGCAAAAGTGGGGGCGGGGGTGATCCTTAGCTCTCCAGTCGACGGGGCATCCATCACCTATCTCTCCTACCTCAGCTTAGAGGCACCAACTGCCCAGGTCCCCCTCGTACGGCTGGCCCCTGGCTGGAAATCTTTGGAGGCCCGAGGATGCTGTGTACAGAGGGACAGAGTTTCATTTCAAATCCAGCAGCACTTATTCCTGCCAGGACTTCTGAGCTTTTAAGACTCCCAGGAAGTTTCTCCAACTCTCTTCTGTCTACTCAGGAAGGGGGTGGTGTGGGGACCATGCCAGGGAAGAAGCGGAAAGTGGAGTCTCCTCCATTCTGCCTTCCTGAGGGACAAGTTGCCTAGCCCCTCCCCTCCAGAAGCCCCTCCAAAACGGCTCAGGACTCAGAGAATCTGGTGTGGGGCCCAGAGTAAGCCACTTCCACATACCACCCCACCCCTCTATCTGAGGGCAGAAAGGACAACTGGAAAGGGGTCAGAAACTGGTGATGTGGTGGCCGAAGTGGCATGACTGGGAGCAGGGGTGGGGCTGTTGGGACAGGAAGGAGCCCTGAGAGGGTCAAGCCCAAGGCCTGCCAGAGCAGAGTCAGAGCTATCCTCTGCGGCCCCAGGGTGCCTCATTCTTGGAAGGGTCCAGGGAGAAGTGATCTTTCCACAGTCACCTGCAGGCCTGGATGGTGTGGGTACAAGCCTGGTGCAGTGTGTGTCATCACGCCTCAGTCTCCATCCCCTGGGGCCCCAGAGCTATGGCAGGAGGCATCCACCTATATCCTGGTGCCTTTGTTTCCTGGCCCTGACCCACTTCCCCACATAGCCAAGATGCACACGCAATGAGGCACTGTCCTTGAACTGTGGATTAATCAAGCCTCAGGGGGACCGATGTGGCATGGAGGGTACTGGGCTAGACCCTGCTGTGCTGTGTGCTCTGGACTCCAGCCTCAGCTCCCTGCAGTGAGATGCCCCACACTGGCTGCGACATACCCCTCCCCATGGACACTGTCCCCAAAACTTTCCATTTCCCAAACACCTATTCGTCCCACTTGAATGCCAGATATCATCTTGGGAGCTAGGAATAACCACAGCCATGACTGTCTCAGCATACCTGGGTGAGTGGAAGAGGCCTGCTGGTAACAAAGCATCAGTGGTCCAGCATTAGGGGATGCCTTCCTGGAAGAGGCAGGATTAGAAGGCAAGATCAGAAGCTGAGTTCTGGCGAAGATGGCCTCCCTGGGAAACAGATGCTGATACTGTTGCAGTCTCATTTAGTTCCTGTGCCCCTAATGAAGGTTTGGCACTGTGCCCGGCCCAGATGTGGGAAGAAGTAACCAGGGAGTAGGGGTGGGAGATACACGGCTTCTGGGGAGGGAGAGGTACGGAGATTCCTGTAGGGCTGAGCAGCTATGATCTGGGGTCTTGTGGGTGATGGGCCTCAGTTCTTGGGCCCTGCTGATCTGCAGCACCAGTGGTAACTGCAGCCTAGGAACAAGAAGGAAACCAGTAGCAAGATAGTCATGGAAGAAACTGGAGTTTTCCACCAAAAACCAAGTGTCTGCTTACCATGGGCCAGGTGCTAAGCTGATCCTGAACACCTGGGGACATAATCTGTGCCCTCAGGGGCTTGCACATTCCAGCAGAGAAGACAGAAATGGGATCAAACTAACAACTGTGTCCCAGTAGTTCTGCAGGCTCCTCAACCCAGAGACAGGGAGAACAGAGACTCAGAAAGGTTTGACCCCAGTCTCCTGGCATGCCAGGGGGAGGGATGCTTGTACCAAGACCTGGAGCTATGTGCAAAGACTGACAGAGAGGTTAGGAGGCAGCAGAAGTCCCAGGCACAGCTATGGAGGCACCAGCCCCCACTCTGACCTTGGGGACCAGGCACAGAGAGCTGGATGGTGGGGTGAGGCACTAGCCAAAGGACACCACACTGGGGGTGGGGATCAGCTGACTGATGCCTCCCCCTTCCCTTCACCTAGTCCCCAAATTGTCATCTGCACAGCAGTTCCCTGGTGCCCTCTGGGTGGCGCAGGGAGTGGTTTTCTCATCGTCCATCTGGTCTCCCTCTGAGTCTGTTTTCCTGTGCCCCCAGGGCAAGCCTGGACTTCACTTCCCAGAAGCTTGGCCTTGGAGATCCTGTCTTTGATTGGAAGGAGATGGTTGGGACAGGCATAGCCCTAGGTGCACTGTGCTCCTTCTGCCCACTACCATGAGCAACTGTAAAAATAGAAGAAGCCATTAATTATTAAGCACTGGCCTCTCTCTGCCCACCTTCTTCCCCCGCCTTAGACCCGGTGTAGCAGGCCCTGAGGACAACTCTGTCCAGGCAGTGGGGCGGCTGCTGAGTCACAGAGTTGAAGTCATGATACCTCCCCTCTCCTCCCCTGCCTAGCCCGACCTTGAGTCCTCAACCTCAGGGGAGCTTTGACATGGCAAGAGAGGACTATCCTTCCTCTACGCTGGTTACCCAAATGTGACCTGACCCCAATTCTGTAGACCCCAAGTTTCTGACATTTGTGCCGTGAACACTGAGCAGGACCTCTTAGCCCTACCAGTTTACAGCTGGTGTCCTCCATCTCCACCCCACACCCTTGACTTTTGTCTCTTCCCTGTGCCTTTCCCACCTCTCTGGTCCAAGTCTGTTGTTCCACCTCACTGACCCCAGTCAGGCAGAGCAGTGTGATTTTAAAGTTTCTTTTCTTTCTTTCCTTCCTTTCTTCCTTCCTTCCTTCCTTTCTCCTTTCTTCCTGTCACTCTTCCTCTCTTCCTTTCTTTTCAGTACTAGGGATTGAACCTAGGATCTTCACATTAAGCTACATCCCCAGCTCTTATTAAAATTTTCTTTATTTAAAAAAGAAAAGAGGGCCGGGGATTTAGCTCAGTGGTGCTGCCACCTGCCTCAAAAGCGTAAGGTCCCAAGTTCAATCCCTGGTACCAAAGGGGGGAAAAAAAAAGAATGAAAGAAAAGAAAACACCAAACAAAAAGAAAAACATTTTTTTTAAATTTTGAGACAGGATCTCACTGTCAGCAAATTGCCCAGCCTGGGCTCCAACTTGTGATCCTCGTGCCTTAGCCTCCTAGCCTCCCAGAGTGCTGGGATTTCAGGTTTCTTTTCAGACACCCCTGGGGCTCACTGCCACTCCCTCTCAAGCCTCTGGGGCATTGCTTCATATAAAACCACTAAAGTCCCCTGCTTGAAGGAGACCCCAGAAAATCCCAAGGTCCAGGCAGGGGAGGGAGCTATCAGGCCAGAGTCAGTACCTTCCCTGGCTAGGTCCAGTGTGGCCACTGATCTGTGAGAGGCTGTTTGCCGCTCGCCCCCACGCCCTGCTTAACTCACTCCCTCTGTGGAGCCTGGGGCCAGCCCCGGCCCACAGCAAGCTGGTGTGCTCACCTAGCACTTGGCTCCACGAAGCCCCCCCCCCCAGCCTCTGCTCCTCCTGCAACCCCACAGGCAGCTGTCAGCTTAGCTGGCATTGTGTGTGATCCAGTTTCCCTGAGTCAGTCTGAGATTCTCCCCACTGATCCCCAAACAGCTCCTGTTGTGTTTCCCTTCTTCCCCATCCCGGAATCACTCACTAGGTGGCCCGTATCACATTCGCTGCCTTCACGGAGCAGTCTCCACTGCCCCCTTTTGTGGTGAAGTGTATCCCGCCCCAGCCTGTGGGCAGCAGGAGTATCACACGTCCCTGATGTTGCAGGTGCACTTGGCCTTTGCTTCTCTCTCTCAGATTCTATGGTCTTAGATTCTGGTTAAGCTGCAGGAGCCCCATGCAGGCCACCTACATGGAGTCACGGCCTGTTCTCAGGCCACTTCCTGGTTCCGAGGACGGAAGCATTCAGAAGGATGGCCCTCTGTGCTTTTTTGTTTTTTCAGCTTTTTGAGAAAGGCTCTCACTAAGTAGGCCAGGCTGGCCTCAAACTCACGATCCTCCTGCCTCAGCCTTCTGAATATCTGGGAATACAGGTGTGTGCCACCACACCTGGCTTCTTCTTCGTTTATACCGGAATTATTGGCTACTGTGTGAGGATGAGCTGAATGCTTGTCATCCTGTCACAGAAAATAGGAAAGTGGCCTTGCTCTCTCATTATGAACTAGCGGTGGCCCCAGTTATTGCCAAGCGTGAAATGTAACACAGGCCTGTAGTTCAGCACCCATAACATCCAACGTCATGCTTTGTAGGCACTGCCAGACATTTGCCTGACTTGCAATAAATAAATTCTCGCAGCAAGTGTCCACACTCCGTTACTAACTTCGTGTTGGGTGACTAGTACTCCTGAGCATCCTCAGCAGCAAGTTAATTGTCTGAGGCTAAAGGTTTTCTTATATAGTTTATAAAAAGTAGTTGTGGATCCAGCGCCTGCCTTGCAAGCATAAGGTCCGAGTTCAATCCCCGGTAAACCCCCCCCCCCAAAAAGTAGTTGATCCCCGGTACCAAAAAGAAAAAAAAGTAGTTGTGCTTTTTTTTTTTTTCAAAGCTGCTTTCCTTTCCCCACCCTGGCACTAGAGTAGCAGCTGTGCTCTGCTTTCCCCAGACACCTCAGCACGAGGCCCTCCAGCTTTGGCCAGCCATGGAGACCTAACTCTGGCCGTTTCACTTCCCCGTTGTATTTATTTACTTTTCTTTTTGTGCACAGGGTCTCACTATGTAGTTCAGGTTGGCCTTGAACTCACTGTGTAGCCCAGGCTGACCTCAAATATGCAGTGATCTTCCTGCCTCCGCCTCCCAAGTGCTGAGATTACAGGTGTGCACCATCATGCCTTACCTGCTCTGGCTATTTCAAAAACTCAGCTCTGGGTATGGGAGCCGACCCAAGGTTTGTTCCTGATGGGTGACTTAACCTTTTGTTCAGGACTGGGAACTGCTCAGGCGCCTCTTTTTTTTTTTTAAGGTATTTTTTTTCCTAAAGATTGAACACAGGGTGTTTGCCCTAAGCTACATCCCCAGCCCTTTTTTTGTATTTTTTTTATTTTGAGACAGGGTCTCGCTAAGTCTGGGGCTGGAACTCTGATCCTCCTGCCTCAGCCTCCCAGATTGCTGGGATTACAGGCGTGCACCACCCTGCCTGGCTCCTCTGCCTTTCATATGGTGACGTCACTTCTGCCCCCTGCTTGGCTGAAAGTCAGCCAAGGCTCTTTTCTCAACTGCACTCCCAGAGTCCCTGCTCTCCAGGGCCCATCAAGAAAGGAGCCCCCTAGGGCCGGGGATTTAGCTCAGTGGCACCACACCTGCCTTGCAAGCACAAGGTCCTGAGTTCGATCCCCGGTACCACAAAAAAAAAGAAGGGAGCCTCCACCTCAGACCTATCTGATGTGTAGCAAATGGCTCTGTGGAACCAACCATATCAGTGAAACTTGCCAGGCGGGAATAAAGGCCCATCCATCCTCTAGGGACACCAAATTATCACTGTGTCTAGGAAAGGAAAGCATCAACGAGCTGAGTCCTTGAACCACAGCATACAGGCCCCGGTAGAATTGCCTTTACACATCTTACTCCAGATTTCCACCATTAGCTTAGATTGAGAACATTTTAAGAAATAGCCTCATAAAGTAAAAAAGACCAGGGCCAGGGATTTAGCTCAGTGGTTCCGGCGCCTGCCTCGCAAGCACAAGGTCCCAAGTTCAATCCCCAGTACCAAAAAAAAAGTAAAAAAAAGTCCAAACTTTTCCTGGTTTTGGCAGATCTAGAGGTACTTTAAGCATTATTTGGAAGCATGGTCACCAAAATATTAACAGCACCTCTCTCTGGGTGGTGTATTTTCCTTCTTCTACCCTATTTCTCCCCTCCTCCCACACCACACTGAATGTTCTGCTTTGTTTCATCAGCACTGGGGATTAAACCTGGGGGTGCTCTACCTATGAGCAGTGATACTGTGCCAGGTACCGTTCTAGAGCCTGGGGATATCAGTGGACAAAACGTAAAGATCCCTGTACTCTGAGCTCACAATCAATAGAGCGAGACGAATGAAATAAATGAGTATCTTTGATAATTTAGAGGGTACTAAACACTAGGGAGAAAAAGTAGGGGAAAGAAAGCAGGGCAGGAGAGGCTGTGATTTGAGTCATGTGGCTGGGAAAGACCCCGCTAGAGAAGATGATATTTAAGCACAGACTTGAGGGAGGAAAAGAAGTGTATCTGGGCAAGGACATCATGGAGGGAAGTGACAGCAGTACTAAGACTTAGCTCTGGCTTCTACCTCCTCCTAGGCCTGAAGGCTCCCTAGGAGCAGCCTGCCTGGGAGTCCCCCCGGCCCAGCCCAGAATGAATGCCTGGAGCATTAGTGGGAGCCCTCTGACTGTCTCACATTGCTGTGTCCCCCATTCTGGCCCCCTCTCTAGACTTGCACTTGGCTGCAGAGCTGGGGAAGACGCTGCTGGAGAGGAACAAGGAACTGGAGGAGTCCCTGCAGCAGATGTATTCCACCAACGAGGAGCAAGTGCAAGAGATTGAGGTGAAGGCTCCCCCTACCCATCAAGTGCCCTTGGCCTGGATGCACCTTTGTGCAACTTTGCAAAAGGTACCCTCTTAGTAGACACAGGCTTGGTCCAACCACCTTGAGCAGGTCATAACCTGTAAACTATCCCGGGCAGCCCTATTGGTCCTCTGTCTCTACGAGTGGGAGGAAACATTTACCCCTGACCCATTCTAAAGTTTACTCCAGTCCACCCCTTGCCCCCTAGTACCTAACCAAGCAGCTGGACATGCTGCGGCATGTGAATGAGCAGCACGCCAAAGTGTATGAGCAGCTGGACCTGACAGCCCGAGACCTGGAACTGACCAACCAGAGGCTAGTGTTGGAGAGTAAGGCTGCCCAGCAGAAGATCCATGGGTAAGGGCTGGCCTGAGGCTGGGTGGGCAAGAGGAAGGCCTGGGCCTGGGTACCCCTGGCTATACAGACTGGGGGCCGGGGGGTCTTAGGCATTTCTCCCAGTGGCCCAGGATGAGGACCCTGGGATGGTAGTTTGCCCTTATCAATTTTGCATGGCTTGACATTCAGCCCTCAACCCTTCTTTAACTACCAGTTAGGTACCAGGTTTTAGGAACTGGGAATACAATCGTGGGGATGCAGAGACTGCCCTGCCCTGCAGGAGCTCAGAGCTGAGAGTAGGCAGAGATGCAGGGTGCCACGATAGAGGAGTGTACAAGGAACTGAGAGGGCCACGTGAGGAGTGATCAGCTTGGCCTGGGAGATATGGAAGAAGGGTAGCTCCTAGGGCTGCAGAGAGTTCCCTACCTGACTTCAGACAGAATAGCCCGAAGTTGCCCGTCTGTCGCCAGCCTCATGTCCCTTCATCTACAGGGAGCCAGGGCTGCAGTGAGGAGAGCTGTCCTTTTAAAACTTTTCCCATAGCCAGTTGTGGTGACACACATCTATAATCCCAGCACTCTGGGAGGCTGAGACAGGAGGATCACAGGTTAAAGCCCAGCCTGGGTTTAATGACTTAGTGAGACTCTGTCTCAAAAAAAAAATTAAAAAGCATGGGGATGTAGCTCAGTGCAAAAGCCCTGGGTTCAATCCCCAGTACCACAAAAGAAAAATAAATTTTAAAAAATGAAAAAGAGCTGAGATGTAGCCCACTGTGAAGGCCTTGGCTTCAATCCCCAGTGCTGCAAAAAGAAAAAAACCCCATGTGTTCCCCCACACCCCAACTCCAGGCTGACAGAAACGGTGGAGCGTTTGCAGGCCCAGGTGGAGGAGCTACAGGCCCAGGTGGAGCAGCTTCGGGGTCTGGAGCAGCTGCGTGTGCGCCGGGAGAAGCGGGAACGCAGGCGAACCATCCACACCTTCCCCTGCCTCAAGGAGCTGTGCACCAGCCCACGGTAGGTGAGGGCCTGGTGTCTCGGAGTCCTGGGACTGCCATGCGGGGGAGGAAGGAGGAGATGGACACCAGGCAGCAGGTGGGAAGAAGGGCGGGGCCTTGTTCAGATCATCAGTGAGGCTGTCTCTAGGGCAGTTACAACAGCTGCACTGGCTGTGCGCCACTACGGGGCTAATCTAACGTGTATCACCTACTTCGAAGTGTGTTTTGTTCAGACCACTACTCAGATGAGAAAATTGAAGCTCATGGGTTATGTGTCTTATCCAACGTCATGTGTTTAGTAAGAGGCATGGCCAGGCTTCTAATGCAGGAATGGTTAAAGCACTGTACCTTTCAGTTCCAATTAAATCTAAGAAAGAAAGAGAGAAAGAAAGGGAGAAAGGGAGAGAGGCAGGAAGGAAAGGAGGAAGGAAGGAAGAAGAGAGGAAGAAGAAAAGGAAAAGAAAAGAAAGGAAAAGAGAGAAAATGCAGCCTGGTGGTGTAGCTCGTGATAGAGTGCTTGCCTAACATATATGATGTCTTGGGTTCAATCCCCAGCACCGTGGGATGGGGGGACAGATTTTATTTTGTGGTACTGGGAATTGAACCCAGGGCCTTCATACTGAGCTATATCCCAGGCCCTATATCCCTTTTCTTAAGTTTTGAGACAGAGTCTCACTAAGTCAATAAATTGCCCAGACTTAATTCCAACTTTCAATCCTCCTGCCTCAGGCTCCAGAGTACTGGGATTACACGTATGCATCTCTACACCTAGCTCAGATCATGTATTTAGTGGGTGTTTTAATACAGTCCTTAGTCAGGCGTGGTGGTGCACACCTGTAATCCCAGCTCTTGGGAGGCTGAGACTGGACAATCAGCACGAGTTCAAGGCCAGCCTAAACTACATAGCATGACCCTGTCTCAAAAACCAAAAAAATAAAAATAAAAAATAGAGGCCCGGGGATTTAGCTCAGTGGTTGCGGCACCTGCCTTGCAAGCACAAAGTCCCGAGTTCGATCCCCAGTACCAAAAAAAACCCCCAAATTAAACAAAAATAAAAAATAGAGTTCTTGGACAGAATAACAGAAGGGAGGTTAACAGAGGAGGGCAACTGTATGGAAACCATAGCATCGTAGGGTTGCACCATCCCTAGGCCAGGTGAGGGAGATTACCAGAAGTTAGCAGGTATGCAGAGGGCTACCTGGCTGGACCATCCAGGGACAAGACCTGGGGAGAAAACACCCCTGTTTACCATTGCAGAGCTAGGAGACAGCAGGAACGCTGGCTGAGGCCATCGCCATGGTCAGCCTACAGGGCCAGAGGGGTAAGGATGATTGGGAGCGCAGACAGAATAGCCAGCCGGGTGTCTGGGGCTGGGCTGGAAGCCCTGGCCCGTGACAACCTTCCCCTCTGCCCCACAGGTGTGAGGATGCCTTCCGCCTCCACAGCTCCTCCCTGGAGCTGGGCCCTCGACCCCTGGACCAGGAGAATGAGCGGCTGAAGACCCTGGTGGGGGTCCTGAGATCCCAGGTGAGCCAGGAGCGCCAGCGCAAGGAGCAGGCAGAGCGTGAGTACACGGCCGTGCTGCAGGAGTACACGGAGCTGGAACGGCAGCTCTGCGAGATGGAGGGCTGCCGCCTTCGCGTGCAGGAGCTGGAAGCCGAGCTTCTGGAGCTGCAGCAGATGAAGCAGGCCAAGACCTACCTGCTGGGCCGGGATGACCACCTGGCCGAGGCACTGCTGGCACCACTCACTCAGGCCCCTGAGGCTGACGACCCCCACCCAGGCAGCGGGGGCGACTGTGGCACTCAGGACGGTGTCTCCTCGCCCACCGCCTCCCCAGGCCACGCGGTGCGCAAGAGCTGCAGCGACACGGCACTCAACGCCATCGTGGCCAAAGACCCCGCCGGCCGGCACGCAGGCAACCTCGCACTTCACGCCAACAGCGTGCGCAGGCGCGGCATGTCCATCCTGCGGGAGGTGGACGAGCAGTACCACGCGCTGCTGGAGAAGTACGAAGAGCTGCTGAGCAAGTGCCGGCAGCACGGGGCGGGGGTGCGGCACGCAGGCGTGCAGACCTCAAGGCCCATCTCCCGAGACAGCTCTTGGAGGGACCTTCGCGGGGGTGAGGAAAGCCAGGGGGAGGCCAGGACGGGGGAGAAGAGCCTGAGCCAGCACGTGGAGGCCGTGGACAAGCGGCTGGAGCAGAGCCAGCCTGAATACAAGGCGCTCTTCAAGGAGATCTTTGCCAGGATCCAGAAGACCAAGGCTGACATCAATGCCACCAAAGTCAAGACACACAGCAGCAAGTGACCCTTTCGTGGCCTGATCCTCTCTGGGCTCCAGGCCATGGGGTCCCTCATGGTTGAACCACGCAGCCTGTGGCAAATAAGAGAGTCCTTTAGCAGCAATATATCCCAGCAGGTGGCCTCTCCATCAGTGTGCAAGGAACAAAGCCCTTCTGATCTGGGGACGCTCCATGCTTCTGGTCTCCCACTTCCGCCTGATGGATGGAAAAGGCCACCCACTTCCGCTTGAAGGCACAGCTCAGTTTCAAAGCCAAACGTCCCCACTACCCTGGGGTTCCCCACCACTCCCTGCTTCTGGCTTCCAGACCCTGGGCCTCATCCTCAGATGGGGCCAGGCTTCTGGAAGCCATTCCGGATGAGCTCGCTTTTTTGTTGTTGTTCTTGTTGTTGTTGTTTTTCCAAATTCAGCTTTTCTGCAAGATTTGCAATGCAAGGTCTTCTTTGACCGCTTGCCACAACTGGAAACACTTGAAAGGGAACCCCAAGAGCCAACTGTTGCAGGTTCCTAGGGTCTCCTGGACCACCCACTGCTTTGTGCCAGCCGTGATGCGCTGTCATTCCCTTAACACACCACCTGTCCCTCCCCCAGAGTCCTGAGCAGGTCACAGATGGCCCTTGCTTTCCAAAGCAGGAAGCCTGGCCCTGGCCTTGAGTGCCCCACTCCAACCCTGGCAAGAACCCCCGGCCCACTGCAGATCTATAGCCAATCAGAAGAGGGGTCCAAGGAGCCCCTTGACAGCCATACATAAGGGGTACCCCCATTTCCCTCAGAGCCAGCCTCCCCAAGTTCCAGCCCCAGAAGTGCTTTCTGGAGATAAGCCTTCCAGGGGCCAGGATGGAGGGAACACCCACCCCATGTCCGCCAACGCCACCTCTGCCTCCCTTCTCTGTACCTGTCCCCATCTCAGGGACCATGATGTCTCATTCACTCCACATTGGCTACAGGCCAGCCCTGATGCAGGCCCCATCTGCAGCCCCCAGGATGTCCTGGGCGTGTGCCACCAGCCAGCGACCCCAGTGTCCATCCCTGATCCTCTTTGCTGGGGTCTGGCCAAGATTTTCACCCACACTGAATAGTACTGAATTGGGATGGGGATAAGGAACAAGTTCCTTCCTTCCCTCCTGTAAAATGCCTGCTCTTTACCTCCTACCTTTGTGGAGGCTTCTGAGGCCCCAGCTTGATCGGGGCGTCGGTCTTTTGGTGTAAGGCTTCATAGAGTCAGACTTCAGCTGAGAGATGCCCAGTTCCCCAGCTTACCCTCTGCAGCCCTTCAGGGCTTTGGTTCCTCCTGCCATCCTTCCTGGGACCCTAGAAATCAGGGGAGCCGTACAATCCGGTGGAAGGCAGCAGCCCTGGCCTCTGTGCTGGGAGCCCAGAGGGAACCTTCATGCCTTATTTATTTCTAATGGGTAAAGGGGTTTTCTTAACAAGCACGCCTGACAGCCCTGGAGATGCACCCATGCTCCTGGCGGCACTGTGATGTGAGCTGGCGGCTGCGTCTTTCTGTTTGTGCAACCTAGAACCTTTATGTCCTTGGGGCTGGGCAGCTCCTGGCCCTCCATGTGTGTCTGTCATCTGGGGGAGATGGGGGAAGGGGAAGCGCTGGCCTCTTCACTCCCCAGCTCTGTAGCAGCCAACCAGCGTCACCTTTGAAGTACACAAGAGGAAATATATTTACAAATGCTTTATTCTCTTCTTTAATAAAAAAAGTGTACCAGTATTCTAAAAGCATAAATGGCCCTGGAGCCAACGACTGTGCGTCTCATGTGCCTGCCCTCTGCCATGCACTGCAGGGGAGGAGGGAAGGATCTGAGCTCTGCTCCCCGGAGGCCTTACCTGTGAGGCTGCTGAGCGGCCCCCCCCAAGTTCACAGCCATGCCCTGCTCCCCTCCGAACAACTCAATACGGCAGGGTCCCAGAGGTCTCTGGCTCCCGGTCCTTTGGAGTTCACGTTCTGGTGTGGGGAGATTCCTCCCCCCAAAATCAGCTTTAAAAAGTTTAAAAAAGGGTGATAGGAAAATTGGGGCAAAAGATAGTGCTACATCCCTAGAGCACATGTGCCCAACGGGGTGGACAAAAATTTTTTAAATATTAATTTCAGCCAGGTGTGGTAATGTAAACCTAGCACTCCCAGCACTTGGGAGGTTAAGGTGGGAGGGTCCCAAGTTTAAGGCCAAACTGGGCTACGTAGTGAGTTTAGCAACCTGGACTACAAGGGAAGAAATGACTCAAAAAGTTAATCTTTTGTTTTGGTACCAGGGATCGAACTTGGGTCCTTTCAAAAAGTTAATCTTGGGCCGGGGATTTAGCTCAGTGGTTTCGCTGCCTGCTGCGCAAGCCCGAGGACCCGAGTTCGATCCCTGGTACCAAAAAAAAAAACCCAAAAAAGTTAATCTTATATGTACATATGTGTGTATATGTTAGATGTGTATGTATATATTATATATAATATATGTCTACTAGATATATCATCTAATTATATCAGTTAATATAGCATATACCTAAAATACATATCCTAGATAAAGAGACATACAGTGTACCTATGGTGTTAAAATCTCACGGTGGCCTTTTCACCATGATGGCACCAAAAGGAAGGAAGCTCCTGCTCCTCCTGAAGCTGAAGCCAAAGCAAAGCCTTTGGACTCCAAGAGGGTACGCCGAGAAGTGGCCCCAGCCACAGGAAAAGATCAGCAGTGCCTCATCTTCTAGCTGCCCAAGCTAGAAGAGCAGCCCTGGGAAAAAGCAGCTTGAGCACTGTGCCGTTAAGTCCCCTCAGCTTGGGACTCAACATGGAGAAGACAGAAGACGGCACATTTGTGTTCCTTGTGGCTGCCAAGGCCAATAAGCACCAGGTCACACAGGCTGTGAAAAAGCTCAATGACAGCAAGGCCAAGGGCAACATGCATCGAGCCTGGTGGAGAGAAGAAGGCACCTGCTGACTGATTATGACACTGTGGATGTTGCCAACAAAATTGAGATCGCTAAACTTGAGTCTAGCTGACATGCTAAATACACACTTTCTTTTTTCACTATAAAAACTTTGGGGAGGGGGTGGGCATGGTGACACACTCCTGTGATACCAGCACTCTGGGAGACTGAAGCAGAAGGATCAAAAGTTCCAGTCCAGCCTGGGCAATCTGGCAACTTAACAATTTAGTGAGACCCTGTCTCCAAAAAATTTAAAAGCGGCTAGGGATGCCAGTGTGAAGGCCTGGGTTCAATCCCCAGTCCTGGAGGAAAAAAATCATGGAGGGGGGACAACTGGGAGAAAAAAATGTCTATAGGCTCTTCCCAGGTAGACAGGGAGTGTGGTAATGAACAAAGAAGGTTGAGAAGCTGAACAAGACTGATCAGGAGCATCCGCATGGTGTGAGGATTTAACTGAGAGCAGAGGCTGGGAAGCAAGCAGGGGGAAGAAGGTGAGGCCTAGGAAGTGGCTGGGCCTCATGAGGGCCCTGTAGACCAGGGGAAGGCTCAGGCCTCCTGAGTGCAATGAGAAGTGATGGCAGGGTTTCTGAGCCTGTATAAAGGGGGCAGTTGTGGTTTAAAAAGCTTTCCCAGACCACTACATGGAGGTTGAGTGGTACAGAGAGAGGGAGAAGGAGGCTGATGCCCTAAGGGACCACAAAGGAGGAGGCAGGCCAGTCTTTGGGGTGCTGCCCACTAGGGATATAGGAGAGTCATAAGAGTGAGAAGAGGAGCCGGGTGTGATGGCGCATACCTGTGATCCCAGTGCTCAGGAGGCTGAGGCAGGAGGACTGCCAGGAGTTCAAGCCCAGCCTGAACTGTACAACAAGACCCTGTTGCCTGAAAAAAAAAAAAAAAAAAGTAAGAAGAGGGCCATCTCCTAGTGTTCTGGGCTTTAGAAATTCCATCTTCTTTTCAGTATACATTAAAAGAACCTCACAATTCCCACCCTTTCCCAGAGAGAGACCTGTCTCATCCCCATATCACTGGGGTATGGAGATGAGCTTGTCATCTGGGACCTGCCACCTCCAACATTTCAGCAATTCCACTCTCTTGGTGCAGATGAGCTGAGAAAATCCTTGGGTTTTCTGTTTACCTCGATGTAAAATAAGTGTGCTTTTTAAAATTTCCCATGCCCCACCTTGGCATCTCCAAGTCTGGACAGACTAGTCTCCCCAAGTGTAGATGTCTGAGGCCCAGAAACATGCCTGTGGGTTTGGATCAACGGACCACCTCGGAGGCTGAAGAAGTAGCTTGGTGGCACCTGCCTAGTGTGCATGAGGCCCTGGGCTCCATCCCTACCACTGCGGGGCAGGGCGGGGGGGGGGGGGATCTGCTGTCACTCACACTGCCAACCCACCCACCCCTCCTTTCAAAGGACACCCCTGTGCTGGTGGACCTCTCTCTACCTGCTCACACAGAGCAGTCAGAACGGAGAAGCAAGGAAAGCTCTCCGAAGCCATTTATAACCAGCCTCCCTGCTCCCTTGGCATTTGTCTGTTTTTGTGGTGCTGGGCATTGAACCCAGGGCCTCACACATGCTCAGCAAGTGCTGTGTGACTAATCTACACTCTCAGCCCTCTCTGTCCTCTCCCTTGGCTTTTCTCCTGCCCCTTCTTCCCTTCTGATCACCACCTGGAGCCTAGCTGGCAGATACTCCCTGCTGCCTCCCGGGTTCTCCAGCTATCTCCTTTGCTGAACTGACACCTTCCCCATTTCCAAGGCCAAACTCACAGAACCACCATGATGGGGGAATTGGCCACCCAGGCCCACCTAGACCCTCACCCAAAACTAGGCTGAAAGCCCCAGGGGTTGGCTATTTTCAGTGAACCAGACAGACAAGCTAGTGGTAAAGGAAGTAGGGGCAGCTTTGCCAACTCACTCATGCCAGAAAGCATGCTGTGGAAAGCAGGAAAAAGGGTCAGGATAGAGCTACGTAGTCAGACTGGATTTTCTACCCCAGAACTACAGAGAAAATAGCTAATAGTCAGCAGGACTCTAAAAGAAAAAGAAGGTGGCAGTTAATTTTTGGTGCATGCTGACTTTGTGCCAGTCACTGTGTTGAGTGCTTTACCTGTGTTCAATACCCTCAAGAATTTCATGAGGCAGCTATAAAATCTGTTTTGCTGATCAGGAAATGGAGACTTAGAGGGCAAGTTATAATTCAAGATCACAGAAATATGCAAACTCAGGCCTGGCTGATTCCACTATGCCTGGCCATCCATTCCCTATGTCCACATAATGTTAAGCTGGGAAAAGCCTCTAATCTAAGGCACTCGGGGATAAAAAGAAAGGGAAATTTGGGTTGGGGAATTAGCTCAGTGGCACCTCACCTGCCTCACAAGCGCAAGGTCCTGAGTTTGATCCCTGGTACTGGGGGGAAAAAAAAGGGAAATTCCACGGAGCCTTCCGCACACCAGGTGTACCCCAACACACAGGCCACAGAGAAGGGCTGGTGTCTGCAAGGTCCTCAGCTCCCAGGAATGTCTTAGTGATTCTGATTCTTTACCCTTTCTTTCTCTCCTTTCTCTCTCTCCCATGAATGTTCCCTTCCTGGGGCACCAGCTCAACCTATGGAGGACCAAGAGGGAAAGGAGAACTCTGGCCTCCCTTTCAGGGCCTGCTTTTCTAAAGGAACAGGTGGCCCCTCTCCCAGCAGGGCCCCCACTCTGGGTGGTTCCTGGCATGGGCAGGTGAGAGGAGCCTGCCAGCTGCTCTTCTCTCCACCGCAGGGCAGCTTGTCTCATTCTTTCCTCTACCCCCATCTTTCCCAGAATCCAGGCCACCAGATGGCCTAAGCAGGCTGTGTTTATTTGGGGCCATGGAAATCTGCAGCTTCCTATTCCTGCGGCTCTGGGTCAGGTGCAGGCTGGAGCCCAGCCTGAGAGCAAAGATGCCTTGGAAAGGCTCTGACTTTATTACTCATAATCCTCAGCCCTAGACCTGAGCGAGCACCTGGCTTTGCTTCTCTGAGCAGCTTATTCCAGTCACCATGGAGATGTCTCTGTTTCCTCTGGGATCTTGGGACTAAATCAGGGCACAAACCAGGAGACTCTCCTTCCAGCCTACAACTCAAAAGGAGATTACAAAGAGAATAAAATGGTTTCTTCTCTCAATGATGTTGAGATGGCAACGGCTTGACTCAATGACAATTTCCTGTTTCATCAGCTAGGATCCCCAAGGGATAGTTAAAATCTCCCAGGGGCACATTTTCCTAGGTAATTATGCATTTTCCTAAAAATAGAACTCTCCATTAAGAAACCACAAGCATTACTAATAATTACTAAGCTTTACTGAGTTGTTTACTCAGTAAAGCTGGGGGGGGGGGTCGGCGTTTCGGAAACATTTCCATCTGTGACCTGCCTCCCCTTTTGCACAGCACTACACATGAGCCTTCCCAACCCACACTTCTGCTGGAGGGTGGGGGGGGCATGGGCCATCTTGTGCTCAGACCTGAAGCTCTCACTCGGCTTTATCTGCCCTCCCCAGCCCATCTATCTGCAATCAACTTTCAAAAAACACATTCCCACGGAATTCACTTGGTCAGTATTTGTGGAGTGCCCACAATGCACCGAGTACTGGATCCTTGGGATACAGCAATGTGCCAATCACGTCCTGGAGCTTACATTCTAGCTAGAAGACGGGCAATCAAATTAGAAAAATAAGATTCGTGGGCCTGGCATGGTGGCACATGCCTAGTAATGCCAGCAGTTGGGAGGCTGAGGCAAGAGGACTGCCACAAGTTTGAGGCCAGCCTAGGTTACAAAGTGAGTTCATGGCCAGCCTGATCCACATAGCCAGACTGTTTAAAAATCAAAAACAGGGCTTGGGATTTAGCTCAGTGGTTTTGCCGCCTGCTGCACAAGCGCAAGGACCCGAGTTCGATCTCCGGTACCAAAAATAAATAAATAAAATAAAATAAAATAAAAAACAAAAATCGTGGACTTGGGCCGGGGATTTAGATCAGTGGTTCCACCACCTGCCTCGAAAGCTCAAGATCCCGAGTTCGATCCCCAGTACCAAAAAATACATAGTTTTTAAAAAATCGTGGACTTAAAGCAAAGCATTAAAAGTAGGACGAGGAGCGAGAGCAGGAGGGTGGGAATTAACCAAAGCCGAGTAGAGAAGATCTTACTGGTGTGTTTAATTTGGGTGTTGGGTAGGAAGGAACCGACAGAAAGGAAGAGAAGCGATGTTGTTAAGGCACACGCGATCCGGACTTCTTTTTCACTGAGAGGTGCCCTTGTCTGATCCGCCCCAGCCAACGTGGCCTCCCTGAGGCAGGCGACCCGGAGCACCGCCGGGAAGAGCCTTGTTCGCCGTCTCCCGGAAGCGGGACTTAAAAGCCTCGCGGAACCAAATAACGGACAGCAATGTGCCCTTACGGGCCAGGGGGAAAGAGAGCACACCGGAAGAGGCTTCAAGACCCAACATGGCGGCCACCTGGTGCTTGAGATGGACCTTGAGCAGAGTCGGAGCCCGGCTGCTTCGGCTGCCCGCACGCTGCCCTCGCCGGGCTGTGCACAAACAAGTAGACGGCACCGAGTTCCAGAGCATCTATAGTCTGGACAAGCTCTACCCGGAGTCCAAGGGCTCGGACACCGCCTGGAAGATCCCGGTGAGCCGGACAGAGGAAGGAAGGGGCGTTTCCTCCCGTTGCTGGGTGACGTCAGGAAGCCGGGGCCCCATTGGCCCGGCGTGGAGCTACGTGGGGGGTCGCCGTGGGCGGAACGCGACGTTTGTCGCGGGAGAGAGCTGGGATTGAAGGGATGTCGTGAGGCCTGTGTGGCTTTTGGTACTGGGGTATTGGGACAACCTGGTAGATAGGCTTCTTTCAATATCAGCAGCTTTCCTGCGTATTCCTGGTCCTCACCCCCCATACGCTTGTTTCAAGGGAAAATGTGGGCATTCTGGTCCTGCAAAGTGGACGGTAGAGGCCAGAGCCTGGCAAATTGCTACATTTGGAACGTTATACGGCCCGCTGCCTCTGCCAACCCCCAAAACGGGGGCGCTTCTTGTTCATTCCTTCAAGATACAGTTATTTAGCACTGTGTGCAGGCACTGCCTCGGGCCACAACGGGGGAGAGGAACCGTAATCCACCCCGTTCGTTCTATTGACCTTGCGTCTACAGGACTGGAGGAGAATATAGTGTTTATTCATTCATTCTACAAGTTTTTTGTTTTGTTTTGAAAACAGATTCTCTCGCCCTGCTTGGTGGCACATGCTTTTAATCCCAGCACTTGGGAGGTGGAGGCAGGAGTCCTGTGAGTTTAAGCAACATAGTGAGTTCAAGGCCAGCTTGAACTACATAGCAAGAGCCCATGTCAAAAAAGCCAAAGAAGGAAAAAAAGAAAAAGACAGGTTCTCTCTTTGTAACCAACCGAGGCTGGCCTAGAACTCATAATCTTTCTGCTTCAGCCTCTCCCCAGGTGCTGTGATTACATCTTGTGCCACCCATTTGACAAATGTCTTTTGGGAGTGAGTTTGTGTTCCTTATCCTAGGCATAGAGTATCCAAACCAAAACCAATGCTGTGAAGCTAGTAGTCTGCTGAAAGGAGACAGGCAACAATAAGTAATATAGAACCAGGTGTGGTGGTGCAAGTCTGTATCCCACCACTCAGGAGGCTGAGGCAGGAGGATTGCTGGGAGTTCGAGGTCAACCCGGGCTACAAAGTGAGTTCAGGGCCAACCTGACCTATAAATTGAGACCATACCTCAAAAAAAAAAAGTAATTTAGAATGTGTAAGATGGTACTTTAGAGAAAGTAAAGTCCAGAAATAAGGAGTGCTAGAACTAGAGTATAGTGTTGCAGTGTAGGGTGGTCTGGGACCCCCTACACCTCAGTGAGGAGGTGACATTCCTGTAAGGACCTGGAAGAAGCAAAACAGCTGTGAGGATATTGGGGAAACAAACGGCCAGGTAGAGGTCAGAGGAAACACCTGCAACCTCTTTAAGGCAGTAACATGCTGGACTGGTGTGGCTGCATGGGGCAGTCAGAGGAGGTGAAGCTAAAGAGGCAAGAGGTGGACAGAGAAAGGACTGTTTATAGAGAGGCTTACTGGCCTCTGACTTTGCCTCTGACTGCAGTGGGGAGCTATTGGAAGATTTCAGACAGAAAAATGGAATAATGCAACCTACTTTTACAAGGATCATTCTGTTTGTTTGTGACAAAGTCTCACTTATGTAGTTCAGGCTGGCCTTGAGTTCATGGCAGTCCTCCTGCCTCAGCCTCCAGAGTGCTGAGATTACAAGTATGAGTCACCATACCTGGTAGAATCACTCTTACGGAGCCTTACAGGGAGTAGCCTGGAGGACTGAAAGTGCAGGGCAGCAAGTTAGGAGATTGCAATAATACAGGACAGAGAGGATAAACAGGGTGGAAGCAATAGTTCTTGAAAATTGGTCAGATCTTAGACATATTTTGAGGGAAAACCTACAGGATTTGCTAATGGCTGGATATGAAAAAAATAAGAGAAAATTGAAGTCTAGGCTCTTGAACAATGGAAGGATAGAGTTGCCATTAATTAAAATGAGAGAGTGGGAAAAACATTCATTTGTTCATTCATTCAACAAAAC
Source organism: Heterocephalus glaber (assembly GCF_000247695.1). The sequence goes on from NW_004624801.1 coordinate 4,837,776, forward strand.
TTTACTGTATACCACAGCCATAATTGTCAAACCGATGGGATCCTTGGTTCCTATAACTTCCACTCTAGTGAGAGGGGCTTTCAGTTAACAAAGATGGAAAACATCAAGTAGTAAGAAGTCATATTGTTACTGGGGACACTGCCAGAGGCTTGAAGCTGGGCCCCTACTATCTGGGTTCATTTGCCTGAGTACAGGAAAACCCATAAAAGTGGAAAAATGAAGACAGATATAGTCCATCCTTTCCTGAATGCACAGAAGCACATTAACTTATCGGAGGGGTAGGATAAAAGCCAGGAAAAGACTGTATATGTATTTGTCACCAGATAGGTCCAAGGAGGTCCTCCAAAGAGGATTTCTTTTTTTCCATACTGGAAATTGAACCCAGTGCCTTTGCACTGAGCTATGTCCCAGCCCTTTTATAAATTTTTTATTTTGAGATAAGGTCTTGCTAAGTCACTAAGTTTCTAAGGGGAGATGGGGACCTCAACTTGGCCCGCTGAACAGGTTCTTGACTTACATCATTGGCACAGGCCCACTTTTATGGATTCACTGAGGTGGGCCAGGGTCTGGTGAGTCACTATCTCAGCTGTGGTTTTGTAGCTCTTGAGGAATCCTCATACATAGGGTAATTGTTCCTGCTTGAGAGGTGATCTCACCAGGGGATGGGCTCCAGAACTCTGCTTTTCCTGGAATCCAAGGTAATTGTAGGTTTGGACACTTCTAGGCCTCACTTCGGAGAATCTGGAACTGGACATTGAAAGCTGGCAAGTGGGTGTCCCTACAAACTGAAGATGACTAGGGCTGGGGATTTAGCTCAGTGGTGCCGCTGCCTGCCTTGCAAGCACAAGGTTCTGAGTTCGATCCCCGATACAAAAAAAAAACAACTGAAGATGACTTCAGTCACTCTTCTCTTGGTGTCCTCAATTTTGAAGGGGGATGGGTAGATTAGGTAAATTTAGGACTAAAAAAACCTTGTAATACAGACACTCCTTAAGTGATTAGCATGGCTGTGTACAGAGCCTAGCAGGGATCTGGCCCAGAGTTTAAAGTAATAAGAGAGACAAAAAATTGAGTTTCCCTATCTCTTTTTTACCTACCTTTATTCTTCTATCCTGCCTCAGATTCAGCCAGGCTTTGGTCCACCTGTGGACCCAGAAAAATGTTGAAAGTCTGGTTCTATTGAAACTTCCTTGGCACCACAACTGGGGGGTGGCAGTTGTTGCTCTCAGCATGAGGAAGCTAGACAAATAGTTTAACTTGGGACCTTGCGCTTGGGAGGCAGGTGGCGGAACCACTGAGCTAAATCCCTAGCCCTAAAATCCTGATTTTTAAAGCTCCATTTCAGCTTCTCAGTTTCCATATAATGAATTGACCGAGATACTGTGCTAGTGAATACTTGAGGCTACTTCAGATTTCTAGTAAGGGAAGTCCCCTTAAGGAGACCTGAAGTTCAAGGCATATACATTAAGCCTCTAAAGGGTGACATCAAGTAGGAACTAGGTACATGGGATGAGTTGAGCAAAGAGGTTTGAGTCTGAGCCAGAAGGTAGGGAATTGTCAGCATAGTCTCTTAGGGAAAGAGGAGAGAGAGAGAAGAGGAAGGATTTCAGGAACACATCAGTGTTTAAAGGTTGCAGAGAGGGCCGGAGATATAGCTTAGTCCTTGAGCGTGTCCTTAGCATCCATAAGGCCCTGGGTTCAATCCCCAACACCAAAAATACTTAAATAAAAATAAAAGTTCCAGGGCTGGGGATTTAGCCCAGTGGTGCCGGTGCCTGCCTGCCTTGTGAGCGCAAGGTCCTGAGTTTGATTCCTAGTACCAAAAAAAATGTGCAGAGAACTGGCAAAGGAGAGTGAGAAAGAGCAAAATCTGGAGAAGGTAGCTCAGGAGGAAGGGGAAGATCAAGCTTCAGGCCTGTGGTCCTCAAAGCTGCAGAGAGATGAGTAGGGTGAGTATCTCACCTCCAAATAATTCTATGATAAGTGGAATAAAGGTAGACAGAGAAAGTACAGGCACATGGGCTGGGGATTTAGCTCAGTGGTTCCACCGCCTGCCTCACAAGCACAAGGACCTGAGTTCAATCCCCAGTACCAAAAAAAAAAAAGAAAGAAAGTACAGACGGGGCCAGGGATTTAGCTCAGTGGTTCTGCTGCCTGCCTTGAAAGTTCAAGGACACGAGTTCAATCCCTGGTACCAAAAAAAAAAAAGGAAAGAAAGAAAAGAAAAAAAGAAAGTACAGGCACAGATGATTTGAGCTTAGAGGGCCAGAAAAGCCTCCGAAGAGGCAGTGTTTACCAAGTTTAAGGCTAAAGAGCATTGATGTAGATCAGAATGCTCTGAGAGAGACACAGAGGGAAAAGGCCTGGGGTTGTTGCAGAATTCCAAGGGACAGGAGAGACCAAATGGGAGTCAGGAGGATTTATTTAAGGTATATACACCAGCTCAGCAGACTCTGTCCAAAATGGCTGAGCATTGAACAAAGAGAAGTTCCAGCTTTTATACATTTTGTCAAAAAGGGTGGTTTATCTAGTGATGTAGCAAGTGAGTTTACTGGAACAGGATAAGGGCAGACAGTTTTGTAACTTAGCCTTGAAAGAAGACAGTGTCTTTTGAATCATATGAGAACAGAGGGTCATAGACTTTGGTTACAGGACATAGCTATTAATTTTCTCTGTACCAGAACAAAGAGTTACAGCTGGGAGGGGCCACTGCCCAAGGCTGGGGAGGACTTGTTTTTAAGTCCTGCTTCAAGATGGCTAGTTCAATGTGACATGAACCCCCAGGGCAGATGGACCAGGCCCTGTTCAAGGCAGGCTGCCCACATGTGAGCCTCCTGTGGTCCTCCAAGTAACATGGTGGCCCACCAGACTCATTGCTCCAGGTTGGCAGAAGGTGTTGATTTTGGGGTCTTCCTGATCCCCCTGGGAAACCAGGCCTCTGAGGGTACCCAACACTTGCTAAGGCTCGGGCAGGAAAGGCTGGAGACGTCAGTTCTGTTGTCCTGGAGGAGAGTTTCTGTGATGGCGTCTCTGGAGGCTGGGCATGCTCTCTTGTCATTCTGTATGATGATCTTGCTGGGGACCTGAAAGTAGTAATGTATTACGTTTGCACTGTGGCTTTGTGCCATTTACTTTTTGTTGCTCTGGACCAGTTAGGAGTCACCTAGCAGCTAATACTTTGATACTGTGTGCATTACATTACAGGATGATGCAAAACAAGCCAGCAATGACATCCCTCTAGGTAAGTGATTTTATTTTATTAAAAACCAGTCATTTCTGGTTGGGAGTGTAGCTCAGTGGGGAGCACTTGCCTAGAATGTGTGGGACCCTGGGTTCTATACCCAGCAACACCACACACACACACACACACACACACACGCACGCACAAGAAAAGAAAAAAATCAGTCTTATTCACTACCCCTCAAATGTTCCTTCCAGATTTCTTCAGCCCAATTAAAGTAACAAACCACCTCTGGGTGCGTAAAAGTGCACTTGTAGCATTGTTTAGAATACTAAATAAAAGCACAGTCATTCATGAAATATGACAAAGTGTGCCACACAAATGGAGAGCTGACATGTTTGTGACATGCAACAATCTTCACAATAGATATATTGATTGTTATGGGAAAAAAGAAATGTACAGAAGGGTATATTGGCTACTATTTGTGTTTCATGTGTGTGTCTGTCTGTCTGAAATTTATCTGTATATCAATATACATATATCTGTATCTATATTTGAAAAGATGTACAAAAACCTGTACAGTGACTGCGTTTGGGAGAAGAAGGAAAAGACAAACTTGGTGGCTGGGGGACATGAGTAGGACACTTCTCCGTGTAAACTTTGCATTAGAATTCTGTACCTGTCCGGCATCACAAGGCCTAACAGGTATGGCCTGAAAAGAAACAATGAGCCCTTTTTAGACTCAGAGAGTTATAAATTCCATAGACTGTGAAAGGGAGACTAGCTAAGGTACCAGCTCCCCATATCCATTGCTTAGCATGACACAGAAGCAGCGGGGCCAGAGATAGCCAGGTGCAGTGGCGCATGTCCGTAATCCCAACACTTGGAATCCTGAGACAGGAGGATCACAAGTCTGAGCCCAGCCTGGGCAACTTAGTGAAGCCCTGTCTCAAAATTAAAAATTTTGGGCCAGGGATTTAGCTCAGTGGCACCGCGCCTGCCTTGTAAGCACAAGGTCTTGAGTTTGATCCCCAGTACTGAGAAAAAAGAAACAAACAAACCAAAAAACCCCATAAAAACAAAAAAGAGCCCAGAGACTGCAGTGGCTGTGGCTGCAGATCTGAGGCTATGCTGTAATGAGGAAGTTCTGTAGGTTGCTGGCCTTCCCCAGAGGTGCGTGTGGAGGTAAGAGGCAGAAAGCTTCCTGTCACTCACATCTGAACTGGAGGCAGAGGAGTGTTTCTTGGCAGCCTTGCTGGGGGCTTCTGCAGCACCTGAGTGGGTGTGGTCTTAAGCAGCTCCTCCCCAGCAAGCAATCAGACCCAGTCCTGCCCCACTGGAGCTTCCAGGCCAGGGGGTTCCACATCTGCCACACTGTGAAGTACATTAAATGAAGTCTGTCCTTTAGTTTGAGCTTTTAGCAGAGTCCTTGCTTTATAACAAACTGCTAAAAGCTTGGGCAGAAAGAATGTGTGGACTAGAAGCAAACAGCCATGTCATGATTTTGCTTCCTCTGCTGTCAGGGTGACCTCGGGGAAGTCACTTGCTCAGTTTTGACATCTGTAAATAATCTCCAGTGTTACAGATCTGAGTGTGTGTGTGTGTGTGTGTGATTGAAGGACAGATGTGTAATAGAGATGTTGATGGTAAATTAGTAGTTGCACATTTGGCTGTAGCATCACTGTTCGTGTGTGTCTGCGTGTTCTTCTGTTTTACAGATCGCTTGATGATATCTTATTGTCGGAGTAGTGGTCCTGGTGGACAGAATGTTAACAAAGGTATAGGCTTGTTGGTATTTTCTTTTGCTTTAAACCTTGGCTGGGAGCTGGGCTTGAGGGATCTGTGTAGATGCTCATGTGGAATAAAGGGATCTTTCAGCAGCATATTAAATACTGCCAGCTCATAATAATCCTCTTTATTCTTCTGAATGTGGTCTGATTGTCAGGCTCTCAGCTGTGGGTTGCTAAGGCTAGAACTGGCTTGTGAGGCTAAACAAAGAGAACTCACAGTGTGAGCCAGCAGCCAGCTCCAAGAACAGGTCTCCTTCATTCTCACGGAACTCATTCCCCACATTTTTCTTAGAACCCAGTAAAACTGTAAGGGAAGCACTGGACATTTGGTTACCCGAAGTCTCTTTTGTCCCAGAGAGCCTCATTGTCTTTGCAGGCCTGTGGTCAGAACACCCATGGCTAGGTGTCTGGCCTCCTTGTGTGTCAGGATGGTCACTGGTCCCCTGGGTGCCGCACCTTGCTGAGCACCTCAGTGACCTGTGCTCTCTCCTTCCATTCTCAGTGAATTCAAAGGCTGAAGTCAGGTTCCATTTGGCAACCGCCGACTGGATTGCAGAGCCCGTGCGGCAGAAGATTGCCCTCATGGTAACCACCTGCCTCCCTTCTTTCCCTACAGATTCCTCAGAGGCTTTTAAACCTGTATTCTGTGGGACTAAACTTTTTCCTTTGTTCTCTGCAGCATAAAAATAAGATCAACAAGTCAGGAGAGTTGATTCTCACCTCTGAAAGCAGCCGCTACCAGTTCCGGAATCTGGCAGATTGCTTACAGAAAATTCGGGACATGATTGCTGAGGCCAGTCAGGTGCCCAAGGAGCCATCCAAAGAAGATGCTCGGCTATACAGGCTCAGGTAGGAGAAAATGCCCTGGGCTGTCAGAGACTGATCCAGGCAGAAGTAGTCTGCACAGCTGAGAAAGGAGGCTGGACAGAGCCTGAGAGCTCCCGAAGGCAGGAGGGAGAGCTGCAGGAAAGCAGATACCTTGCCCTGACAGGTGCCCATCTGGCACCTGCTGCCTGGGCTACCAGCTTCCCGCTCTGCCTCTTGCTGCTCTCACCACTTTGAAAAGCACTGATTGGGCATCTGGGTCTCATTGGAGTCTTTCTGCTTTCAGGATAGAAAACATGAATCGGGAAAGGCTGAGACAGAAGAGAATAAATTCTGCTATAAAGACAAGCAGGAGGGTGGATATGGACTGAAATCACCCTATGCGGCTGGCAAGGACCACAGTTCAGGGCATCATGGTGGAGCCGAAACATAACACCATGAGATTTCTTTTTCATTTTTATTTTTGCTGTTTATGCTTGTCTATAACATAGGAACCTTCCCAAAAATATTCATTTGGAATGAATGCTGCAGGTCTTCATAGGTGACCACCATATTGTCAAATCAGAGTTATCCATTGAATGTATTGTTTTATGCAGTAAACTTCTAAGCACAATAGACTTGCTTTTCATTCAGAATGGCTCAAAACTGCTACCTTTTCTCAGTTGAAATTTGCCCCACAGGTACTGCCTCAGTGCTGACTGTGTCACAGCCTGAGGGAGGACAGAGGGATCTGGGTCTGCTCTCAGATGCACACAGGCAGGTGGGTGGGCTGAGACAGGTAAGCATGCATTTGAGCTGGGCCTTCATCTTAATTACTTTTCTTGTTGCTGAGACAAAATACCCTACACCCAAAGTTAAAGGAGGAAAATTTAATTGTAGCTCACGGTTTGTGAGGTTTCAGTCCATAGTCAGTGGTTGGAAGGCAGGGTGGCATAGCAGAGGGGCATTGCAGAGGAGAAACAGTTCATGGCAGGCAGAAGGCAGCAAAGTAATAAAGCAGCAGCAGAAGCACAGCCTGCCTCTCCTTTTTAACTCTTCTAGGTTACCCACCTTTTGTGTGGTGCCACACACATCCAGAGTGGGCCTCCTCATTACCCATACCCAATTGCTAAATCAATCAGTAGACTAGTTTAGTAATCCCAGCATCACACACCCTAGATCCAGCCACTTCTGAAAAGCCCCCCTAGTCTACAGCCACACCGCCCTGAACACACCCCATCTCAGTTGAAAAGCCCCACCTGTGACCGCAGGAGGCTTTGGGGTGACATCTAGATACAAGCCATAACGGCCTTGGAAAACGTCTGGGATTTTAACCAATGTGAATGCAGAAGACAGAGGCTGGGACATGGGAGGTGATAAAGTCCCTGGCACTGAAGAGCAGGGGACTTGGAGGTAGATGGGCCTTGGATTAAAGGATGGGGTTTGGACTTTACACAATGTAGATAATAGGGGGCCATTGAGGATTTGAGCAGGAAGGAGTATTGTTTCAAGTGTACACTAGGCAGTGCGCCATAGAGGTCGAGTGAGCTGGCACAGGGTTTTGAGGTTGTTTTGTATTGTTTTTTGATATTGGGGATTGAACCTGGGCATTCACAATGCACTACATTCCCTGCCCCCCCCTTTTGGAGACAGAGTCTCTGTATCAGTGCTCACTAGAGAAACATTTAATATACAATATACATATAAATATATAAGGGTTTACAAACCTGGGTTACACTGGCTGCCTGCAGAGTCAGGTGTGGAAGAGTGCAAAAGAGCTGTCTGTGTGCTGGAGAGCCGAAGGACCCCTTCAAAGGCCTGGAGCTCACTCTAGTATCCCATGCACATCCAAATTAGGAGGCCAAAGAGTCCAAAAGGGAAGGCAGAAAAGTCTGAGCTGGAAGCTAGGAGATGCTGTCCTGACGGCAAAGACAGTAAAGACCGGAGCGCCTCCAAAGAAACCGAAGTGAGCCTTCCTTCTTCGTTCCTCTTTTCATTCCATTCAGGCTATGAGCCTATTGGTTGGTGCCACTCATACCCAGGATGGTTCTTCTGTCTTCAGTTAATCCGTTCAGCCACACACAGACAGACACTGAGCCACTGAGCTTTTCTTACTCAAGCTGATGTAGCAGTTGACTGTCACAGTCTCCCTAAGTCACTAAATTGCCCAAACTGGCCTCAAATTTATAGTCCTGTTTCAACCTCCCAGAGTGCTGGGATTACAGCCTTTATGTCAGCTTTATGTTTGGCTTTATTGAGCCTTTATGTCTGGCTCAGGAAAGTAATTTTGTAGCCCTTTTGGTGTGGGAACAGGCACTCAGGCCAGCATAACATTCGTAGATTGCTCTGGTATAGATGAACTTCTTAGACTATTCTATGTTATTTTTATCTGGTTTTTTATTTGATAATTACAGCATAGTAGTGTCCAAATGTCAAATAATAAACTGTAGTAGTATGTTCACTAGAGTAAGGACCTTATCATTCACTGGAGTCGAGACAAGGGGAGAAAGTCATTTATAAGTGACTTTGGCAAAATAGAAGATGTGGAAGACAGGCTCCCTGTCTGGAAGGACTCAGAGTCTAGGAGGAGGCCGCAGCTCACAGGCAGGAAGTGCACCATGCATTATTAGTTCATTCAGTAATTTAGGCAACACTCACTGAATGCCAGGCACTGGGTAATGAAGTGAGGACTCGACACTGCACTACACCAAGCCCATCCTTGCAGAGAACTGACATTCCATCGAGTGATGATAAAAACTGAGAAGAAAAAACAGGTTCCTGTTACAGGAGCATGACCTAAAGTGTAGTAAATGACATGAGACTGCAGGAGGCAAAGGAGTAGCTAGTCCAGATGGAGGGTCAAAGATGTACTTGACATTCTTTTTTCTTTTTTGGTGCCGGGAATCAAACTCAGGACCTTGCGGTTGCGAGGCAGGCACCAGAACCACTGAGCTAAATCTCCAGCCCTGTGCTTGACATTCTTGCAATGGGCCCCAAGGAGGGGAGGATCTGGCCAGCTTAGCAAGACAAAGGTATGTCACTTGGAGGTACCAGAGGGACCAAGGGCAAGGCTGGAACAGTAGGGGCAACTCCTAGGCTTTCCTGTGGCTGGTTCTGGGCCCCTTCATCTGGGAGGAGTGAGGGGGGAGGAAGGGGCACAAGGTCAAGCTATATCGTTCAGGCTGGTCTTGAACTCACAGGGATCCTCCTGCCTCAGCCTCCCAAGTACTGGGATTACAGGCCTGCGACACCACGCCAAGACATTTAGATTTTACTCTTAACAGAGGCTGTTAGGGGATGACTGTCCTGCTCATGACAGGACGAGGAAAGACTGCAGAGAAGTAGACAAGGGTTGGCCAACTGACCCGTATGAGCAGGGAGGGACCCAACCAGGAACTGGGGCAGAGACAACAGTGATGGAGAGAAAATTCAAGATACTGAAGGATTATGGCGTTGAATATTTGGTCTGTGTGTGACTGGAGGACGCCGTACACTGGGCAAAGTCACTAAGGAGTGGAAGGCTTGGGGCTGGCTGGCTTCATCAGCTCTGCTACAGGAGTTTACTGTGTGGAGCTGGGGAGAGGCGCGAGCCACAAAGGGGGAAAAGAGCCCCGGAAGGGGAGGCAAGCTCAGCGCTGGGAGATCCATCCGCCACCCAGCACCAGGAGACACGTCGAGTTTTGGAAATGCTTGGGCGAATCCAGCACTGAGGCAAGGAGAACCACAGGAACTGCTACACTGGCAGCAGAGGGAAAGCAGAGGCTGAGTCCCCCTGAGTTGACCCTGGAGCACAAGGCCGACCTGGGAGCCCCTCAGAAGACACTGGTGGCAGGTAAGACACCTGGTGGCAGCTGAAGGCACCAGAAAAGCACCCAGATACACAGGGAGATCAAGAGAAAAGAAAGGGGCAGGGAACAGAGTGGAGCCCACCCTATAAAAAAGGGCAAAAGAATGAACCCTGGGGAATCTCCAAGACACGGTGCTGAGGAAAAGAAGGCAGACTTCACAAAAGACTGGTTCCACTTAGTGAGAATCAGACAAAACCACTTGGTGATAAAAATAGTGAACGGTCCGCAAGGGGGAGGTGGCTATCGACTGGGGGAGCTATAGGAGCCTCCTGTGCCCATGTTGTGTATTTGATGGAAGGGCAGTGTCCCAGCTCAAACGCGGGGACGAGCGCATCGCTGCCACCTTGAGACCTGCAGTTACTGCCTGTGTGTCCCTACCTGACAGCCACGAACTTAAGGCAGCAGGCCCGAGCCACGCGAGCTAAATCCTCCCTTCCTGCTGCTTTACGGGGGAGAAAAGACCACTTGTTCCGAGAGAAGCAGAGAGGAATGTCTCGAAGTCACCCTTCGAGGTCTCAAGTCAGGCACAACTGGACCTGAAAGATGTCCTCGGCTGCAGCTTCTGCTTTTACATTTTTCAGACATGTGTGGATTTTAATGATGGAGTTTAAACGTCCAACCCTTTAAAAATGTGTTTATTTTTATAAAACAAAAGAACGTACAATATATATTATATGCCTAAGGTATGGGAGAATTAAACTCTAAATTTAAAGGAAAAAATATTACAGTGAAATGTATATGTATTTTTATTATTATGGCTGGATTTGTGCATTCTCTTATGATGGGAAGGGTTTTCAGTGTTAAAGTTTCAACTATTCGTGGTTGCTATTTATTTGTACTCCTCCACTTTCTACACTACTTTTTCCTAAAATTCTTGGCTCTCCTTCTGGTTCTTGGAGGTGGACAAAAAGCCCCAGGGCGGTGGGCAGAAAGTGCCTGCGAACTTTGGTGCTCAGCGTCCGTGGTGCGGATCCAGGCGTCCTCCAGGGGCTCCCGGGCTCCATGCTGCGTAGGGCAGGGCCGGAGCTGGCGCTGGGTCCCGCTGTGAGTGTGGTCGGTTCCCCGCCCGGCAGGCGCTTGGCACTGCGGCCACCGGCGCAGCGCCCACGAACGCGCACTTCGCGGACCCGACCATCCGAGACCGGGCTGCACTACCCATTAAAGGAATAGAGGTGGCAGAAGCGAGCCGCAGGCCCCAGTGGCCTAATGGATAAGGCACTGGCCTCCTAAGCCAGGGATTGTGGGTTCGAGTCCCACCTGGGGTAAGGGCTTTGTTTTTTTGGTTACTCCCACTGTGGGACTCAAGAATAGACCCCGGCCTTCGATTGCACTCACAGTGCACGGTGGGGGTGCCGTTGGGGGAGGTTCTGGGGGGTTGAGGAAGTCCCCTGGCGCCTCCGCTTGGAGAACCTTTCATGTAGGGAAAAGCACAGCTGAGTAGGTTCGCAGCTTCCGCCTGC